>JBBIGC010000001.1:14802994-14813407 GCA_037576955.1 Lepidarchus adonis
CACACACACACACACACACACACACACACACACACACACACACACACACACACACACACACACAAATATATATATATACACACACTGCTGAGTGTATTGGTTGGTCTCATCCAACACATTTCACTGTACTGTTGACCCAGCGTTAACTTACACATGATCAATAATACTGAACGAAACTATTGACAAAATTTGACCACTCGTACTCGAATATGCTCCAACGTAGCTGAATTAAATGAATAAAAGCGGTCTGCAATTCCTCCACAGCGATGTGAAAGACTCGTGGCTTGATTGAAGTTCTTAAAGCCAAGGTTGGCACAACCAGGTATTAGGCTTGAGAGAGCAATAACTTTTTAACACAGAGGCCAAATATGTTTAGATTTCCTTAAAGAATTAAATCATCATTTACTATATTACTAATTAATATTAACATCTGTATGTGTGAAAAATATGCAAAAAATAGGAAATCAGGACATACAACATACAACACGATATATATATACAAATCAAGCTTACTGGTGAGAGTGAATGCTCCTGCAGAGTCAATGCTTGGACTAAGTCATCAAAAACTCATTCACCCATGAAACACATTAACAAAAATGAAAGCAGAATATGTGCTTAGCATGCACAAAAGTTCCAATCGACATTAATGATTTGTACAGACGACTGGATTGTTTAGCAGCGTGCAAATATTAAAGACCTGTCTGTCTGTCTGTCCGTCTGTCTGTCTGTCTGTCCAAATATTAATAAATAACTTCTACAATATCTTTGGTATATTACTTTGTTGTAGGGGGGAGGGGAGGGCAGTAGAGGGGGCCGGGTAAGCCCGCGGGACATCAGGGGTTTCTGGCTCTCGCCAATTAGAGGCAAAGTGACAGGCTGCCTGTGTGCTCTTGACACAACTGGACCACGCTGGACACTAACAGCCCCTGGACTCCTCCACCCCTCAATTTCTACCCTCCCTCCACCCGTCCCTCATGCGCCAGTTCCTCCAGCAAGAAGCAGAAGCCATTCATGGGGGATCTGACTCTGACAGCCATGTCATGCGTGGCCAACACTGACATTTTGGCCTGTCAAGAGTTGCCCCAGCAACCTGGCAAAGCCGCCGACCCCAGCGACCCCCCATGCGGATCTTGGTGGTGTCATTGTGTGTGTGGGGCAGTAGATAATAAAGGTGAGCAAGGATATGGGCCAGATGTTTGTCCTGAGTTGTCGTAAGCTCTTAGATTAGTTTACGTGTGACCAGATAATTGCATGTGGGGAGAACGGAGGAGAGAGATGGAGGAGGTGCGAGGGGGGTGGTGGCAGGCCCTGGGTTGCCAGCTGTCAGGGCATGGGGTTTGAGGCCCATGATTAAAGAGGCCAGGCGTAAAGCTGCGGGGGCAATAGTGAGGCACCACAATGGCAACAAGCAGTGCTACACTGACCGTCTTTACTTTCTCACAAAACACAAGAGACACATATTTCATTAGCCATGTACAATACACTGCTGACTACATCAATAGTCAAATGGTGAATTAATGTGCCCGTGGTCCGACAAGCATGTTAAATCAAGGATTGACCAATGGGAACATGTCACTAACAATATGCACCATACTATTAAATATACTTCATCATGCCTACAGTATACAATACTGAAATTAATGCATATCCCTCTATTTATGTGATGTTTTTCATTTTTGCACCAGCCTTGTCCAAATTGATTGTGGTGATGAATGGAGCAGCAGAAATGATCCTAAATCACCTCCAATAAGCACATTTTTACATTAAACTCCATTAAAATGCCACATATAGAACGCAATGTGTTTAATTTATGTGCAAGAATGCTGTGAATGTTATACATTCTGCATCTACACATGCTTACTTAATTAATAGTACATTTTGCGTAGGGCATAAATATATATAAGTGTTTTAATGACAAATTTATTTCACTTATGCATCTCCAACAACAAACCCAGGGAGAATTTGGAAACATGAGAAAAGCAAGTCTGCTTTATTTAATTACATTTTATTTTATCAGCCACAGCCTTAGAGAAGTGACCACAAGTTGCACTTGGAAAAACTGTGACAAATAAATAAATCTGCAACAAATATATATTTAATACATTTCTACAGCACATTGTCAAAAAGAAGTCATTCACTTTACATGTGTAAAATGGGAGAAAAAAAACTCAAAATAAATAATTGATTGTATTTTTTTAATTCTTTTTTTTTGGAGTTTGTTTTGTTTTCTGACAAATGGGCTAGTAAATCCCACAGATGCAACAATATTACAATAAAATATTATTTGCAATTATTCCTCTGTGAAGCAAGTCAAGAATGTATAATTCAGGAGGAGTTTTTACAGTAGATAAAATAAAAGTCATATTTGTCATAATTATCAAACCTGTGACCTGTGAAATTTTCTCTTTTTAAAACTTTTTCTTTTTTACAGATTTAATTTTTTTTTACACATTTAAATTTTATCACTTGCAATAAAAAAATAGTATTCTGATTTTCTTTTGTTTTTCTTTTTTCTTTTCTACATTTCAGTCCAGTCCTGACAATGTCCGAATGCAAACGTACAAACGTGGAGACACACCCGAAAGCAGGAAGTTAAGAACAAACTGGAACGGACCTTCATGTCCCACAGTAGCCGTGTCTCCAGGTCTCCGGCGCGTGGGCTGTGGAGCAGCCGGCTGGAAAGCAGCAGCAGTGCTGTCACCTTCAGTGAGGTTTCCTCTCCTGTGCGCTCGCTCACTCAGCCTGACAGGCCGCTCTCAGCTCACTTCCTGTTTCTGCTCGTGGAACGCCCCTCCGCTCAGCTCTCATTCATCCACTCACATGTCATGAGGCATTACTACAACACCCTGACGTGCCTCAGTCTCAACCCTGCAGATGTGGATCCATACTGAAGCTCTAACTGCTCTGTGGTGTCTTTTGTCGTGGTGCATCATACATGCCAGCGTTCAGAATCACTCATATTATTATTATTATTACTTTTGTTATTATTATCATTATTATAGTCAGTTTACTGTACACCAATGCACTTCCAGTACTAAATAATAAAGTGTGAGTAACCGAGTAAGAGTCCCACAGTGAAATGTGACCCATCCACACGTGTGGCATTGGGACAGGTCAAGGGTTCCTCACTGCCAGGGCCAGGACTTGAACCAGTGACCCTCCGATTGCAAGCGTAAGGTCCTAAGAACCGCAGTAGTGCATACAGGAAGTAACCAGAAAGCCAACATGATTTTTTCTCCTCCTTAGTCTGGACTTCCATCCCACCATAAAGGGCCTGTGGGACGGGAGCAGGGATTGTTTCCGGATTTGGCTCGTGTTTGCCATGTCTGGCTAACTCCCTGCTCAGATCCAAGAGAAGCCACTCGAACAGCGGGTACTGGGAGCGATGTTTCTTCTCGCAGCTGAGGCCCGAAGGCCGGGTGCCATTTCTGGAGGTGCTGAAGGAGGTGGCGGTGGGGAGGAGAGGGTGATGGCGGAGGGGTGCTGAGTGCTGCCCAGCATGGGGGTGGAGCTCCGCCAGGCTGACGGCTGCCACTCAAACACAGGTAATGATACCACATTGCTGGCATGCCCTTCATTACACCCCACACCCCACCCTGTTACCCCCTCCAAACTGTCTGCCTGGCGCTACCCGGGCCTGGAGCGTCTGGGCTGGCTGTGGGAAACTGGGTGGTGGGGTGGGTGGTGTTCGGGGCTCAGATGAGGACGGGGCTGCTTGTGGATGCTAGCTTGTGGATTTCGCCTCGAGGGGGTTGGGGGTGCATGAGCACATGTGCAGATAGATGAGGAATATTTATGACAATCAACACCCCGGTTGGCACCACTGGGTGACTTTTGGATGAATTGTATATTCTTCGCACCCCCCACACCACCCCAAACGCTGTTAACCGAGTCAAGTGACTTATTAAAGTGCACAAGGAACGAGGGGCTAATTTCATTAGCTGCCCATCGAGACCGCCCGCTATCTGATTTGCACATGGCCGGAGGGGGAGGAGCTGAGTGTTTGGGCGTCGGAAGGAGAGCGGTTATCAACTGCAGACAGTTAGGGCTGTAATCATGAAACGAATGGTGGGGGAGGGATGATGAAAAAAAAAGGAGCAGATAAATGAGAGGAAGAGGATAGCCGGATAATTACCAGCGCCAAGATGGCAGAACGAACCTCAGATCCAGTTCTGTCATTGATTGTTTTGGATCAGAGGATGTAACCCGTAACGAATAAACACCCATTGCTGTCTGAATTACAATCACAATTTACTCAGTTACCCACTGCAAATATATATATATATATATTCATATACATATGTATCATATGGGCAGCTGTATTGGTTAGGACGTTGCCTTTGTGATCAGTTCGTCGCTAGTTATTATTATAAGTTTCACTCTAAATTTCACTCTAATCAATACATTTGATGGATTGTCTTTGGTGTTGACTATGATGAACCACACCTTGTAAAATGTAATGTGTACATTTAGTAGGCTAATGTTTAGGAACCTGCCCTTGTGATTGGAGAGTTGTTGGTTGAAGTCCTGGCCCAGGCACCAGTGCACTTTGTGTAAAGGGGTGTGTTCATAATAATATATATATATATATCATTCTGGTTTGTACATTTCTATCTTACCTCCTTTTATGACATGGCTTTATTCCATAATTTCCATTGAAATTGGTCATTTCCATGCTTATCTGGCATGTTGTCATTTAAGTCGTACTGTAGTGTGCATTGATGGACAAAGACAACTCCACGTGTCATGTATGTGCAAGAAAAAATAAGTCTCCAAAATGGTACAAAAATGGTCAAAAAGCTTAACATGTTGGAAGAACATTTTGGCTGTTGTTCTGTTTATCATGAAATTTGAATTTAATATTTATTTATTGTATAAAATAAAATAAAATAAAAAATATATATAATATATTATTAATTATATATTATAAGTAAATATACAAAATATAATAAATAAATAAATAAATAAATAAATGGAGATAAGTGGACAGTGAAAATACGCACCTGATAAAAATGTATTTGGATTTTCCTAACCACTATAATGGGCCATGAGGGCGTGTCTAACGAGCTTGGTTTGTTGTAGATACCTATATATTACTCCCAATCGTCAGTTGCTAGTGTAACACATGCCTGGTCCATCCTTTCAGTGTATTAGCAAAGGTTCAGCATAGGGTCAAACAATGGTCATCTGGAGGTCATATCCCAAGGGATGAGTAGGGGTCATCCTATCTAGACCAGCATGTCACTTGCTGGGGTTATCAGTTCTCTACACTGCTTCCTATAATAAACCACAATGGCCTTGTGCTCAGACTAGAATAGAACAGAATACAAAATCCAGTTTCGCAGTTCAGATAAAGGCGCTGGATTAAATGCAAAGCTTTTCTATTCTTTACCATTATGAGCCTGAGGCAACCTGACGCTGTGGGGAAACGTGGACATGTAGTAGTAGTGGCAGCAGTGGGAGTTTGCTGTACTTTTATCATCACTAATAGTAACAGAAGTGAAAGTAACTGTCATTGTGAACACAGGCCATCACACAAAGTGCACCATGAAATGTGACGTTCCACAAATGGAGCAGCAGGGCGCTGTCAACAGCACCCGCGGAAGAGGTGTAGCAGTGGTGCCGGGGCTGGGACTTAAACCTATGACCCTCTGATCAGAAGGATACATTGCTAACCACTACTTATGGAGTGCTCCCAAGCGGTGTAACCGCCTAACTACCCTTGGGAGACCATGAGTTTGATCTCTGGCATGGCCAGGAGTCCAGAGCATTATTGGCCTCCCTCGCTCTGCGTGGGGTCCCACAGCATAATATCATCAAGCACTGCAGTTATTACTGATAGAAACTAAAGCTGATGCAACATAACTGGCTGTTGGGTGTCCTCCTCTCAGCCTGGGGAGGAGAACAGCGGGACGGTTCCTTGCTCAAGAGTAGTGGATATGTCAGTCTGGACTATGACTTGAACCTATGACCATCTGATTACAAGGGCAAGGTCCTAACCACTAAGTCACCTCTGCCCTCCATTGGATGTACTCGTAGGTGAAGCAGCAGTAGTTGAAGTTAATTTTCATTTATGATAACAACCACCATTATAATTATTATTATAATTATTATTATTATTATTATTATTATTATTATTATTATTATTATTATTATTATTATTATTAACAACTACTGCAATAATAATAATAATTGTCATTTTTATTATTATTGCTAGTATTCTAGTTCTTATAACTGTTATTTTATATTCAAATTACTTTAAATTATTATTATTATTATTATTATTATTATTATTATTATTATTATTATTATTATTATTATTATTATACTAACTGCAGGATTGCTTTTCACACTTTATTCCATATTCACAGTCTAAGGCATCACCAATACCATGGAACATCACCTGTACACGCCCCACCCCAAATGTCTAAGTGACTGTGCACATGTCCCATATTAATTTTTACCTCTGCTGTGCTGAACTGATGGCAAACAAGCTTCGCATGAAACAGTCCACAGCAAGAAAAAGCCGCCTGCAATTAGTGAATCTTTTCTCACTCATAATCGCCTCGGCCTCGTAAAACAATAACACGTCTTTCCAGTCATATGCTGCCAAAGGGATATTCAGTAAGTGTCAGCGCAGTGATTTGTTTAACTGTTGTGAGAAACGCTCCACAGGGAATTCGGAAAATAAAGGAATAGAAGAGGAGAGAGATGAATGCTTAATTTTTTTTTGCGTTTAACGCTTGGCAGTGGCATTCGTTAGCCAATTAAGCTGTTTCTCGTTGTGTCTGCTGGTGTTTATTTCTCTCAATGTGACTGGATCTGATTTTACCAGTTGCACACCAGGGAGAGAAACAGCTGGATTACTGAAAATATAAACAGCAACATACACACACATGCAGGCAAATATGGTCTTAACATACAAACATACAGCCGTAGGTGACCTGAGCACGGTCTACATCTACACCACACCCCTCAAACACACTCACTACACCTGGTGAGGAACAGGTGAGCTGACCCAGGTGTGTTTAATCAGGGAAATCACCAAACCGTGCTGGACGCAGGCCCTCCAGGACCACCCCATTGTCAGCTCCTGTTTCCACACCTAAAGTAAAGCTCATGGGGAAGCTGGAGCCCATCCCAGCTGACTACCGGCCCTAGGCAGGGTTCATCTTGAACAGGAGGCCAACCAATCACAGGGCAACACACACACACATTAACACCCATGGGTAATGTAGAGTAAACCACAAGCTTTTGGACAGTGGGAGGAATCCAGAAAACCCGGAGGAAACCACCCCACACACACAGGGAGAGCTTGTACGTTCCTCACCGAAAGAAACCTGTGGGCGACCTGGGACAATGTTCATACCATAATGCATACACAACACACTTCTGACTTCACCCTGAGATTATTCATGGATTTTAAAGACCCGAGGAGTCAAATGCATCATCTTGTCAATCTCACACACCGGCCCATGAGCACACACACACAAACTGGGGGTAATTACTCACTGTCACCTTCCTTCATTTCCTGTGCAGATCAGAAATCTGATCTTCCCAAGACACACATACACACAAGCGCAGTCCCGGTAGAGCAGATCCACAGCAGCTCACACTGTGGGTGGATGCGTTTAACCCCCACAATAACACAACGGCTAAATAAAGATGAAGGATTACAGACATCTTCCCGACAGCAGGCCTCTGATCTCGGAGCGCTGGAAAACAGGGACATTGTGGAAGAAATATAAGACACTTGGTCAGATACGGCTCCTGCGGGCACTGACCGGCTCAATACTGGACACTTTGATGGAGTTATGGCTTTAGAGAGAGGAGTTATTGGTCTCACGCCACTCAACAGCTCAGAAACATCTGTGACACTTTATATAGACTCTCTCTCTCTCTTCCTCTTTCCACCTCATTCCCTCGCTCATCGTATGTCTTTCTTTTCCCCTTTCTCTCTCTCATTCTATCATTTTCTTCCTCAGCACGGTGGTTGTTGCTATTATTATTATTATTATTAATAATGTTTGTGTGGGTTCTCCGGTTTCCTCCCACAGTCCAAAGGCTTGTGCTTTAGGTTGACTCTACATTCCCCGTACCTGTAAGTGTGAAAGGTCACCTATCTCTGGGTTTGCCTCCTGTCCAGGGTGAACCCTACTTTGGGCTCATAGTCAGCTGGGATTGGCTCCAGCTTCCCCAGGACTCGAAAATGATAAGCATTTCGTACAACGACTGAATGTTACAGACCTTTTGCCAATTCATGTAATTAGACACTAAATTTTACGCCAGATTATTTTTAGTGCCGCTTACTTACTACCAATTTTTAAAAATGCCATTCAATTTAAAATAAGCTCATATTCTTTATGTTACTGTAACATTTTTAACATCTGATATGTTTTCTGTGTTCCGTGAGACTAAAATATGGGTTTATGAGATTTGAAAATCATTACATTCTGCATTTACACATTTTTTGGAATTGGGGTAGATTCATTTTCCATTTCTCTTTTTCTTTTATTTATTCATTCTTCTTTTCTTTTCAGTTTGTGTGTCTTCTTCTATCTGTCTCTCTTGCACACACACATACACAAGCATGCATGCACACACAAGCAGAACCCATTCTGAATAATAGCTATGCCCTCACTGGTGTAAAGCATGAGAGAGCAGCAAAGAGCAGAGTGGAGATAAGAGTGTTTTGCATTTGAATAGAACAGTTTTCGAATTTCAGGCGTCTGGCCTTCAGATTGACTGTGTGTGTGTGTGTGTGTGTGTGTGTGTGTGTGTGTGTGTGTGTGTGGTGTGTGAGTGTGTGGTGTGTGGTGTGTGTGTGTGTGTGTGTGTGTGTGTGTGTGTGTGTGTGTGTGTGTGTCATGTACCCTTTCCAAACCGTGTGTGCCATTATCAGTCGTTTGCAAGTGTACAAGCATTAACGCGTCTCCATGTCCGTGTGTCTTTCCAACTCGCCTCGCTCCATCTGTATGTCTCTCTGTTTCGGATTAGCACGTTGCTCGCTGGCTCCCAAACCCAGGACACACTCTACACAAGCTTCTTTCTCATGAAAGCTGAAATAGAGTCATCACTACTTTTCAATTAACAGGGAATTAGTTGAAGTAGCTATATGATCGTTTAGCTCCGATCCTGATGAGGACTTTATGCTGGACTCTGACAGGGCAGGGGGCCGTGAGTTTCACCGTTAGTCGGAACTCATGTATGTAATGATAGAATATATTTATTAAACATGAATAAGTAGCAGCATATCACTAACAGAGTATTTCTCGTAGGCATTTGTTGTGGGATATGGTGTGTTTCATGGGAAAAAATAAATTGTGGTCAAAGTAATGTCTGGCGAAAACAGGTGGGTAATACAGTTGTAAAAGAGGTGGAGAGAGTTGCATTCTGGGAGTTGTAGTTCATTAGCGACGAGAGCTAAAAATTAACACATGGATCACATCCACATCCATGAAGTGAAACAATTTCTGATCTTCACTGTAGAGTCTGACTTGCGCTTGGAGCCATAATAAAGTTTCCAAATAAGCAACACAAGCCACGAATCGCCGTCCGTCAAGTGCAACGTAACACGAGGACCACCTGTATTCTCTTCCAATGGAGTAGTGAAACTAATGAAAACTATAAGCACTATACTACTCATAATGCTCTTGAGTAAAGGTACATTACATTTTATAACATACAAAATAGTGAGTATGTAGTGAAACTGATAACATTTCAGAATCTGACCTTTTCCAACCACAGCTTTTTTTTTTTTTGCCGCTTAACTTCCATATTGGTGAATGGCACATTCACTCAGACATGTTACACTAAACCCCTTTCTCACAAAAATAATGACATTTTTCATGACATGGGTCCTCGAAAGACCAGCTGTCCCCAAACCTGACATAGTCTAAATAAAGCCCTGGTGCTCTTCACAATGGGCCTCAGCTGATTTTCTCACTAAAATCCAGCTCAAGGCTGAAAGGAAACACTCCTTCTAGGCTGGAGGGATGAGGAGGGCTGGGGAAAACTCAGAAGCTCCACAGTGAGATGGCCCACTCAGGTTGCACTTGGCCCCTCTTCCCTGCAGCTGTCTAGGGGTAAGAACTGAGCTGTGGCCCTTTGGCACTGGAGTAACCTGAGCCACATAATTGCAGCCCACACTATGTAGACAGCACCAGAGAGTCATAACAGCAGCATAGAGTCCATAAGTCCAGATTAGCCCACAATACTCGGCGAATCATTGTCATTTTGGCCTTTGCAATGATACAGTGGTCTGAAAAGAAGCCATTGACCAATCAGTGGATAAATCTTTGGATGCTTGGGCGAATCACTTTATATGTGCATACATTATATATATATATATTATATTATATTATATTATATATGACGTTTCGGCCATTAATAACATCAGTTCGACAGGTCAAA
>JBBIGC010000001.1:14815173-14830807 GCA_037576955.1 Lepidarchus adonis
TGTGTGTATGTGTGTGTGTGTGTGTGTGTGTGTGTGTGTGTGTGTGTGTGTGTGTGTGTGTGTGTGTGTGTGTGTATTTTCAACACAAAAATGCTCTGACTTGGTATAAACATTAAATATTGTTAAGACTCAAACTGAAACAATGTATTTTTGGCCCCGAGGGTGAGGTTAGGTTTAGACTGGGAGTACTGTACTGGGACTGGTTTCCAGGGCAGGGATTAAGCTTAGTCTTCAGCCAAATTGCCATCCCAAAGGTGGTCCACTGTTCCAAATTCCATTTAATCCAAGCTTAAATGTTGCTCTCAGAAACCAGACAACAACAAAATAAATCACATTTATTCATAAAGCACCTTTCATAGACGGAACTCAGAGAGAGCTGTACAACAAAATTAGATGAATAAAGAAAAGATGAAAATAATTATTATACAAATACTATAATATACAGAGCCTGGGGAAGGTAGTTCCACAGTATCCATGTGTGCTAAACCTGGTACAAGGTTCTGAGAGAAGATCGAGTTGAATGGATCTCAGTGCTCTGCCAGGGGTATGATGATTCAGGTGGTCTATAATGTTCTGAGAAGCTGAGCTCAGTGTATAATGTATACTTATATCATATATGTAACACAGGCCCCAGCAGGGTATAAAATCAAGCCTGAGAGTTAATGTACAGCTGCTTAATGGTGCCGAGTTCCACGCAGTGGGGTTTTAAATGAAACAGTGCGGCAGTTTGCTCGTTTAGTAACCTTTAACAGCGGACAGAAGATAAAGTTACACAACAGATGTCGAGAGCTGGTTTGGAAAAGGCCACTCAGCCTGGGATTGGCTGGAGTTTCTGAAGAGTAAAGTCAGCATGCTCCAACAGGACACTCCAACAATTAAACCAATCATTAGCGAGCATTTGGAGCCACTCGGACAAGACAATTAGCAAGAAAATGGAGCTTAGTTGGGTAAAGTCCACCACTGCACCTCAAGCTGTTGCCCAATGTGTCCAGCAAGACAAAATCCTAATAAAGGGACTGTGTGGGTAAAACATAGCGCACACACTTGTTTTATTCATCAACAGGACATGAGGTCATAAAGCTCATAGGCCTGGCAATGGTTCACAACCTACCTGCAAGTTATCTGGTGTCAGGGAAAGGATCAATGTCAACACATAGAAAATGTAACACTGATGTTCCTCAGGGCTTTGTAATTGGCCCCCTACTTTTTTTTATACACTCCCACACAGTTTCTCCTACCCCTCTTATGCTGATGACATGCAACATCACAATCTTAACCTTGACTGCTGCATGTCTGAATGACATCTCCTAGGTCAGCGGTCCCCAACCATTTTAGCGCCACAGACCGGTTTAATGTCAGACAATATTTTTGCGGACCGGCATTTAAGGTGTCGCAGATGAAAACTTACTTAACGTAAATTATATGACCAACACAAAAACTGTGGTATTTTGTAAATAGAATAATAAACATGAATCCATTGTGTAATCATGTAACTGTATTAGCAGCATCTTCCTGAAATGCGCTAACAACAATCAGAATAATGTTCTCCTCTGCCCCTCATGTGCTCTGGTTGCTATGGTAATGCGTAAATGTTCCTTTCAGAATAAGTATTCAGTGCTGTTGTGGCAATCTCATATATATAAACACACATTTACTCACATTATATATATATATATATATATGTATAGCAACATTATAATTGGAACATTGGAACCGGACAGCAGGCTGAAGTGCCCTTGAACAAGGCACCTAACCCCCAACCACTCACCATGTATGTCGCTCTGGATAAGAACATCTGTCAAATGTTGTAAATGTAAAGTTTTATCCAAGATTATGCCACAAACTATGTTATTGAATCCTATGTTATGCCATATTAAATTAGAAACATGGTGCAGCCAGTGTGCCTTATACCTCCACTTAGCCCGAACCTTAACTTAACAATGAATTGGCTTTTTAGGCCTGAAAAGATACAAAAACAAATGCCACACATGCACACACACCCTACTCGCATACACACGCTCAATTACAGAGTCTGCATCTGTTCAACAAGCTCATAGCCACTGTGCCTTACTAACACTTACACACACACACACACACACACACCCCTCCACCTGCGGAGAGATAGTGCAGTCTAATTAACATTTTCCTGGAGTACAGCTCGCCCCAGGTGCAACTTGTCTCACAACACACACACACACATACACACACACACACACGCACACACAATACGTGTAGAATCAGAGAATACGCCACATTGGCAAATTTATTCAAAGAGGAGCTCGTTTGTGTGTGACACACACTTCAGCACTTCACAATGATTTATGAACCTGCTCATTGACCCAGTTTATGGTGAAAAGAAAAGCAGAGCTCGTAACAGCATTTCTGCACCAGATACAGCCACTACGGCACGGCTGGGGCACGGAGTCAGGGCAGGAATAGAGAGGGGGTGAGGGAGATAGAAAGATTAAAAATGGTAGAGAACCCTCTATACGCCCACTGAGCATCTTTTCATTCTACTCCTTCTTTCTTCTCTCTTTTTTAAGTGGGTGCAAATGTAAGCAGAAGAAAACTACAGGGAAATATCCAGTGCTGATATGTAACACACAGTATAGCGCTCCTATCTTCTAACCAGAGTTGGTTGTCACTATCAACCAGAGACAATTTCATGTACAAACCCCAGCAACACCTCCATGCCTTTTAATCAGAGACCAGTGGCCCAACCTTGGCCATTATACTACCACCTCAGTGTTTCAACAGTCTAATTACAGACAGAGGATGGTAAGGGAATTTTAGCTGTCACTTATTGTTCTGTGAATAATAAACAGGAGCCTAAAGTGGCCAGGTCAGGCAAAAACAAACATCAAATAAATAAACATTACTCACGACCTACTCTAAAGGCAAAAACAAACATCAAATAAACAAACATTACTTACAACCTACTCTAAAGGCAAAAACTAACATCAAATAAACAAACATTACTCACTGAAACTCTCTAAAGGCAAAAATGGATGTCTTGTCAACAAACATTCCTCACTAACACTTCCTAAAGGCACAAACAAACATAAAATAAACAAACATTCCTCACTAACACTTTCTAAAGGCAAAAATAAGCATCAAATAAATAAACATTACTCACTGACACTCTCTAAAGGCAAAAACAAACATTAAATAAACAAACATTACTCACTGACACTCTCTAAAGGCAAAAACAAATGTTATGTCAACAAACATTACTCACTAACACTCTCTAAAGGCAAAAACAAATGTTATGTCAACAAACATTACTCACAGAAACTCTCTAAAGCAAAAACAAACATCAAATAAACAAGTGTTATTCACAACTGTGCTCAAAAGGCAAAAATAAAAATCAAATAAACAAACATTACTCACTGATGCTCTAAAGGCACAAACAAACATCAAATAAACAAACATTACTCACTGAAACTCTTTAAAGGCAAAAACAAACATCAAATTAACAAATAATACTCACTGACACGACCTAAAGGCAAAAACAAACAACAAATAAACAAACATTATTCACTAACACTCTCTAAAGGCAAAAACAAATGTCATGTAAACAAACATTACTCACGGAAACTCTCTAAAGGCAAAAACAAACATCAAATAAACATTACTTACAACCCCGGGCTAAAGGCAAAAATAGACATCAAATAAACAAAAATTACTCACTGATGCCCTCTAAAGGCAAAAAAACATAAAATAAACAGACATTACTCACTAGCGCTCTCTAAAGGCAAAAAACTAATGTCATGTAAACAAACATTACTCAGTGAAACTCTCTAAAGGCAAAAATAAACAATGCAAATAAATATGCATTGCTCAAAACTGCCCTCTAAAGACAAAGAGTGAAAAAATCACTATATACTCTAAAGACAATATTAACAAACATCAAATAAACAAACATTACTCATTATTACTTAAAATATCAAACAACAAACAAACATGACTCTGTAAGGGTATTGTTTTTAAATAACTAGCTATCAAATGAATGTTCCTCACAGCCACGCCCCCTTTCATATTAAGATGTATGAGGTAGTGTATTTCCTGATATTACAGATAGCCAGACAGACAGACAGACAGACAGACAGACAGACAGACAGACATTTACAGAGTTTTACAGGTTTATATATGAAAATGTGATCCTGACGATAACCCACAGCTCTTTGTTAAATTGCTAATCGTAGATATTTAAAGAAGTGTATTTAGGAAGTGGACACCTCCCTCCAATCTGCTGTGGTATTAATAATGCAGTAAGCTCCATTCAGAGTCCCTCTCTCTCCCCCTGTCTGCTCCGCTCACCGGGCAGCTCCACTGGTGCAAGCAGAACGCCTGCCTTCAATCTGTTTCCACACAGCTATTCACTGACCTCGCGGGGGTCCTGCACGCCCATGCACTGCTACACTCCGGAGTCAGGCCTGTGCATTATAAAGAAGAGGGTCTGGAGAACATGTGGATGGATAATAAAGGAGGGGAGTGTGTAGTGTGTAGACTAATGTGTAGTTGGGGTGGCGGCCTACCCAAAAATCAGGTCTGATATGTTCGAATGAACTGAGAAAAACTCGCCTCATAATCGATTAATTAAATAAACGTGAAATTGTTCTGAATTAGTCTAAAGTTCTATATTTCTGTTACCTAGAACAGCAGTCCATTCGTGACGCTATACATCAAAGACCTTCCCTTCTGAACCCTAACCTTTCACCCTGAGGCCGTAAAGTATTCAACAGTCCATTTAAAGAGAGAGACGCAGAAAAGATATATAAATAGAGAGCTAGAAGAGAGTGCAAGGGATGGAGGGAGGGAAGAAAGAGGAAGAAAGAGCAGGAGCCAAGCTGAAAAAATAAAGGAATAATCGAGGGACTTCATCAATTTTTCATGAATTTTCATTTAGGCGAGGAGACCCCTCTTAAAGCGATCGATAGATCAAGCGGCTGTCACACAGTTAGCACCTGGGGGCTGCTGCCATGGCCACGGCAGAGCTGGGAGAAGATCTGAGACAGCTTGCCACGGCAACACACACCCCCTACCAGCTTCTTACACACACACACACACACACACACACACACACACACACACACATGCACACCATTTCCCATTCCCACTTCCTTGCCTTTAACCACCAGCTACTGGCTGATAAATGGCAAAAGAAGCAGCTCTCTGAATGCTGCAGTGAGAACCTCCTCCAGACTCGAGATTCAGCTTCAACAGGTTCAGGTATAATGCCCAGGGAGCCCAAGCTTTCAATTTTTATCACTGATGGATCGTTCTCATTTTCACAACAAAACTGGTATTGACCAAGACTGGGGTGCACTTACTTTGGGCAAGTTCACCCTACCCCCATCCCCAAGTCTTTAAGCCAGCGTGCTATTGGATTTCACTCTGGCTTCAGCATCTAACCCAGCAGCTTTGGTTCTTGGGCTTGGAAAAAGTATCTGTGTATGGTGGTCTTCATTATGGTACATTAGTCTCTACTGTAAATTTACCCTGATCTCAGCACCCGGGGGAGGAAACGGTGGAACGGTGCATCTACTGGGAAATTCCTTAAGCAGGGCAGGCAGCAGAGCTGTCAGTCATATACTGAGCGGCCTATGAGGCCGTACTCCCTGAGGAGATTCTCATTAGCCTGCTGGGGGCGCTGCATGGCCTTGTGGGGGGAGGGGGAATGGGGATGCTTGCTCAAAGCTAAGTCCATCCACAGGTCACTCTTAGATCTGACAAGATTTCCCCCACGGACTGACTGCCAGTGTCAAGTGACAACCCCCACCTCTCTTTCATCTGAGCTCGCTCTTCTTTTCTCAACATCACCAAGAGGCTGGACGAAACAACCTGAAAGGGCAGATGGACCAAGCTACTGCTGAAAAGGTAGGTCCAGCAAGAGCTGGAGAACAGCAAAGTGACTAACACCGACTTTGATCTAATTCCCAAAGCCAACCTGGAGCTCCACTTCACCCTGGACATTTTGTACCTTCACACCTACTTCACCTCAAGGACAGTTGGATAATGGGCTAACAGGTAGTGGAAGTTTTTGGAACGTGAAGTTACAAACCTCTGAATAGAAGGTTGCCAAAGAGGTATGCTAATGCTATGCTAATGCAGATGCCACACCGGGACTTAAGACTTTGTGAATAGAAGGTTGTAGGTTCAAGTCCCAGCCCAGGCACACCATCTTGCTACGCTGCTCCCTGGCAGCTATGTGAATGAATGGGCAAACTGCAAAAGTCACACCAGGACATAAGACTTTGCCATGGTGTACAGAAGATTGTAGGTTCCCTTGAGCAAGACACCATCCCTCAACCTCCCACTGCTGGATGGGTTAAATGCAGAGGTTGCATGAAGGTCATCAGGGAAGACAAACAAAGGTGCAAGGCATGTTCTCCAGAACAACAGATCTCAAAGACCGGTTCGAAAAGTATGGATCCAAGTTGGAGCATGGCTACCCGAGGTGACCCGATGGGACCCAATGAGTCGGGTCGGGTTTCCATAGCCATGACAACACAAACCAAGCATTGTGGGAGACGTACGAAAGAAATAGTTATCGGGAGAATTCAAAACAACAGAATATGAAAGTCTACTCTTTTGACTATTTAAAGACAGGATCATTATAATCGCTTAGCAGCAGCTGTTTCAGCCAAACATTCAAATTCCAATTGGGTTTGGACAGAAACATATAAATACAGGTCGGGTTCGGTCACTGCTCTGTCAGGCTCAGCCCGATCAGCACTCTAATCCAAGTAAAACTAATTTTTCCAAAAAACCTTTTGAAAGCAAAGCCACATTACAAAAACCAATATTAACCTAAATGTAAAGCTTGAAGCAAACACTCATTCGTGGCTTTTGTTCTCTTCATCCATTTTATGACTTCCTCTGATTACTGTCTATTTTAAGGCTCTAACTATATGTCATTTCCCGCATTAGGTTTGTAAGACCATGTAATCACACAACCCACTGGCCAACAGCAACCAACATTAAACAACAGCTAAAATAATGTTCCAAGGTCTGAAACATAAGGTTCAGGACACACACACACACACACACACACACATTCAATTTTGGGCCACAAATGGCCGAAAGCAACCTTGAGGAAGCCTCGAAAGAATCATAAAAAACTGAAGAAAGGAAAGCTGGAGTTCTGAAAAAAAGACCACCCAGATAAAACCCTTGTACTCACATGCTACTTCCAGTGATGCGTTTCGACTGATGGCTTCTCCAAGGTAGTTTCGGGCCACGCAGACGTATGCCCCTTCGTCCGGCTTGCTGCGGCGGCCGTGGACTATTTTCAGGAAGAAGAGGGAGCCGGAGGGCAGCAGCATGCGGTGAGAACGAGAATCGTCCTTGTCCGTCTCCACCCTCTCCCCGTCCTTGTACCACTCCACGGTGGGCGTGGGCCGCCCCTCTGCCTTGCAGTTGAGGGTGGCCGGCTCGCCCTTGGACACGATCAGGTCAGAGGGGTGCTCCACGATGCGGGGCGGGGAGTCCTCCTGCCGCAGACGGGATCCTGGAAACCAGACAGAGAACAATAGTGAAATGAGATGCGAACGTTTGTTTTTTTATGGACTTCACTGGACTGGGAGTTGACCCTGCAACCCTCTGGCAACCACTGCCCAACACACCACAACATCATTACAACTCATTTAAGCTCTAATCATGATTGAGAAAATAAAACCATTGTGACTGTTGACCCAAATTGTTCCATTTTTACCCACGTTGCAACAAGTCAGGTAACATAACAACCCATCTAGCTCATTAACATGACAGAGCAATAAGACAGGAAAGTATTAACAACTAACCCATCCACAGGTGGACCGGCGGGCACGCATCAATAGCACCCAAGTAATGTGAAGGGACGGTTCCTTGCTCAGGGATACCGCAATGATGCATGGGCCAGGACTTATTTATGCATTTATTGTCTGATGATTTAGGAAGTTTGCATAGGACAATTTCTTCCCTCAGGCCATCACCCTCATTACAAGCTGGACGGTTGACAGAATAGCTACAATCACATCTCTAGTAATCTCTACATCCCCAGTGCAGTTCATTAGTCTATTGTGGACTGTAGAGCCCATTGCTTATAATGTTACACATACATCCTATTTTGTATTGTGTATGTACAGTCAAACCCCATTTACTCACCCCTGTGATCTTGCCATGAAAGGTTAATAGGACCAATAGGGGCGAGCTAACGAGGTTTGACTTTATACGGTATATTGGACACTGTATATATAAACGCATATGTGTAAAATCCTATATGCTATGTTCTGTTTATTGTGCTACATATTTTAGACTGTACATGATACTGCACTAAGATACCGTATATTGTGAATTACTACTTCACAAACCTCTGCATATTATATATCGGACTGGACCATAAGTGTATTATATTGTATTGTCTGCATCATGTGTGCATAGTTTAATTTAGTTTTGTTAAACAAAATCCTTGTGTGTGCAAACATACTTGGCCAAATAATCTGATTCTGCACAATTTATATCAGTCAATCTGCATAAAAAATGCATTGTATGACTCACAAAAGTTGAAAGTTGTGTGCTGTAAAGCGTGGCTAAAAATCCATTAAACCCCGGGTTTTCATTGAATCCTAGTTTTCTATGGAATTTGTTTAAAGACCAATCATATTCTTAGCTGGAAATGAACTTTATTTTACCTCATTGGCACCAAATAAATTAAAAAAAAAAAAATCTGTCCTCGCATTCTCCCTAGTCCCAGAACGAATATTATTCTCTCCACGTCACACACAATTCACACCTCCCTAGCCAGTGAGCTAATTCAGGGTGCTGTGTAGTGCACTGGCAGGGCATCAGGGATCTGCCCCGTGTGACAGAGGGCTTTCGAGGGGTTACACCCATGCTGTGTTAAGATGCTAATCCCCTGAGCCTTCCCCTGCATGGCTCCGCTTCATGTATGGATGATGCTAGCGAGCTGCGCTAGGAGTCTGGCCCTTATGATAATAGTGCTGGGACAAGCGTGTGGTGCGAGCCTTAACCCAAAAGATAAGGAGCAGGGGGCCACCCTGCATTTACATTACTGAGGCCTGGACGAGCAGGAGACAAAAGCAGGCCCTGATCCCTGAAAAAGCCAGCCAAAAGGAGAGGCTTAGCTTGGCCAGCTAGCCCTGCCGTGCTAACATTACACGCTTCAATTGGACAAGCCTAGAGCGTGTGGGGGCCCTCTCTTGATTGTAAATGCTCATTTTCTTCCCTTTGCAAGGATTTAAATTGCTTAACTCTCCTGACTTTAGAAAAGAGTGAGGGGGAGGTTTTAGTTTAGCATTTGTTTCCACGGGCATGGGCGAGTGCATTTGCATGCGAAAACACAGCAAAACCTCTTCGCTTGTAACGAATCAAGGAGACTATGCTGAGATGGCAGCAGCTAAAAACAACAAGCTATCTGTGTTATGAGTCCGCTTTTTGAAGTGTAGAGCAGAACACCTCTTCACTGGAGCAAGCAGAGCAAAGGAAACAGGGGCATGGACCTCCCCCAGGAGGCCAGGTGTTCTGCTGACGTATAAAAGGTGCGTGGTAGCACTAAGTCCTCTGTGACAGGGCTGTGCAAACCGGTTGTGGGGGTGGTGAACAGAGAAAGGGACTTTTGACTCAGTGGGCCCATAAAAGCTTGAATGTTGGTTGTGACGGCAACACTGTTCACCGTGTGGATCTGATAGTCAAGCGGATTCATCATGTTATAACAAGGTCAAGTATGTGTATTGTAGTGTTTTTATAAGTATGTGAGGTCATATGTGTTATTTTCTTCCACAACACAGACAAAATACCACGTAGTGATTAGACAATTGGGAAATACCTTACTAAAAACGCATAGCCTTCATTATGCTTACCCTCACTTGAGTGCTGCTTTTAATATATTTTCATGCATGTTTATTCATTTTTATCTATTTTATTTTTTATGTTCATCTTTATTGTCTTTTTTATATTCTCTTTGCTTGTTCTTATTCCTCTTCTTTTTCCATTCATCCTTGTAAAGCACATTGAATGACCATGTGTATGATAATGTGCAATATAAATTAACTTGCCTTGCCTTGCCTATGCTGGATAAAACTGATCAAGTGGATGTCTTAACAGGCAAAATGAGCTAATTTGGTCCATATACAAATATCATTACCAAAAAAGTTGGGATTTTAAGAATTGGTAAACATTTCATTTGAAGAACTGCAACAATTAGTATTTTCAGTTCCCAAACAGTGTAATTAAAAGAAAATGTTATGTAACACAGTAGTGAACATGCCTCTGTCTCAACTTAAAAATTTGTTTTTATTTACAAAATATTTTTTTACTTATCAGTACAAACACTGGATATCTTTTCTTAAGACTTATCAGTTAAATAAAAGTTAAAGAACTTTTTTTTAAACATTTTAATGCATTTTATGCAAAAACCCAACATTTTTTTATCATCTCTAAAGGCCTAGAAGAACCTGAGGATTCTCTTCTGTCTTGATTCATCCAGACACATCTTTGATTGGCCACAGCACATATTACATATACAGTAATTGGTAAAACGCACATGTGCATATTGCAGACTGCAATGACCAAAGAAGCGTTCAGCACCATCGCATGTGTTTGCTTGTGAGTTGGATTTCTTCTCTCTCCATGAAGACTACATAAGGTCAATTGTCTCCCACTGTGTCGTATTGACCCTGGTTTGGACAAGTTGTCTTTTCTCCATTCCACCTAATTTGGGCTAATTCCTGCTATTTCCCTCTCATTGATTGATGAAAGTCGCTGTCTGCTGTCTAAGTGGAGCAACAGACTGAACACAGGCCAGGGTTTGGGGTCATAACCTTCTAATGGAACAGGATCTAATCTACTATAGACTACTATGGAAGATATTTAACACTGTAGCATTTATTGTGGGTCTATTGCATGATTTTCCTCCATTACTCTCACTCTACATTCCCCACATCCATTTCTAGTAAGTCCCACTTAATGTTAAAATTAAAATTTAAATCCTCAGGAATATCCTCACAATACGGAATCACAAACAAAATTATGGATTTAGCATGAAATGCTCATTTAATGAATTATGTGCTAATTAATATTGTGACACTGATAAACCAGACAGTCAAGATAAGGCGGCAGTGTTATAGACCCCTCTTTTTCCGCACACAGAGTTATCTCACTAAAGCATCTGCTCGGCCTCTGTAATGTTATGATACAGGCAGAGGTTTTACATGGCTGAGGCAAAGACACAAAGGTTCACTATGCAATTCAATTTCTATCAGTTTAATTTAATTTAATCCAATTTGTATTCCAATCTACATCCTCTAATCACTTAAACCTTGAGGCACCATCTGCCTGCTGCTTCTCTAAAGCAGGAGAAAAAGGTTCTCTGTGCATGCCGGTGTCATGGCTATGGAAAGAGGGGAAGGCTAATGTGGTGAAGGGTGAAAGTGATTGCGGAGAATCATCTTTCTGCAATTAGACAAATAAAAGTCTGACTGGCATATTGTCTCTGTGCATCATACCCTAGTTGTATCCCATAAGCAGATCCCATATCAAATATTTTACCCACAAACCCTGCTAATTTCTTCTCAAAAGAGTACCACCAAAATGCAAAAATTAAGAGCCACAGTTTCCAGAAATAGCCCCTGCACCAATGTCAACTTAAGACCTCAGTGATCTCAAAGACCTGGAAAGTTTACTGTGCCAAACAATGGCTGCGTCAGTGGTTGTAATGTTCTGGCTAATCAGCATCCACCCATCTATTCATTTTTATATATAGCATTCAGACCCTTTGATGTGAAGTCTCCAATTACCTCAAACCTTTCCTACACAAAGAGCAGGTAACTCCAGCCATTGCTGGCATGAAAATTCATACAGTACACCCACAATCTAAAAGAGACTGGATTGCCAATGAACATAAGCAAAGATCAGGCCTTTTGGAATGAAGTAGAAACAATTTGGCCACAGAATGTGCGATATTGGCCAAAAAGAACCTTTCAGCAGAAAAGAACCCCATACCAAGTGTGAAGCATGGTGGAGGATGTGTTTTGCTTCCTCTAAGACTGGACAACTTGCAGTCAGTGATTCAGCTATGAGTTCTGCATCAGCTATGAGTGCTTGAAGATAATGTGAGACCAAACGTACAAAAGCTAAAGCTGAACTAGAGGTGGAACCTTCCAAAGGAAAATGATCCTAAGCACACTAACAAATATGCCAAAAATGTCTTAAAAGGTTTTTTTAATGCGGTAAAACATTGTTAAGCTGTACGCTCAAGATGCATCTCAAACTCAACTGAAGAAATTAAGCAAAAAAAACAACAACACACTTTTGTTATTTTAAAATCAATTAGAGCTTTTTCTAACAAACACTACACAGGCCTTATATCACGAAATACATTGCCTTCAATTCTGACACGCTAGCACCTTTGCAACCTGTCAGCATTGCATATCAAAGTCAAAAGCTAATGTATCAGTTGTCAGAGTGGCCTGCGGCAAAGTCAGTTTGTTTCATTCCACAGTGGTTTATTTTCTTTCCTGTCCCCTCTATTTTCTCTCTCTCTGTCCAGTAAGCATTCTCGCTGCTGCCCTCTTCTAATGCGATCATTGGTTGCTGTGCAATCAAATGCTTTCTGCAGCCAAGCTGAGTGCACCAGGCCTGCTCCCATCAAAGAATCATTTCTCCCCTTTAGACCTTCGACCCCCTCACTCTGCTGTAGAGACACCATTATTCTGCACACTGTCCATTCCACACCACTCACCTTAACTAAAACAAGACAGAAAGGAAAAAAAAGAATGGACACAGCAGGTTTTTAACTAATCACAGCAGCATTAATGAATGGATAGTGATTATTTTCAATTTTCTGGGCATAAATATCTACAGGCCACTACAGAGTTCTAGACCATTTAAGAGAGAAATAAGCACAATCCTTTTTCTCTATCCCAGCTAACAGCCCAAATTTCTTCGGTTACCAGTGGTCATCTGTGACCTTCAGGCAATAAATGTTAATATTTGGTAAAAAATAATGCATATACAAATTCAGTACCTCTATGATTATGATAGTTTGTGCTGCTTTCCTTATAGACAATGTACGAGATACAGTTTTTCACCTTCTCCACCAGTGAAGAACATGCTGGTGAATGTAAAAATATATGCAAGGTGATCTACACATTTTCTTAGGCTAGGAAAAAAAGGGCTATATACCCATTCTTTGGACATCCATGCTTTTTTCCATGTGGTGGCCATATTTTTGAACAAACATGTGCATAATGTGATGTTGGTTTCGCTAATTAAACATCTGGCTTGTAATGACAATCCAATTGCAGCACCAATCCGACACGGCCCGGCTCCTGAAGGCCACACCAATGAGAAGTCTCTGGTGTATTTTACCCCAGGTACCACATGGAGGTTCAGTTCAATATTTCAAGAATTTAATTCATAAATAAATAAATAAATAAATAAATAAATAAATAAATAAATAAATAAATAAATAAATAAATAAATAAATAAATGGAAAAAAGCCAGTCATCCATATTTCTATGCAGCACATAGCATCTGTCGATGAGATTTTTTTCATTGCCAAACTCTTGGTTTTGCTTCTAGCTCTGACATCAAACATATATTTCATTGTACAATTAGAGGCTGGGTCCTGGGAGAACCTGGAAGAAGGACCGAGTTTCTATGGATGCACTGGGAGGCCTCAAGGGGCCGAGCTGTAATGTTCAGCATTGTTTACTGGCTGGTCAAGAACAACTGCTGCCTCATTGTGCTTCCTCTTGCCTCACAGCATGGGGAGAAAGCTAATTGTGTCCCTCTGTATGGCATGTTCCACCAGAACCTTTGAGAGGTGGATGATGAATAGGGAGGAAGGAGCAGAACATGTAGAATAGAAACACACACACACACACACACACACACACACACACACACACACACACAAACACCTCCATGTCCAATTAACACAGCACTGCTTCTTTATTTCTACTACACTTCCAACAAAAATGGAATCAGCCACTATACATCATCATGCAGAATGCAATTCAGTTACTGAAAATGAACAGAAAAAGTAAGAAATTCCAGCTTGGTGCTGCTGTGTTTTATTATGGGATGTCTTTCTGTTCATTGTTGAGGAAAGCACTGTACCAGCAACCACCTGCTTTAATTCAGGAAAATGCTTCTGCAGCCGTAAGAGCAGAGCCAGAGACTTGAGAGGAGATTTTATCCTCAGGGCATAATGCTCCTCAAACAGGACACACCTGACATTCAGTAGGACTCACCATCTATACACTTCACCACACAACTGTACTGTAACCAGGGGCGGGAGATAAGGCAAAAATATCATACACTGAGAAGTTTTCTATTGTTTAAAAGAGCAAACAGGGCCATTTTAAAAATAAATACCTAAATAAATAATAATTATTATACATTATTATTATTATTATATTTACCACATAAATAAAGGTGAATTGTTCACTTCAGAACTGTACTGTGCATGTGCTGCATGTGACATAAATGCTTATGTAGGTGGGTTCCAACTTACAGCGAAAATCATCTTATTTATAAATATGTGTATGATTTCTCCCATGATGCAGTTGGAGTCTTCAGGGCCCCATTTCACTCCACTTGCAGAACCATGTACATGACAAACTACTTTAATCTTAAATCATATGTTGTCAGAAACCACATAAACAACTGTGAGCTTAATGAACAGGGGTGTGAAACAAGTGAGTGCTAAATAATCCTCACAGCATCAGTGCAAACCTAAAGAAGCAGACAGTAATGTGTCTATAGCGGGGAAAAAAGATTCCATTACCCATGAGGAACGGCTAGAGGAACTCATAAAAGTAAAGAAATCCTGCATTCCTTTTTTCAGCAGGTGAAGGAACCCCTCTCCCCATCTGCTGACCACACACGCAGACTCAGCACCCCTCTGATTATCTTTATCACATATTTATTCATGTGGAGGGTAGAAGGCTGCCGAGCTTTGATGATCTTTTTGTAATTATTTTTATTAGCTCCCTGGAGAAATCCCCCGGCCCACCGACCAAATCAATACCAGGCACCGCTCCCCACCCCAGCAGCAAGGCAAAAAAGCTCCCCAAAGACAAATCACTTATTCTGCCAAGCAGGCGTAAGCATGTGTGCGTTTGTGCGAGCGTGAGGCCAATCAGAGGTAACCATTGGCAACCTTCCAAACAGGGTCCAAAGGGATTCGTCAAGGTGCAACGGGAAACCAAAATTGGAGAAAAAGCATCATTACTGTGTTGTAGAAACTGGCCATAGGCTGCAACATGGACGAGAAATTGTATTCTACCCACTGATTTGTGAGAAACAAAGGTTAAGTGTCCAAAAAGAAAAGTTCCTGGTTCAGAGGCATAGGCTTTGTTTTTGCTCGGCATGCTGGGATATTGGATTTCTTAAGGACGGATGTAACTCTGAGTTACATTGCACTTGACATACAATAATGGTTACGTCGCTCCTTAAAAAAATCATTAATAAATGATGGAAAATGACATTAGTTTGTGTATGTTTGTGTGATTGTATCTGGGTGGCAAGGCCACAGGACTGTCCTTCAGGTTTGTGTGTGAGTGTGTGTGTGTGTGTGTGTGTGTGTGTGTGTGTGTGTGTGTGTGTGTGTGTGTGTGTGTGTGTG
>JBBIGC010000001.1:14873605-14896212 GCA_037576955.1 Lepidarchus adonis
AAAAGACAATACAATACAATACAATACAATACAATACAATATAATATAATAATAATCACAAAATCTTACATAAATCATATTGCAAACAATAAAAAGCTTTGACTTTAACACAGAAGGTCCTGTTCTGGAACAGCACTGTAGTGACCCTGCCCTCGTAAAGGCAGCGTGGGCATGACTCTTACTGCCCACCTGTGACCTCCTGCCTCCAGGCTGCAAATCCCCTTCACCCAGCCTCTGTCTGCAGACAGTATGGATCTCCGCTCGGGCCGCGGCGCTTTACTGTTGCATCCCCCCCCAGGGGTGTCTGCCCGGTCCCCTCGAACCTCCGTCTGAAACCCCACAGTGGCCCCTTCTCTGAGCCACAGCAACACTGCTGCAAATCTAGTTAACGATGGTCCTGTATTGATCTTAAAGCAGCATACGCTGGGTGGGCCGAGGTCACCGGGGGGGGTGGAGTGGACGTTTAAAAGCGAGCCAATAAAGAGTAGCTGGCTGTGACCAAAATAATAACCAAAAGAAGGTCAGAGTGATACAATTACAGCCCATCCGCCCTGACCTGAGAGCGGAGGAACAATAGGCAGAGGTGGAGTAAAGGGGGAGTCACTCATTATAGAGCCGCCATGGACAACCTGTCTGCTGCATTAATGAATGCTGAAGAAGCACTTTCCTCTGGTCCTCTCAGGAGCCATTACAGTGTGTATGGGTATAAACCGAATGTGTGCTGCACTGCAAAACACCCCGGCAAACACGGGGCTTCCGCCACATTAAATAGCAGCGTTTACAAGACTTCACGCCAGTTACAACGTTTCTATTTCACAACCTCAGACAAAAAAACGCCTCACACTCCAGAGATCCATATACAAATCAGAGCTAATGGTGGTGGTGAACAGAGGTGAGGGAATGTAATTTGCCTGATGTATTGTAAATGGAGCAGTGTGGAAATAGAGTTATGATACATTAACAAATGTTTACAGAGCGAGCGTATGCGGCAGGAACCAATAGAGAGGAAACGGGTGCGACCTCAGTCCCCAGTCATCTTCATGCAGTTAAATGAACAAAATTAATTAAAATAATATTCACTTATTGACTAAACCACTCACCCAATTCCTGTCCAGCGGGATAGCTGGAGCCGATACCAACTGACTATGGTACAGGAGGCCAAGCACAACCATTCACACACACACTCACACCTATGGGTAATGTTGAGTAGCCAATCAACCTAAACCCAGCCTTTAAACAGTGGGAGGAACCCCGAGAACCCGGAGGAAACCCACACACAAGGAAAAGCTTGTACACCAAACAAAGTCCAACGGTTAACAACAGAAAGTAAAATACTGTTTCCTAAAAGGGTTTGTATGTTAAAAATACAGATACACTACCAGTCAAAAGTTTGGACACACCTTCTTATTCAATATTTGCTTATTTTCACTACTTTCAACATTGTAAATTTAGACTGAAGACATCAGATATATGAAGCAGGTTATATGGAATTATGTAGCAAAGAAAAATAGCGCTGCAAACCCTTGGTTTCTCTCAGTATGCTTCGTGATGTCGTCTGAAATGGGTTTCACGTCACAGGTCTGGGGTCATTTGTGGAAGTTCTTGCTTCTTAATGGGGTTGGGAGCATCATTTGGGAAAATTGCAAAAACTGTGTCCAAACTTTTGACTGGTAGTGTATATTGAACCTAAGATGTGAGACGACTGTGCATAATAATAATAATAATAATAATAATAATAATAATAATAATAATAATAATAATAAAGTGTGTACCACTGTGGTTAGAGCTGTTGCCTCATTATAGAGCAACATGGAGAAAGAGTTATGACACATTAACAGACGTCAGTCCCCTGCAGTCCAGCCCAGACCACGGTAAAGCTAAAACCAGAAGCTCTAGACGGCTTCATTAGAACTCCAGAGCTGAAATATTTAACACGCATTAAATATTAACCACATCGTGCCTAACAAGAGTCTGCAGAATGTTTCTGCTACACCAAACAAC
Organism: Lepidarchus adonis; assembly: GCA_037576955.1. Lineage (NCBI taxonomy): Eukaryota > Metazoa > Chordata > Actinopteri > Characiformes > Lepidarchidae > Lepidarchus > Lepidarchus adonis. The sequence goes on from JBBIGC010000001.1 coordinate 14,875,607, forward strand.
ATCCCCAGCTTCGCCTCAATAAACAGAAAATACTTAGAATCAAATATTTAAAATTCTAGCGAATCGAAAACCCGAGGCCCTCTCTTGAACTCGCCTTTGCACAATTTCTCAGCTCTCTGTCAATATTTTATTCCCACTTACAAATAAACTTCAGAAACTTCAAATAACTGATACCGCGCCACGAGTGCAGAGCAAACTTTTCTCTGCCTCATGATCTTCTCCGCTTGGGAATTGATCTTTTACTACATGTTTGTTGAACAGAGCTTTGCCTTTGCAGACTCAGCAGCTTAATTGGTCCCATCGCTGCCGTAGATCCTCTTAAAACAATGCAGTGCACATAATCTAATCAGATAAAGGGGCAAATGGGTCGGAGTCAATATGACAGGAAGGAAGGACTTCATGAATGGGCTCCAATTTTCATTCAGATCTCCAACACTGTTGTGGGTGGGTGGTGTCCGGCTACTCTGCCTCATGTCTCAAGCCAGGATACATTGCACACCAAAGCCTTATGCTGCCCTATCATTTAGTCTGATCAACTTTCCCTAACGCCCTCCTGTACACTAGGACCTGTTGTGATTTCTTCAGTCTGATCTACCATCACTATAGCCCTCCTGTACACTAGGACCTGCTGTGATTTCTTCAGTCTGATCTACCATCACTACTGCCAGGCTCTACACTAGGACCTGCTGTGATTCCTACAGTCTGATCTACCATCACTATAGCCCTCCTGTACACTAGGACCTGCTGTGATTTCTTCAGTCTGATCTACCATCACTACTGCCCTGCTCTACACTAGGACCTACTGTGATTCCTACAATCTGATCTACTGTCACTACAGCCCTCCTGTACACTAGGAACCTACTGCTCTTCCTTCAGTCTGATGTACCATCACTACATGTCCTCCTATACACTACAAACCTGCCGCTCTTCCTTTAGTCTGATCTACTGTCACTGCAGTCCTCCCCTACTCTACAAAGCTGCCGCTCTTCCTTTAGTCTAATCTACCATCATTACAGCCCTTCTGTACACTAGGAACCTGCTACTCTTCCTTCAGTCTGATCTACTGTCACTACAGTCTTCCCCTACTCTACAAACCTGCCGCTCTTCCTTTAGTCTAATCTACCATCATTACAGTTCTCCTATACACTAGGAACCTACCGCTCTTCATTTAGTCTAATCTACTATCACTATTGCTCTCCTATACACTAGGAACCTGCTGCTCTTCCTTCAGTCTGATCTACCAGCAAGCAGTACAATACTTTAGCATAATTCTGAACTTATTTCCATCCAAAGTATGAAGGTGAAACGTCGTAATGTTCCACTTGCTATTTTTCTCCTTTAAGTGAAATTCCACAGCTTCCTTCCAAGTCTAACTCCACACGACTCCACTGATGGAGGTAAAAGGCAACTCTGCAGGTTAAATTAGGTTTGCATCCAGTGGGTGAACTTCGTCAAGTGCTTCTGTAAAAGCACTGAAAAGTGCAGAGGAGAAAGTTCTCAGCAGGATTAGCACTGTGGGTAATCAGTAGGCAGGATGGGTATACTCTCTCTCTCTCTCTCTCTCTCTCTCTCTCTCTCTCTCTCTCTCTCTCTCACACTTCTTCACTCAGCCAAGTTCAAGCAGTTCTCTTGGCAGGCGATGAATCTTCTTCACTACCATAATACGCCACATTGAGACATATTGGATGATTTGGAACTCTCAGCAGCTTTTGTGATTAGCAGCTGCTGGATTCAGCGGCACCGCTTCCTCCTCCGACTTCTCCTCTGCTTACCACTTCTCCTCCCTCGTCCCCTGATTAGCATTCCAACCACAGTTGGTGGACATACTCCCACAGCATAACCCTGAAGGACTGCTTCCAGAGCTCTTTATCAACGCTCTGTGTGTGTATGTGTGTGTGTGTTAGGCTTGGTAGCAGTAAAATACACTGAAGTAGCTATGGGTAATAAAACAGAGGTTCCATCCTAAGAAGGAACAGTCAAAACTGGTTATTTTCTTTATTATCAGAAGGTGCTTTGTCAAAGCCATTTTAAAGAAAAAGCAATGAACAATCAGACCAGTGACGTGTTTGGTCATGCATGAAACAGAGAAACCAAAGATCCATTCAGAATTACTGCAACAGGATGATGTTCAAGCTTTGTACTTTCCTCACCTGCTCGCTTAACCCATTTAAACTCATATACACTCACTCGACACAACACCAGCAATGCATCTACAGCCATTAACACAACACAACATGGCAGTCCACCAACCCAGAACCCACCACAGTAATGTTGGACCACTATACATTCATTCCCCCAAGCAGCAGGTTTGCTTTGTAGAGCTGTTGGATTATGAAATTACCATAAATGTTTATACATTTCACTGGAACAGAGAGATGACAGCAGTCACAGAACGAGACGGGAACGTGTAGCTGATAGAAAACAAATGAACCTGAGTATATTTCAGGCAACTTGACCAAACTGAGGAGTTGTTTAGTGCTGATACAGCCACAAACCAGACAACAAAATCTCTACAATCATGCTTTAACTCAGGAGAAAAGTGATGAGCATGGTTTTGATCTTCTGAGCCCAACTCTCACAGTGCATTCTTCCAGGAATTGTGCATCTTAAATAATAAAACTGCAAAACTCCATTACAGAACTCTCTGCAGCACTGGGTCTCGTGTGGGTGTGAACTCGACGTTCGCTGAGAATCAGTTTCAGACGTTATTTTCTTGCATTTATTTCAATAACGTTCATCACAGAAGCAAAACAGACAAAGACAAACTCACATTACCCAAGCACCTTTGGGGTTTCGACAGCGATACGGGAGATAAATCTGAATACAGCAGCTTCGGCAACGAGACGCCATATCGGGAGGAAGCTGTTCACCAGATGAGAGGGATCAAGGTCTCGGCTCTTTGGTGTCACGTTACAATCTTTACTCTCTGAGAATTTTTGCAGATGGAACATTCTGATTTAATAACAACCCAAAACATTAGGGTGCTCATAAATGGGATGCACCTTTACGGCCGGGTGGCATGCAAGCGTCGACACATTGGCAGAATCTCTCTTGTATAATGTTGTTACACAACATCTGAAAAGCATGAAAGAGTGCGACTATTAAACAATTTATATTCTATTATACCAGCGACCTTCTGGAGAATTCACTGCGGAATCGTGCTTTTCCATTTCGCGGGTTATGGCGGCCCATTGAACGCTCTCCATTCAGCAGGGAAAGCGGGGGAAGGTGTGGGCACGCTGCTACAAGGCTAGAAGAGCACCCTGGGTCAACACAGCTATCCGTTTCCTTTTTACTGCACCTGCACAGCTCCACAGCTCGGCCAGCCTTGAGACTTTACAGTGCACCATTAACACGGCAGATCTATAAAGACGCAAAGGTCATTTTGGCTCTAAAGCCCATGCCTTTATACGTCCACGGCAAATAAAAGCCAGCTCGTAATGGAGGGGATGTGTTCGAGTATTACAGCCACCCATGGTGGCTGAATGCTGATGTGCTATTACTGGGCGATAAATTCTCTGGACTGTGTTTAGATTAAATCTGAAGGCAGAAGAAAATTCCTCCCCATGTTGATTGGCTAATAAGCCCGTTTTCAATGACCATTGTTTTGGAGAATGACTTTGAAACTGCAGAAAGCAGTAGACTCCATCAGCTATGACATTAAAAATTACACAGAGCAGAAATTTGATCAATTTAATAGTTTATGCTGAAATACAGTATAATGTCACTGGTATACAGCTGCAAAGACTCCAGGGCTCAAATTAGATTATTCTACTTCAGATCAGTAAATTCAGTAACACTGCAGCTAATAACATTGGAAGACTTATCTTAGAGTTTTAAACATAAAGTAGTATTTTCTGCAGCTTATAGAATGGGGCCTATAATGTGGAGGGGTCTATAATGTGGGAAGGACTACAATGTGGGGCGGTCTATACTGTGGGGCGGTTTATAATGTGAGGCGGTCTATAATGTGGGAAGGACTACAATGTGGGGCGGTCTATACTGTGGGGCGGTCTATAATGTGAGGCAGTCTACAATGTGGGGAGGCCTATAATGTGGGGAGGTCTACAATGTGGGAAGGACTACAATGTGGGGCGGTCTATACTGTGGGGTGGTCTATAATGTGGGGAGGCCTATAATGTGGGACAGTCTATCGTTGGGGAAATCTTTATTGTATACTATACCTTTAGTTATGGTATACTACTATTAAAAGGGGGGGGGGCATATGACCATTGTTTTGGAGAATGAATTTGAAAATGCAGAAAGCGGTCAGGAATGTAGACTTAATCAGTTATGCCATTAAAAACTACAGAATTCATTCATCTTTATTATCCATTAGACTATAAAGTACTGGTGCTTGCCTAATTGACAAAAGGCTAGTTGAATTTACATTAAATTATGGTCAGTACGCCCCATTGTCTGTCTGAAATATTCCATAAAAAGTACCCAACTGAAGACCAAAAATGAAATGCAATAAGAGCAGCACTGCAGGAGTAATTTCCTCAAACCTACACCTACCTACCCCTAAAAAAAACACACTGAGAAAAGGGCACAGAACAAATGGAAACAATTTTAACATGAGGGCTGTTTGTTGTACCCTTTAATGATTTCTGGAGGTGAGTGTTTCTTCTAAAACATCCAGGGAGGGAAAAAAGGCCAGTTTTAATAAGGTCCCTTGTTCTGAAAATACTTATTGATTTTTGCCGTAACTGGCGGCATGGGGCACTGCTCTTGCTCCTGGCGCTCAGTGGAGGTATATTGAGCCATTTAGAAGTGGAGGGCGTCTTCTGGGGCCTGTGTTCACTGTGGCCTTTCGTTTTACCCCAATCTGTTTCCATCAGACCCAAATATTCTCACAGCAGCTGAGTCTCTAGCTCACAGCTGGAAAACATGTACATGGTCATTTAAGGCTGGAATGTACATCCAGAGTGCAGGAATGGGACTGGAACCTCACACAGTCTGATCTATAAAGCTGATCACACAGTCAATATGTTGGTCATTGTCTCATATATATATATATATATATATATATATGTTGCTGGTTCAAGTCCCATCACTGATAAAATGAAGGAATGGCAGACAGTGGCTACCAACTAAATGGACTACAGTATTTCCCCAATGATCGGCCTCGGCTTATAGATCGATTTTACAAACCTGGTGTTGAGTGCGACTACTTTAAATGTTGCGATTTATCTAAAAACATTAAACACATTCACTAAAAGTATAATTCAGTACAAAAAGATGACATCCCCAAGTGATTGGTTGAATGTAAATGTACATTTTTTCTGCAGCAATGAACAGTTGGAAAAACAAGACAAAGTAAAGATCAGATCAGTGACGATGTTCTCACTTAATCACAGCTGCTGCATCCAGACTCTTCAACTTTTTCTGCCCTTTGCTACATTACATCACATCCTAGTGTATAATACAAGCTGGAAAAAGCTCCATTTAACACAAATAAAAGGAACAAAAGTTTATTATTGGCTGGAAAAGATAAATTTTTAATGTTCGTTTGAATGACTGGAGAGTGGACGTACTGCAGTACAGCGCTGTCAATCATCCACCTGCATGTAAATTCTTCAGTATAAAATTAGCAACACTGAAATGATAAAATTATAAGGCTTAACTTTCTTCAAATCCTTTAAAATCAGATCCATAAACATCGCCAAAAAACAGAAATTCTGCATCGTAATGCGTTGTACCATTGTATCAGTAAGTTCAAAATGTTATCAATTTAATTGTCCCAGCTAAACTATGGTATAATGTCACTGGTATAGAACTGTAAATGTCTCCAGGGGTCAAGTTAGATATTTTTACTTGAGTAAATTCAGTAACACTGTGGCTAATAACATGGGGTGGATTATCATTTTCTGTGGTTTATAGAATGGAGCCTATAATGTGGTGCGGCCTATAGTTGGGGAAATTCGGTAAACTACTGTCAAAAAAAACTAAGGTACACTGCTTCTTTTCCACAGTTGCTATTATAAGCCAAGATGAGATTAAGGAACTTTATGGTTCCAGACTATTGTGTAAGTGCACCTCAATGAAATGTGACCTCTGGATTTATCCCATGTATCCATTTAACCCAGCATCTAGGGAGAAGTAAATCAGGATGGTGCCTGTGCTGAGACTTGAACCTGTAACCTTCTGATGTACCAACACTAAGCCACCATAGTTCAGCATATTCAGGTATGTTCGAGAACACTTCACTACCCTGGTTTTGTAATTGGTTGGCCAAAACATATTTGCAGGCTATGCTAGAGTCCATTGTTTTTAGCAGAAACCATTATACCATTGTATCATTAATACAGCCTGCAAATAGAAAACACTGTTATAGGTTCAACCATAACCATGTAAAATAGCAGTGTAGGGTTCATCTACATAGTGTACCAGGAAAGTGAAGCAAAACCAAAGAAGGTTTTGGACCTACTGCAGAATTAAACATTGTCAAAATGCTTAATGATCTCTGAGTGTAGTGCTGGGGTAGGGTGGGGGGCGATGGCCACAAGAAGTCTACAATAACGATAGCTAATTGCTACTGAAGCCTTTGGATCGATAGCGCACATTCTCTATAACACTCCCCACACATTGTCAAGGAGATAACAGCATTAAAGAGGAGCAGCTCCCATACCTGACAGAAATCAAGACTAATCACAGGGAGACACAGCTGTAATTACAGAAGAGTGCATTTGTTGCCCAGATAGCACATTCTCCATTGGAGCTGTGATGCTAGTATTGTCAGTGCTAATCCAGTTAGTGTGGAGTAATGTGCAATTGAAGCTGTGATTATTCGAGGGAGATGAATTTGTTTTCATACATTAGCCCAGTCTCCTGCAGATACAGTATTTAAAGAGATGCTGACCGACTGCACCCTCGTCTGATAAAACAAGAAATGCAGAACGTTCAAAAGAGAAAACATCAGTAACACATTTAAAGCAGTAGATTGCTTTGTTTTCATGGTTCCAAGAAAACTTGATCATGTTGACTACAGCGCCATGAAAGAGAAGCTACATCAGTGCATATTAGCTTTATTCACTAGTCCATAACACTATCATGTCAGCGTTATAGATCATTATACTATATGTCCAATGTATTGTTGAGTCTTGTTAATTTTAGCTTCTCTGTGGCTGTTTTTTAAATATTTGATGTGCTTATTTTTTCACTAGTATGCTATATATTAACTTATCTACTCACATTTTACCCATAAACGTGTAGATATATGATACACCCATAAACGTGTAGATATAGATGCCATTATGATGGATGAGCTTTAAGAAACCTTAGCAAGAACCTACTGAAAAAAATGTAGCACTTGGTTTTGGCAAGTTTAGTGTGTTAAATTTTTTTCTAAATTCTGTGGGTTTAATTACAACAGCAAAAGTCCACCATGATAGTTGCTTAAATTGGAAATTTGCATATGGGGAAAACAACCATGCACACCAAACCATCAAAAAGTGAGGACTGGTTTAACACTGCTGTAAGGTCAAAACACCAAACCTTGGGCAAGACAACATTAGCGTACAGATGTAACATGATTGTAACATTCACCAAACATATAGATTCTAGATATAGAACCAATTTTTAAAGTGTTTCCTGAAACCATCCATCCATCCTTTGTCATGTATTAGAAAATGGAGAAATATGAAGGTAAATCGAATGTCTCGGCCCAATATCAAGCAACATGCGATGAATACACTCCCAACGCATCACTTTGACAAAAGGTGATTCCAAGAAGCGAGTAAACACCAGGGAAAAACGGCTATGAATGCTGATGACAGGTTATACAATATCAGGAAACAGGAGAGCACGTCTTTCTGCGTGTCACCAAATAGTGCCGCGATCTCCTTCCTAACGAAAACATAACGGAGCGAAAGAAAAGGCACAGAATCGACCTCCTTATTGAATGAAACCAGACATGGCATCAGTCTATTTCAGCAGCACTACAGATCACAGTGCATACAGTCTTTCATACGCTGGAGTGAAAAGCAGAGAGATGGATTCGTTCAATGGCTGCCAATATATTATGGGGGCATGATGTCAGCCAACACGAGGTACTCACGAATTCTGAGAGGAATGGGCTCAAGGTCTGTAGACTTTTCTTGGATTAGAAAGTGTTGTGGTGCACGTTTGAGCTTTTTAAAATTCAGTTCATTTTTTATTTAAAAAAAAGAAAGAAGTGTTTATGTGTGACCCCCCTTCCCCCTAGCAAAAAAACCCTTTTGGGCCGCCTATGCATGAGCGTTCATATTTCGAATGCATTTTTGTTGACCATCTTTTTTTGTGTGTCTTATTCATCCATCCATTTTATCCATTTCAAAGTCACGGGGAAGCTAGAGATAATCCCAGGCCACCATGAACAGCAGGCCAACCCATTGTAGGACAATGCAGACAAATCCGTTCACACACACACTCACACCTATGGGTGATGTAGAGCAGCCAGTCAACCTAAAGCACAAGCCTTTGGACAGTGGGAGGAAACTGAAGAACCCGGAGGAAACCCACACAAACACGGAGAGAGCTTTTACACTCCACACAGAAAGACACCTGTGGTCAAACCCAGGACCTTCTTACTGTTAGACGACAACAATAACCTTGTGTGCTCTTATACAATGACAATTCAGTTTTTAAGATGCAGTTTGTCAACATAGTCAGATAAAATCCAGTATGTATTTGTATATGTGAAGCATTTGAAAATGTGTTTTTTATGTACAAATGTTTCAGGACCAACGGAAAGTCCTTTTCTCAATAAAGTGCAGTAAACACAGTGTTAATGACAGTGACTCACTTGGAGTCATCACACTTTCTCTCACCAATGCTACTAACATCACATAAGCATCTACTGCTGCACATCTGGAATGTTTCCAGATAAAACCCTTGTTCCTTCATAAACAGAGCACAGCTGTGTTTGACTGATCTTAGACTGTGAGTGGGCAATGCTCAGGGTAGCGTCGTGATGCCACTTTGATAGAACCTGAAGCCGCCCAGCAGCAATAATTGATTTATCATTCATTTTTAATGTGGTTTAATTGGCTAAACAGAAGCCCCACAACTCATTGACACTCAATTATTCATCAAGCTTCACGTTTTTCTCAACAGCTTGATCAGCACCATTTCTTTGGAGCAATATATACACATACACTTCAATATGAAGAATAAAAATACATTAATAAAATTAACCCTTATAAATATAGATAGAGGAAAACAGCAATTTCAGCATTTTGAATTGGCCAGGTGCTTATTTCAGTGTTACACCATGATTGGAGAAACAGATCTCCAACATAAGTTGAGGAACCCCTGTATAATCAGGACAAAAAAATTCCTTTTCACATGAAAGTGTAGTGTACACTTTACAACAGTGGCTCACTAACGTTACTGCTCCTAATCATTTCCTAAAAGTTTTGTAGTACAGAATTTGTCATGCAATATATATAGTACTTTGTCACTGGCAGACTGCCTTTAAAAAACATTTAAACGTCAAACTTCATGATTAATGGACCAATCAAAAAATTTTCAATGTAATCTTTTTAAGATTTAAGAACATTGGTTGATGTATAAAAGTCAGGAGAACGGTTGGACACCAGCCCAGCAGATCCACTGCTCTACGTTAAAATCCAACTCAGTCTGCTTCCATCTCACCACTGATCCAAAAAAAACCCACAACACTGATGAGCGCATACAGGTGATCCTGTTATATAAAAGTATCTCTGAATAGTGTATATGATGCAAGAACAGGCTGCACAGAGAACGGAGAGTCTTCCACTATGACCAATCTTTTGCGGTTGGTCTCCAGAGACAGAAGAATGGCGTTCATGTCCCACTTTCCATGCCTGGATACAGCTCCCGGGGCCACTGGCAGCACTACATTCATTAACACTGTTCAATTTGCCCTTAATGGCTTTCTCCAGCCCGGCCCCTCAGTTATGCCTACTGCCCCTCAGCCCGTAATCCCACTGGCCCCACGGACTGTAATTAATCCATTCATCTCCCATAGACTCGATCAATGCTGTGCCGAATGAGGCCTGCTACATACAGTGAGGTCTGTAAGACCCCGGTTTCAGACATTGTCCATGAACAGCAAACAGCATTCCAGACTGGGAGGGGGACAGACACGATAACTCTCCTCATCCTCTGTTATCTGCACCAGCAAATGAAGTGTCAGAAAATATTACATTCATCACATTTTCACAGAACGTAAACCACCGTGTGTTCAAAATCGGTCCGGACACTGTTTTATCGTATTACGCAGAATTACGCAAAAATAAGAAACAGCTTTTGGGGTTGTATTCCTACGAGGCTGAGGATTTGCCCTGGAAAATGTCAGAAAGATTCTATTACATACCGGACACCACTGCTTGCTGAGTGGCCTTCATCGCCGTTAATATGATGCTTATTCAGAGAGAAAGTCCATTAAATGGATATTTTCTGCTGTAATTGGTTCATATTGAATAATCTCATGACACAGAAAGAAAGATACAGCGGTGTATCTATATTCACACAGTGTTGCATGAACACACACACGCAGCGATGGCAGTGACCTGGCCTCTAAACCCCCCACCTCACCTCCACCCCCCGTGAGCTGCATCCAGAGATCAATAAGTAATTTTTTGCAGCTGATTAGTTTGCAATGGGAGAGTAGATGCTGTCTTCCCTGTTTCACCCAGTGTAATGACAGCAGTTGGCTAATGCTGTAATGCCATGCAAATTTTAGAAGGTAGCTAAGTGAGAAGTTACATCGCAAAGACCACCAGCATAAAAGCCCCCCAGTCTGATAGCATGTAGTCCCCCCCCAACCCGTCCCCCGTCCCCCCGGTCAAAAAATACCTGTACATTTCTTCAGGTTACCAGTAATTGGTAGAAGGTTAATTTGAAAAGTGGTATCTGGGGTCTCTTTACTGGACAGGATGGGGGTGTAGCCCATGTTTGTGTGGGTTGCACATTCCAAAGGCGTGTGGTTTAGGTTGAATGGCAACTCTACACAGAGGTGGACAGTAACAAAGTACATTTACTTGAGTGCTGTACTTGGTAGATCCTTTTGACTTGGTCATTTTAAAAGTAGCTCGCAAGCCAAAAAGTGTGGGCACTCCTGCAATTAATCTTTTACTTTTGTACTTTTAATACTTAAGTATTTCTGGAAGCAAGTACTTCAGTACTTTCACTTCAGTAAAATGCGAGTGTATGACGTTCACTTGTATTGGAGTAACATTTGACTAGTGGTATCTGTGCTTTCACTTAAGCAGTGAAGTTGGTACCATTCTCTGACTCATTACCCATAGGTATGAGTGTGTCAATGGTTCTGACTCTGTGTTCCCCTGTGGCCTCCTGTCCAGGGTGAACACTGCCTTGGGCTGGTATTCAGTGGGGATCAGCTCCAGCTTCTCCATGACCCATAAGTAAAATAAAGTAATAAAATAAAAAAGAATGTCATCAATCTGGAGCAATACAGCAGATGCTGCCTGGAAATTATGAATATTTCCCATATTAAACATCAGGTTTGGTTTAGGAATCTTTATTTTAAAGAGTGTGAAGGAACATCCAGCAGGAGGAGGAGAGAGCAGGACCTAAGGGCAGAGTGGAGGAGGACTGAAGAGTCATTTAGGAGTTGTCATGCTCCGGCCCCGGCGTGTTTGGCCCTCTGTAAGACTAATAACCACCAAGCAGTTATGAGGGCAGGAGGCATTAAGTAAATATATGGCTGTCTTTTAAACACACCCTCGTTTCTATGACAACCGGCATGTATGGAATAGCGTGCTGAAGGTGGCGGTGCGGCGTGCAGACGTACAGCCCCTGAAAAATGCCCACAAGTCTCCGCCCTAGAGGCTTAAATTAGGGACGAAGACTGAGGAGCTGGCGTCTGCAGCTTCATGATGGATGCTGCTGAAAGTGGGTGATGCAGAGATATTACACACGCATATACACTCTCACTCTCACACACGCACACACACACACACACGAATGATGATGAAAAAGCCAACCTCAATGGCAAGAGAGAGGAAAAGTAGCCTAAACTGACCTCAATGTTTCTCCTCTTAAGCGAGTGCGAGACAGTTCATTGTAATACATTTATTTTAATAATTGAATGTTGTTCTGTCCATTCTCCATCCACAGCTATGTTTTAGAGCTACTGCTGAGAGGATGGACAAATGACCCCAGAATTACAGTGTAACCAGTGTTACTCTCAATGGCTTAATGAATAAATAGCTAAATAAATTAATGGCTGAATGAACAAACAAATGAATAATGAACAAAAACAAACAAACAAATGAATAAATAAACATATGAGCAAACAAATGAACAAGCAAACAAACAAACAAATGAATGAAAGAATTAATAGTGCTTGGGCACATTGTATACATCCCATCTAAGGAACGGCTGAATGCATGAATGGCTGAATAAATAAAGGAACAAAAATGAATTAACAACCAAACAAATGAACGAATGAATGAATAGCACTTGGGGATAGTGTGTTTATGCCCAAACTAAGGAATGATTGCATGAAAAAGTGAATGACCAGCTGAATGAATGCATGAATAGCTGAATAAACAACCAAACGAATGAACAAACAAACAAAACAACAGCAGAATGAAGGAATGGCTGAATGAACGGCTGACTAAATGAATAGCACTTGGGGGCAGTGTGTACATCCAAACTAAGGAACAGCTAAATGAATGAACGCATGACTAAATGAATGAATGAAGAAATAGCTGAATGCATGAACGGCTGAATGAAAAAACAAACTAATAAACAAATAACAAACAAAAACCAAGAATGAATGGCTGAATGAACGAATGACTGAATGAATGAACAGCACTTGGGGCCATTTAAAGACCTAGTGTAAATCAAAAATGTCCAAATTTATTGAAAATTTAAGAATGTAGATCTCACTCCCTGGTCCACATTTCAAACTAAGCTACTGAAACTGTTGTTTTTGTCTTTTGTTTTTGTGTTGTTGCAAAAGCAACCTTTTCCACATACCCGCCTACATCATTTTAAAAATCAATCCACTACAGCCATTCAAAACAATAACAACAGCCTGTTAATTCTAATGACTGTAAATGAGACGAATGAATTAGAATGAATTAGGACTGAAACACGAATGTAAATGGACCTCAGGGATGAAAAAATAATATGGGCCAATTGTCAACACTGTTATGAGTTCAGATATTACTAAAGAGAACTAACCATCCAATCAAAGCATTAAGTTCAATCAATCGGGTCAATGTTGTTTTATAACAAACATGGCAATATCTTCGGTCATGGCTTAAAAATTGTGATCTCACACTAGCAGAGGTTCCTAGTCATTAGAACCTTGTCCTTGTGATCACAGGGTTGTTGGTTCAAGTCCCAGCCCAGGCACCATTGAGGAACCCTTGAGCATGACACTATCCTACGTCCACTGCTCCCCAGGTGCTGTTGACAGCTGCCCGCTGCTCCATGTGTTGATGGGAAGGGCAACATTTTATTGTGGTGCACTTTGTGTGATGGGAGTGTTAAAGTTAAGTTCAAAGACGCCCATAGTCACAGTGTTGCAACCAATGAAATGCAAAATATGACAATGTCAGAAACTTTTGGGTGCTGTTTCAATCCATGTCTACTAACCAACCAATAGGAATGGAGCATGGGCTCAGTCCTTGGTTACCTGCGTAGTTTATCACTACAGTTCTGCAGTTGGACGACAATCATCACAGTCTACATACATCAAACTTCCAAAGGTCCATGTCCATGCTACAATCTCTAGTGAAGATTGGTGAGGGTGACGTCCCACGGCATGCTGGGGATTACTCTGCACCTTTTGTTCTTTTTGATTTGTGTGGTTTCAGTCTCAGGTTTAAATGTTCACAACCATCTCACCTTGGTGGATCAACTATCAAACCTGTGGAAAATGTTCCTCACATCAAATTCAGAACCACCGTGCACAGATTTGTATGCAAAGTCTCAATAGAACGCAATTATCTGATCGCCCTCGTTCTATTTTAATTCCGCTGGGGAAGAAAGTTCACCAGGACTGGTCAGGGTTTTATCATGGTAATGAGGGTAAATGAGGGCCTTTATGTGAACTGGAAAATGTTAACTGACTCTCTGAACTATGTCTCTGAAACAAAGTGTGAAATAAAGGCTTCTATTCAAGCAGTGAAAGCCAATGGTGGTTTGCTCCATTCCGTATCAAATTCCATCTCCTCCTGATTTTATACCCTTTCTAGGAAATGGGACGGAGATTTGGCTCGAACAGGTCACAGCCATTCGGCTCAGTGTTTTCACGCCTCATGCCACAGTCAGGGGCTGGGGAGGCTCACGAAGTTTATGCTGAAGGGAATCACAGTGTTTCAGATAAAAGAAAAGAGAGGAAGACAAAAACGAGAAGAAAGAAAAGTCAAAAATAGAGAGAAAAAGGAAGAGAACAGGAGTTGTACCAGAAAATACTAATTAGTAATAAATAACAGCAGTATAAAGTTATTTCATTGTTAGATAGATAGATAAAGAGTAGATAATAGCCTACTTAGATAAAAAACCTACTTTTACCCAAATTATTTTTATTTTATAATTATTTGATGTTTTAATAATATAATTTTTATTAGTAGTAGTATTGTCTATTCATTTCTATCTGCTCTTTTTAATAATTAAAAAAAATGTTGCTATTATCTACTCTTTCTATCTATTCTTCTAATAATAATATATTAATAATAATTCTTTTATGCTAATATTTATTCTTAATTAGTATTTTGTTTGTGTTTGACTATTGTTAAAAGAATTTCATTATTAAAAAAAGCAGATGAAAAGAATAGATAATAGTGGCATTATTAAAAGACATTTAAAAGTTGCAACATTGTTTCACGCCATAATGTTGATTGGCAGGGAATACCAACAGAAAAGGCTCCATCACCTTTGCTTTTTAAACGGACGGACAGGAAGAGCTGGTCTGATGATCTGAGGTAGCGGTTTGTGTGGTGAGGGTGGAGGAGGGAAGATACTGTATGTATTGTGGAGCTTGACCATGTAATGCCTTAAAGATATAATAAAAAATAATAAAACTTTAAAATGGATTCTATACCTGACCGGCAGCCAGTGTGGATCAACACAGGGGAAACGTGTCTCTCTTTTTTGTTACTGTGTTCTGTACAACATGTAGACGGGTCAGCATTGCAGTAGTGAGAAGATATGACCGTTGAAAGATAGAAATTATTTTAGTTTGGCAATAATCCTAAGGTAAAAGAAACTATTTTCACTACTGCAGCAATCTGATTCTCAAAAGTGAGTGAGGAGTCAAAATTCACACCCAGATTTTTGGCCTGAGGATGACCTTTCGGCCCCTAGCTGACCTTCATCAGTGGTGATAGAATGCTGATGGCCAAAGATAATTACTTTTCCTCATTGAGGAAATAGAGAAGAAAAGAGAAATGAGAGAAAAACGATGAGAGGAGGGGAAGAGAAAATGGAACAGAGAAAATGAAAAGGGAAGAGAAGCGAGAATAAAGAGAATCAAAATGAGGAGTTTCCTCTTTGTTTCAGTCTTGGGTTCATAGAAGCACTGCAGGCTGAAAACTGTGTTGGAGAATAAATCCCAACCGGTAGAACTGCTCCCTCTACTGGCTGCTCGCTCACATTGCTTCTGAAGGAAGGACTGACACTGATGATCAGATTCAAACAAATGGCTTTATCTTAATGTACGAACAAACAAACAAACAAACAAATGAACAAACAAAAAATGAATGAATGGCTAAATAACCGAATAGCACTTGGGGTGTGAATGGAGTGAATGAATGAATGAATAGCTGTATGCATTCTTCTCAAGGAAGGACTGACACTGATGATCATATTCAAACAAATGAAATCTTAATGTAAGTGCCACTGGTTATGAAATACTATCAAACATAATTAATATATATAATATTTTCTTCCATTTCAATGTGTAGCTTCAATAACGGAGATTAACAGGAAACACAGTTCCCAAAACAGACAAACCCAGTGAATGATCTCTGGGCTCTGTTGATCCTAAGGTGTGGTTTGTAGATAACCTCGCTCCGATAGCTGTGGTGTAATCTAGCACAGGTCAGCGAGGTTAACAGCACATCACCAGCCATATCTACTTACAGCAGGGTTCACGCTCTGCTCTTTGTACGACTATGAGCTTCCCATTAGTGTCTGCATGCTGCACACGATTCCAATCAGTCCACACAAGTGGATCAGCATCCGTGATTAGAACGGAGAATTAAAGGACAACTAACACAACCTCACGCACCCACACACCCACATACACACACACACAATAAAACATCATGCCATAGCAACCTCCGCATCCATCTGACCTCCTGCATCAGTCCCCCTGCCCCTCTTCCCTGTCTGTGATTCATCTGATATCAGGAGGCCACACGCCCGTTACCCCTAGCGTCGGCACTCGGGCTGGGATTCCAAAAAGTGTCCGTTCTCGAACTGGAAAACTAAGCACAGAGATGTGTGCTGCTGGACTGGACCACTGCTGGGGTTTTGTGAGCACCGCAGTATCCCTGCTACAAGCAGGACAGCACAGTCTAGTGATCTCCCTGCTCAGAAACACCTGATTCAACTCACCTGTTCATTGAAAGCTTTCGTGAGTGTGTTTGAGGAGGGGAACTACCAAACTGTGCCCTCCCGGACTGGACTTGGGCCCCCCTGGAATAGAGAATGACCATTGGGCAGCATTAGCGGGACTTTGGTGGACCATCAGGCTAGACGTGTATGATAAAGTGGAAACACCCACACATGCAAACCTGTAGCTAAGTAGAACTGCTTGAAAACTGCACTTCGAGTTTATTTCTTTACTTTTTTTGGAGGAAACTTGACTTTTCCTCCGCTACAAATATGGACTCTGCATTGCATTTCTCTCTCATTACTTTGACAAAGCCTAAAGATTAGTAAACTGAGTTTGTGATTGATGGTTTGTTGGTTTGAGTCCCTGAACCAGCAGAAACACTCATGACAAGTGTCCTTGACCAAGGAACATAACACACAACTGCACCTCAGGTGCCGCAGCCATTTACTGGTTGACCTGAGGGGCAGTAATGATTCAATCCAGATTGTAATGTTGTTTGCTGGCCTGTGAGGGCGGTAGTGAGTCAGTTCAGATTGTAATGCTGTGTGTTGACCTGTGGGGGCAGTAATGAGTCAGTCCAGACTGTAATGTTGTTTGTTAACCTGTGGGGGCAGTAGTGAGTCAGTCCAAAATGTAATGTGTGTTGATGAAATATGGATCAGTTTTCTTTAACCTTGATGTTCTTATGTTAACCGTTAACAATGATGTAATTAGAGAAAACATTGCCTCCTACTGGGTTCACCCCCTGACTGCTCAATGTGTGTAGAATCATGAACATTTCTTTTCCTCCAGAACATTACAATAAGGGCATGTAAACACAACAAGGAAGTTTTGTTTGCGCTCATGAGGATTTTTGCCTAAATTAATGGCAAGAAAAAGCTGCACAGCACAGGCAACTGAACGTGAGAACTGAATCCCCATGTAATTACCACTTGATTCAGACGATTGTGTGCACAAGGCCTGAAACACACATTGGTCAAACCTGAAACACAGATGAAAACTGCAGGCCAGGTTATTAGACCATAAATGTTACACAGTAGCACCACTTCCAATCAAAAGCAGTACACTGTAATCTGGCCAATGAAAAGATCTCGCTGAGGGATCCCACTGAAGAGCATTTCCACACTCGAGCTTTAATTAGGGAATTTGAAAATGATGTTAAAGAGAAAATGAAATGAGTGTGTTGGGCTTGTTCCTTGGAGGGCACCCTGTCTCTCTTCTTCCCGTCTCTGTGGATGGATCATAGTTACTCTTGACACTTCTTCCCGTCACCACCCCCTACTATCTATACTCCATCGTTCAGACTGCCTCCACTGTCTGGGGACCCCTGCGTGACAAACCAGATTTCTCAATCCATAATCCACAATTCTCAGGACCAATTAGAGGGGTTAATGAGCTGGGCCTGTGCCAAGTCGTGCCAAAGACTGCGAACGCAAACTTCAGCACCAGCTTCAGTCTGTAGAAGCTTTTGTTTCAGTTTATCAGAGGGTACATGTCAGCCTCTCTGTGCCAGTGAAGAAATCCTTTATCTGGCCATTTACCTAATGTTTAGAAGACCCTCTACACTCCTACAGGACCCTTACTCCACATACTGTGTGTTTGGGGTGTGAAGGATGGGGGTAGGGTTGGGGGCTGGGTGGAGTTATCTAATTGTTTGGATAGGAAACCTCAATTACAGAGCAGTGACATCTAGAGTCCCACAATGCACTGGGCAGTGAGTAGTGTCCAGTCCACCCTACCCTAAAGCTCTCACAGGTTAATGGCACCCGTAAACACTTCAGAGCCATCAAAACGATGACAGAGCACCAGGCAGTTTGTCAAACAACTTGATACAAATCTAAAAGAAACACAAATTTAGCTTGAGGGAAATCTTTTATGGAGTCTCCCAGGGTTCAATGTTAGTCCCATTTTTTTTATAAATAATCTTGCAATGGACACACTTGCTGTAAAATACCATTTTATGCCAACAACAATTTGAGCCATGTTGTCAATCTTCAAATTGCTTTTCAACAGCTGCAGGTCTTATTGCATAGTCTAAAACTGGCAAAAAAACAACAACCCAAAAACAATCTGAACCAAACTTTCCCAATTTGAGTTTGATGAATCTCCCTGTGCCAATGGGGAAGAAGAAATTCACTGATGGAAGAGTCTGGTCATACAGTATATTCAGGTGGTCAGATGACATTGTACTTTGGGCTCATAACGTTGCTGAACCTTGACCTGACCACCTGTAGAACTGACCCCAGATCATAGCACTGCTCCACAGGTTTGTACAGTGGGCACTATGCATGATGGGTGCATCATTTCATGCTCCTCTCTTCTTACCCTGATGCACAACCACTTTGGAAATGGGTAAACCTGAAATCATCAGACCACATGACCATCCATTGCTCCAGGGTCCCAATCTTTATGCTCTCTAGCAAATCGAAGGGAAATTATTGATGTCAATGCCATTATCATCTTTTCTTATCGATCAGGTCCCTTACTGATTCCATTAACAATTCCTAAACAGTAAAAAATGTATATTATTTTTAACTGATCATAATTTTGTGGACAAGTAATAAGAATTGGTTAGCTACATATTAACATTAAAAAGGTAGCCTAAACTTAAATGAAAGCATTCAAATATTTAAATATCATTTGTTCACCACGAACATTATACTGTCCTTTAACCCCATGGTATTGGAGGAATGTTGTTTCACTATGTACTGTGATAACTGAGTATTGTGATTGTGAAGACTCTCAATCGCAGTACATTTAACCTATCACACGTGCATACATGAAGCAGTGGGCAGCTATCAACAGCGTTGGGACAGCCTTCAGCCATTTTAGGAAGGATGTGTGAGAAAAAGAATTAGATCTTAAACATAAAGCACTCTGATGAGTCGAGATGTCAAACTGTAGAGGAGGCAGCATGCAAATACATAACGTCTCCATAACGTAAACCATTTAGAGTTTTCATTAACAGCACCCAAGGCGCAGTGTAGCAGGACAGTACCTTCTTCAAGGGTACTTCAGTGGTGCCCGGGCTGGGACTTAAACCTGCGACCTTCTGATCCCAGACACAATGTCCTAACCTCCACTGCCCCATATACAGTCAAATCCTGTTAGCTCGCCCCTACTGGTCTGGGCCCTAAATTTGGCGAGAGGTGGGTGATGAGCTATCAAAATGGATCAGTGATAATTATCTGAAACTCATTTCTTTGGCATAAAAAGTATGTGCCTCGGATACACAGCCATCTTATCAGACCTCTAAACAAAATACAAACCAGTTCATCTTAAACCTATAGCCCTCTGAGGAGTGATATCCGAAATACTGTTAACTCTCATTAGCACATTATTAAAAGTGATAAGCAGATTAATGGGCTTTTTTGCGAATTTATCTCTCTCTGTCTTTTCTAGAAATTCTAGTCTTAGAGACATACTGGTGCATGCTGACACCACTACACCTCCTCCTCCCAACACACCCTCTAATGCCCAAGGCAATTTCCCCTGCAGGAACATGTTCACACTATCTCAAACTTCAGACCTTTACACATCCACACACACAGAGGACATACAAAATTAAACAGTTTATTACATGTAGATCCACTTATGGAGCTTATTTAATCTTGCATGTTTTTGTAAATTCTAAATATATTTGTTCTTGGTATGTTGTTCTATATATGTGGATACACAATTGTAACTCTACCTGTCATTTGGGTCTGACCAAAGCCCCTCCTACCACACCTGTCCCCTAAAGATTTTAAATAAAAAGATAATAGTTAAGCTCAAAGACTAACTGATGAAATCGAGCAGTAAAACCGTAACCAATATGCTGCTGTTATCCTGTTATTGCTGTGATAGATGCAAATGTCCTTTTTTTGCTCACTTTCATTTACCAAACATTTTGAGTCTAATTCACAAACTTGCACTCAAACTCAGAATTTAAGCTGCCACTAATATTGTAATAGTCGTTAGGCCGATGTAACGATTCCAGGTAGGTTCAGGAATAAGCGCAGACCAGATGTTCCAATGAATGCAGGTTTATTAACCTACGAAC
>JBBIGC010000001.1:14901638-14915572 GCA_037576955.1 Lepidarchus adonis
ATTTATTTAAATATCAATATAAGGGCCCTAAATATATCTCTACAATCTTTGAAGAACCTCAGCCTTGAAGGTCCTATAGATCAGCAGAAGCTGCTCAGCTAGTGGAGACCAGTACTGAATCTAAACAAGGTGAAATGAATGAAATTTAGTCACTATGTTGCCCCCTGCTGGAACCAGCATGTCATGGAGATTGGATCTGCTGCTAGTTTTAAAAAGGAGCTAAAAACATTTAAGAGCCTTTAGTTTTACAGAGGCTTTAATTTTTATCCTTTTTATTTCACAGTTAACTTTGACTTATTTAATTTGTATGTGTATTTTATCTCTATAAAGCACACAGAAAGACCTCTGTGTATTATAATGTTCTATAAAAATAAACACACACGTTACTGTTTTAGTAAAATGAGTTCTTGTTATGACAACAGTGATTTGGTTTCTGTAATAACTCCAATGTGCTGTGACCTCTTGTAAGGTGCTGTAATTCGTATGAGCACAAAGGCACACGAGCCAGTGAGGGAGCTACAGAGCGTAGCAATGGAGTTAAATCTGATTTCAACTCATTTTCATATTTTTAGCTGGTAATGACACCAGTTCTTCACAAAGTCAGTCTGCAGTTGGAGCATGTTCTATTATTGTAAGTAAGCTCCATGACGAATGATCATCACACCCTCTGGAACGCAATTCACTGTGAACCCTATTGCCTGCAGGTCTGAGGGAACAGACTTTCACAAAATCTACTGCTGATTGCGCTTTGATGAGAATGTCACTCGGGTTGAGCTACGGCCTATCACTCTAACCTGAGAGAGAGAGAGGATCTGGAGGACGGATTTGCCATCATGCTCAGACAGCTACTTGCTGCACACAGTCTCAAGTCTAAGTCATTGCTGCATCACCTGCATCAATTCACTGTACCTGCCCCACTATCCGGTTCTTGAGGCTGTTTTACAGGATTTTTTCTTTATTATTTTGTCATTTTTTCCTCACTCATGCACTCTCTCACTCCTGTTTTCACACTAATGCTATCGCTAATATTTCTGATAACACTAATACAGTCACTAGAATAGGTGGATGAATTACCTGTGGATGAACAGGTAATCTGCATGATTTCTATGGCTGCAAAACAGTTTTGAAAGTCACTTATTCATGTGAATTACATGAATAAATTAAATAATCTGGTCTGCGAATGAAGTGAGCTTTCCTTTTAAGAACTTTTCTGCTGTTTTTAATAAAAACAAACTATATATATATATATATATATCACACATTGCATCTTCAAGATACAAGACTTAGGAGAGGTTTATTCAAGAGAGATGTCAATACACACAGCTCCCACCCATTGTGCATTTATAAATAAAACGTAAATTAAAATATACAAAATATTTAAAATAAAAAGAATACACTTAAATACACATCTAAAAGTAAATTAAACTAAGTATGTAATTTCTTTACATTTATATTAAATCTGTACACTGGACAAAGTGCATTGTGCAAATGATGTGTCAAAGTCCAAATTATTAAATTATTGCAACAAGAAAAAGACAAGACAGACAGGTGCAAATTGAGCAGGCACATTTTTCGTAAATTCATGTCTTTCATGAAAACTAACAAACATAAAAAACAAATCTAATTATAAGACAAAAAAGCATGGTAATATTAATTAAAATCTCAGATAAAGGTGACTTTTTAAAAAGACAGGGAGAAGGAGCTTTGGAATATCTAAGGGCAGGTTGATCCAGATCTTTGGAAAAAATTAAACCTCTGCTCCATATCTTTTGTATTTTACTGCAGGAGAGTTTACAAATGTGAGCTGTGAGAAACTTATTCTGCCAAACACTGAAATATATGAAGTTGTCTGTTCATTTTTAGCTTTAATATTAAAGAAAATATTTTATTGTTAGGAATATTTTATAGGTATGTAGACTCTGCAGTTCTGCTGTGAAGTTATGAAAGGATGTTTTTTGATAGTGCAACATTATGCTTATTCACAGAGTCGCACACGCTTAAACAAATTGCATTAACAGATATTTATATTTTTATTAATTCTTCAAAACTGCTTATGCATTTTGGGTCATGGGGAAGCTAC
The DNA here is from genome assembly GCA_037576955.1 of Lepidarchus adonis. NCBI lineage: Eukaryota > Metazoa > Chordata > Actinopteri > Characiformes > Lepidarchidae > Lepidarchus > Lepidarchus adonis. The sequence goes on from JBBIGC010000001.1 coordinate 14,903,719, forward strand.
AGCCAATCCCAGTTGACTACAGGATTCACCCTGGACAGGATGTCAACCAATAAAAAAAAAACACTATGAGCTGTGGGAGGAAACCAGAGAATCTAGAGGAAACCCATACAAATGCAGGGAGACTTACACCCCACCTGGTGCAGGGATCAAACCCAGGACGTTATAATTGCACTGCACTCACTGAATATTTCCGCAAAGACTTATGGGTAACATTAGCAATGTAATTCTTCGAGTACACCAACAAAATCCAAACTGATAATGTTTCTTGCTTATCCCAGGATACTAGGCACCCTCCTCCACATCCTGATCCATCCCCAAGGCCTCCTGCTCTCATTAGAGGCCTTGGCCTTGTCTTCAGAAATTACAGCTCTTGCACGGTCTCCTCCCTCTCTCTCACAGTAATGGCAGCCAAGGTCGTCATTATCAGGAACACCCAGCCAACATTAGGGGAGGCTTTCATTAGACAAACCAGCTGCTCTGCCTAACCTGACCACATTCCTCTCCCTCTCTCACACAGGATCGTCCCACTCGGCTTCTAATCCTGGACGCTTCTATGCACAGATAACACAACATCTCACCCGCTGATACAGTGCCTACAGAAAGATTATATTGCAATAAATTTGACATTTCGCACCACCCTCCCAATTTAAATGAACAAAACCATATAAGTAACATAGAACAAGTAAGTACACCCTTAAATTTGTGCATAACATTAGATTCTGGTCATCCAGAGTAGATCGGATCTGGAGAACTGGCTATTTTTCTGAGAAAACAAGAGTTTACAGTTATATTAGACACAAGAAAATCTTATTTTTGGCACAAGTGTAGTAGAATCATTAGACGTTCCTCAAACTGAGACAAAGTGCCATAGTGTCAAGAGGAAACTATTGATATTTCTGAGCCATGACAAGCATAGAAATTAATTAGATTGATTCATTTTCCAAACTGCTTATCCATTTAGGGTCACAGGGTAGCTGGAACAGACCTCTGCTACGACTACGGGTAGGGTTCATCCTGGACAGAAGACAACCATTCACACTAGCGGTGTGCCAAAATATTGATATGACGATATATCGTTATCCCTGCTCACGCAATACGATAAATGATACGCAGAAAACAATATCGATATTTCAAAAGTGGAAGGAAACTGGAGAACTTGGAGGAACACAGGGAGACCTTGTACACTCCACACAGAAAGACACCTGGTCTGGGGACCAAACCCAGGATCTTCTTACTGTGAGGTGAGAAACTGCACCACCATCCCTCACTTTGTTCAATATTAGATCAGACAGAAAAATAAGAGAAGTTTCCTTCTCATGCATCTGCCATAGTATAAAAATACTGGTAACTCAGGCCCTTAGGGGTCAAGCACATTAATAAAAAAACCCTTAAATTGTTTTAAAGCTCATCAGTTCAGTAATTAAAAGGAAGCACTGCCAACTGTAACCTTGCCTTCCCCGTTTCTTTGAGACTGTTATACTCTATTTAAAGAATCCTCACTAGAATACAAATTGAAGCCGCTCTCTCTGAAGGTGTGGAGCGAAGCAGCATGCACCCTCAAATCAGCACGGCACAGCCAAAACAATATGGCAGGCAGACAGTAATTACCCAGCGCGAGCCGGATTGCGCGGGCCGCAGAAATGACAGGCCGATGTGTTATGTTGTGCCAACAGTAGCTGTGTGTGAAAGACCCAAGGTGGAACTCATGCAGGTGAACAGATTAGCTGGGCTGGCTCCACTGCACGCAGACCTGATCAAACGCTTCCTGACCACAGTCATTATCTACAACATCTACAGTACAGCAGACCCGGCACACTGCCTCGGCCGTGCAATTTACCTCACATTATTCAGAGTCAACTCATCTCTCCAGTCTGGATTTTTGGTGGGTTGATAGTGAGACAAAAATATAGGGAATATTGTCAGTGGTAGGGAGCCCTTCGAAATGTCCAATAGAAAAGCCTTATGAGTAATGATCTATAATCAATATTATATTTTATATATATTAGGGGTGGGAATCACAAGGTCTCTCACGATACGATAGGATACGCGATAATATCTCAATGCTGGGATTTTGCAATAATCGAAATATATCGAGAAACACATTGATGCGTTATTAATTTACATAAGTAATAGCAATGCTATTGTTAACTTTCCCATATTTGCTTTGCGACCTCGGTCGGAAGCACAGAGAAACCGCTACTTCAGGACTTCACTTCTGTTCCCCTTTGTTACTTAGCAAGTTGCGTTAGCATCATGCTACCAACCGAACTCACATAAAGCAACTCTTCCACCCATTTTCCCACATCAATCATGAAGAATTGCAGGAAAGAGACGCACATAGACACAGTCGTTACAAAATAATCCACACTCTGTTCCAAACTCAGACTAAATTTAAACGTGGCTGGGGCGTCTCAGTCAAGCTTTTTTTTTTTGCATCTACCTGTTGCAAAGTTTATCTTCAGTTTTCACCCATATCTCCTGCACTCAGTTGAGCAGCGCCACCCAGAGGAGAGAAGAAGTAGCGATGCTGGTGACTCAAATAGGCAGCAAATATTTATTAATTTAAATATCGATATTGCCGTCTGAGAATCGATTATCGTATAGCGTGAGCAAGGACAATGATATATCTGCATTTCAATATTTTGGCCCACCCATAATATATATATATACACACACAGACACACACACACACACACACACACACACACACACACTGGCCACTTTATTAGATACATCTGTTTAATTACTTAACACAAAGCTGAGCAGTTGAACACATAGAAGCATCTCAAGACGTGGTGAAGAAAAATTGCTGAAGTTCAAACTGAGCATTAAAATTGAGAAGAAAGTGTGTGTGGTTTCCACACAAACATCTCTAGTGTTCACAGAAAAAAAAGAAAACATCCAGTTGTGTGGATGAAATTGTCTTGTTAAGGTCAAAGGTCAAAGAAGATTGATCAGACTAATTGGAAATGATAAAAAAAACATTAGTCGCTCAAATAAACACTTGTTACAACCAAGGTCTGCAGAACACCAGATGAGCCACAGCAGCAGAAGACCAAACCAGGTGCCACTTGTGTCAGAACAGAAAACTAAGGCTACAGATTGCGAAAGCTCATCAAAACTGGACAATACACATGTGGAATGTTAAACTGACTGGACATGATCTGTTAAGGGACACATCTATCTAAAGAAGGCCTCATAGCTGATGATGCATACTGGAGCAAAAACTAAGCCATGAGGGCAAAGGATCACAGATCACAGACACAGATCTAGGGAAAGCTCCAAAAAGATCTTTGCTGCCAAAAGCAGCGGGCTCCATCATTCTAAAAGGTCAGAGCAGCCAGGACTCTTTCAGAGCTGGTTGTCCGTCCAAACTGAACGATCAAGGGAGAAGGTCTTTGTGAGAGAGATGACCAAGAACCTGATATTTGCTCTGACTGAGCTCCAGTTCCAGACATAGCTACGTTTCTGCAAAAGATCTAAACACTTTCTGAAACAACTGTACACACACACACCTTTCAGCCATAACATTAACAGTACTACCATGTGATGACTAACACTGACTCTAGTCATTTTAACACTGACATTCTAGTCATTTTTAGTCAAGTGATTAGATCCATTAGGCCGCATGCAAACAGTCATATCATGAAGTTGATATGCTAGAAGCAGGAGCATAAGGACCTGAACCATTTGGACGAGTGATGGCCAGAGCATCTCCAGAACAGCAAATCCACAATAGTTATTAACTTCTGAAAGGTAGTCATGGGCACCCACTTCTCATTGATACATGTGAGGAGGAAAGACTAGCCTGTCTGGTCCAATCCCAAAGAACTCCTGTTGTACAAAATGTTAATGCTGGCTCTGATGTAATATCCCATCTTTTATCTTGCATGTTTAATTGTAATATTGTTTTTATGCTATGCTAATTTAATGCTATGCTTGTTTTTATTATTCTATTTTCTTGAAACGTTATCCTAGTACATTTAACAACCATGTGTATAATAAGGTGCTGTATAAAACAGCAATGCAGTGTGAGGTGGGGCCTACACAATACAAGGAAAAGGAATGGTTGTAATGTTATGGCTGATTGAGGTGCACCTATGTGTAGATATTGCCATCAGTAGCTCCGTCACACTGATCTAGAGATCCAAAACTCTTGTAGTAATGTCGTGTTGCTTTGTGCTCTCTCCCTTGTGTACCTGGACAGGGGTCTGCAGTGCAGGAAGGTCTTGACCCAAAACCTGGAACAGAAAGACCAACACGACCTGGGCCATAGTAATTGGTTGTAATGGAAAGCCCCTGAGGCAGCGAGGAACTGTGATCTACAGGGTCACTCTGCTTTTCTCCTGGAATCTTGTTCTCTCTACAGTCCCTGTACGAGTCATTAAGAGGATTCTACTAGCTAAAGCAACGCTGACCTCCTCCTTCTTCCATCCATCATGGTTGGGTGCTGGTCATGTGCTTGTGTTATAAGCAGGGCTGCCCAATATAGTTCTTTGTAAATCAATATCAGTATTTCAGTGCATTCAATAAGTTTTAATATGCAAATTACCTCATAAATAATAACCAAAGCTCCAGATAACATAGATAAATCAAGGTATTAATGTAACTTTACAGAAGCAATTAGACTCAGACAAAATCAGCCATGTTAATTCTAATGCTTGGGTTCCAATTGTTTGTTCTAGGCGTTCTTGCACATTCCAGCAGGAGTTCATGAGCCTTGTTCCAGCCTTTCACCTGCAGAACTGGGGCTGAGGGTTGATGACTGGACCCGTGTTGGGTGGAGTTGCTGGTAAATCGGTGTCTCATTGTCACAAACACTCTCTAGAGCTACCAATTCGGCAGGAAAAAGCAAAGTATCAGCTAGAGGGGTATAAAGCACCCCAGCATTGGGATTTTGATGGAATGGACGTCCAGTACTTCTGGTATGAGAGGCATTTGTGATCTAGAGCTAATCCGCCAGCATCAGCATATACGACTAATGAGCTTGTGCTGAATGCAATACAATCCTAACTGCACATGAAAAGTAAAGGCCGTTACTGTATTAAAAAGCCCCACAAGTTAATTTATAAAATGCCTTTTACAGACAGATGTCACAAAGTGCTGTACAGAAGTAAATACAACCATAAAATACAATATACTAAAATGAGAAAATCAGAAAAAATTAAAAGCAATAAAAATGAATTGAAATATTATGAGATAAAATATGAAATAGTAAAAAATAAGAGAATATGACACTCAATACTCAATAAAACTTGTTTAATTGTTTTTTAAAAGTGCGGTGCGCAATGCCAGTGATTGTCTGTTCCAAAGCTTTGATGTTACGGATCCTTGGGTCTTAAGCAGAGTCTGCGGGACGACTAAAAGGCTCCGTTGCCCTGACAAATGCAAATTCAGGAAACTGGAGCCGATTCCAGCTGACTGAAAGCTCGAAGGCATGGTTCATCCCTGCCCACCCCATCCCAGGCTATTCACAACTCTGGGCAATTTAGAGTCTCCAGTCAATCTGACCTACAGGCCTTTGAACAGTGAGAGGAAACCAGAGCACCCGTAGGGAACTCATGCAAACATGAGAGCTTGTATCCTCCACAGAGTTTACGAACTCCTCCAACCTGCAGGAACAGGTCAAGGATCAACTGGAACAATGTTATTCTAAAAGAAACAAGTGGCACCATTTGAGAAGCCAAGAGACTCAGACTGGCCAGTTCGGGAACAAATCGAAAGGTGCAATAGAGCAACACATTCATTTCACGTCACATTAGAAGACAAGAGAAGGAGACATTTATCAACACCGCAATATGAAGGATCACGTGCTTGGGTTTACAGTGTGTACATGCATACACGCGCAAAAAAGGTTGTTCGCTTAAGAGCCAAAAAATGAAACATCGCCTGGGACGACCCATAATTCATGGCCTCATTTGCATACTGATTGTCTGACAAAAGTAAAGTTTTCTCTCTGATTTCGCAGCAGCCCATAAAAAGCCGATTCAGCTAAGCACTGACGCGGCCACGTATGTCGTCGTGCCAGTCAGATTTATTAGCGTGCCACGGACCACGTCGTAATTGATGCTTTCAATTCGCAAAGAGTCACAAAGGAATTTACAAGGTGGGGAATACTAATAGAATAAGCGACGTGGATGGGTACACAGGGTCAGTAATCTGTTACAAATCTAATAACAATTTAACTGGAAAACGAGCTTGGGAGCTTGTGCTGCTTTCAGCAAAAACAACAGCGACGTGGGAAGGAAGAGGAGGGGCCTAGGAAGGAGCCAGAGTGGTAAAGTAAAAGGATTTATTCAACAGCAGCTAAATTAGATTTATTATTTAACTCATAAATAATTCTTGCGTGTTGGCTGGGCAGGAGGGTGGGTGCCAGTGCCTGGGTGTCAGACATATCCAGTCAATAAATCTCGATCAGCGCAATAACAGCCGTGTATACACACAGAGCACACATGAACACACACTGCCCCTATATGGAATCTGTGTGTGGGGGGTTAATCAGTGATCAGATTCTCCCCCCTCCCCCACCCTACTGGCGCATTGCTTAGCCACATTACCCAAACACAGCCAGCCCCAAATGTCATTATGCTCTCATTACTGGCCCAGGCCCTGGCCTGCATCTCAAACTGCTCATTTAACCCAACAAATCCAGCCAAAGATGAGCTCCCTGATATCCCGCCTGCTACACTGGAAGCGTCAGGGCAGGGTGGACTGACCCTTGGTATTGGCCAGTCTGGAAAACCAACGCAGGCTAAATTAGCCTGAGAGCTAACAGAGCAGGATCGTCAGCAGCCTGTGCCTGCTTGTGCTAACCATGCAATAAGCATTCAGTGGGAATCACAAACCATAAATGTGAAAATAGGACTTACCTTAATGCACCACAGGGGTCCGAGATGGATGGAGGAAGGAAGCAGAAAGAGAGAAGAAAGAAGAGATGATTAGATCATTTACACAGACTGAAGACTAGGATTATACTGAATTAATGATCAGAGTAGGTTTCAATGAGATAAACGGAATAAATCTGAATTCGGAATAGATAGTGTATTATGAATGATCCAGTATTACTATGGTTGGATAATTAACACGAGTGGGCAACATGGACTTTAATATACTGTATATGGCATGCAACAACAACAAACAAATAAATCTCACAGAAAAAGAAATGAATAAATACATGTAATAAAAAATAAAAAACTGTATTTGCCCAATCATAGACACACCACATTATAGGCCCCATTCTATAAGCTGCAGAAAATGCTCATTTATGTTTTAAAAATCTAGGATAAGTTGCCCCATGTTATTAGATGCAGTGTTACTGAATTTACTGATCTGAAGTAGAAGAATCTAATTTGACCCCTGGAGCCTTTGCAGCTCAATACCTGTGACTTTATACTGTAGTTCACCTAAATAATTAAATTGATACATTTGGAACTTATCAATATCATGCCGCAATGCGACGCAACTATGCTGCAGAATTAAAACTCCAGGCAACGTATGTAATATTTGAGACGAACGCGTGTCCAACATCAGCGGCAGTAAAGCAGCACAGGTCACAATTGATGATGTTTCCAGATCTGATGTAGAAGGATTGGAAGAAAGTTAAGACTAATCATTTTTGCATTTCAGTGTTGCTAATTTTATAATGAAGAATTTTCATGTAGATGGATGATTGAAAGCACTGTACATTTTTGGCAAAAACCTCCTTCCATCAGTGAAAAGACTGAAGATTAAATGTGGCTGGATCTTCCAGCATGACATTGATCCCAAACACACCACAATTGAAGTGAACCTATGATGAACATTACAGACTCATCTTTTTAAGTGGGACAACATGAAGAATCTGTGGCTGCATACTTTTTTTTGTTGTTTTTTTAAATCGGACTGAACAATGAAATTTTAATAATTAAAATAGATAAGAATCCCCTTAAATTAGAAAAATAGTACAAGAATTAAAAAATACTATTCCTAAACTTAAAATGGCAAACAATACATGGATTTCATCACCTATGGTATATAATACAGTACATAAAGATTTAAAGAATTTAAAGAGTGGATGGCTGTGATCTCCAAGCTCTCAGACAGCACTGCATTATAAATGGACAAAATTCTCCAATGCAAATCAGGAATATTTCCAAAAATCACAGTCAATGAACAAAGTTCGTTGCAACAAAGTCATTTAAGATGAAATGAGGGAAAGTGGAATGTTGTTGGACCAATGAAATTTTGAGATTCTTTCTAGAAATGATGGACCCTGTGCTTTCCAGAATATAGGAGAGGCACCATCTGGCTAATCAGCACATGAGCGTAATACATACATGATGTATACGTCTGGGGAAGACACCATTCTGCTGAAAGCTTAAATGTAGGTTTTGCCAACCAGAAGACAACTTTGAGGGAAGGTCTTGCCTATATCAGCAAGATGTTCTGCATATATTACATCAGATTGGACACACGGTCAAAAAGTGTAGCTACAGCCCACATTCCTCATCCATCTGAAACATTTTTTGTATCATGAAACAGAAAATATGACAAAGCTGATGAAATCCAGTATTAGGTAATTCAGCAACTGGTCTCCTCAGTTCCCAAACATCGAGCGTTGTTCAAACAAGAGGTGGTAAATAAGCCCCTGTCCCAACTTTTTTCTTGAAATGCGTTTCTGTCATGAAATTCAAAATGAGGATATATTCTCCAACAAAAAAAATGCAATTTCAGTTTCGACATTTGATTTGTCGTTGTCATACTATTTTTTAGATATATGGACCTATGCATATGCAAATCATTCTATTCTGTTTTGATTTGCAATGAGTATAACCTGCATGGGAGCGAGAGAGAGAGAAAGACCATTCATAACAAAGAAGAAAACAGTCTACCTTTCACATTTCCAGCCAAACACATCTCCATTTTTATGACTTGCAACAACAATCTGAGGGAGAGTCCCTGACTGCTCTAATGAGATGGCACTTGATTTAAGAGCCGCACAGATGAAGGCAACAGCAGTGCGCAAAAAAAGCTGTTCCCCAGCACACAGCTGTCAATAGAAATCAATGGAGTCGATGCCGTTATTAATAAAGTCCAGTGCCGTGAAAGAGGTGAATGAGACACATGACATTAAGCCAGATTGATCCGAGGGGAAATGGATTTCATAAAGCACTGCAATGGCATCGTTACACACTCAACAATAGAGACGCACTTACAGGGTTACTGGAGGACAAAGGAGAGCCATAAAGTTTGATTCAGATCAAAGTTAAGATCAAACGCTTACACACAAACATCAATGGGTATGAATATCACGAACACAATAGAAGTCAATGCAAGTAGAAAAAATTCACAGACATGTCTGTTATCAATTAATAGTTTGTGCAACACAGCAGAAAGGTAGAAACAAGGATAGGAATTTTAAAAATAAGGAATAAAACATTATAAATTAATTCATGGAAAGTCAGTTAATTGGTGGCATTTACACTCGGATGATTTGCTTAAATCATCATTTTGCTGCACTATTAATTCAGGTGATCACTATTATTTTGAGAGTGTTCACCCAACGACTTCACCACCACTGGGCTGAGGTTGCATGGAAAACACTGGACATGCAGAATACAGCAAAACAACAGAACCTAAAATGTACAGTGAAGATTTCTGGGTTGGAATGAAGAGGAAAATAATGGAATTTATTGCATTTTATGGCCGACAGCTCTATGCTATTAAGGACGCTAAATACTGTTACATCAGTATTACTGTTATGGGGTAAATTATATATATGTGTGTATATATATACACACACACACATTTTTTCCCATGTTTGTCAAACTTAAATGTTTCAGATCAAACAAATTTAAATATTAGTCCAAACAAACACAAGTCAACACAAAATGCAGTTTTTAAGTGAATAAACCTACATGACCCTGTGTGACAAAGTGATTGCCCCCTAAACTTAATAACTGGTTGGGCCCTTAGCAGCAACAACTGCAATCAAGCGTTGAGTCTTTTACAGCTGTGGAGGAATTTTTTGCCCAAACCCATCATTGCAGAATTGTTGTAGTTCAGCCACAATGGAGGGTTTCCGAGCACGAAGCACCTCTAATGTCACACAGCATCTTATTAGGATTCAGGTCAGGACTTTGACTAGGCCACTCCAAAGTCTTCATTTAGTTTTTCTTCAGCCAATCAGAAGGGGACTTGCTGGTGTGTTTTGGATCATTGTCCTGCTGCAGACATTCTGAGTTTTTGGTAGACAGCAGAATCCATTTATCACAACAGCCCCTGACCATCACACTACCACCACCATATTTTACTGTTGGTATAATGTTCTTTTTCTAAAATGCAGTGTTACTTCTACGGGAGATGTAATGGGACACACACCTTCCAAAAAGTTCTAAAGTTCAGTGTCAAAATTTAGATGACTTTTAATGTTTTTTTGATTGGCCGGTCACTCCTGTGAAGGTTCACTACTGTTCCATGTTTTCACCATTTGTAAATAATGGTTCTCACTGTGGTTCTCTGGATCCCAAAGCTTTAGAAATAGCGTTATAACCTTTTCCAGACTGATAGATCTCAATTACAGTATGTTTGTATTTTTTCCTCTCTTAATAATAAAATCCATCACTTAAAAAAGCCTTTTGTGTTTACTTTTGTCGTCTTTTATTAATGTTTAAATTTGTTTGATGATGAGTGTGACAAACATGGAAAAAAAATAAGAAATCATGAAACACTTTCACACCACTCCATATTAGAGTATGTTTTAGCCCAGACTGACCTGATTTTTTGGCCAATTAAATGCATTGTTAGTTTATTTGTATTTATTTTCACAAATTTTCTGCTAAACTAATTACTAATGACTAACAGTTTTACTTGATAATATATTTACAAAGCTTCTAAATGACAAAAGATAATTTTTTTGTCCCTGATTTTAATGATATATTTGAGTTTTTACGCATACAGGAAATATTAGTGATGCATCAGAAATGCCAATTTTCTACAGAAAAAAAGTGCTTTATACTAGTGCGAAACTGTCACCTCTGTTTCTCTATCCGTAATATCAGTCATCCAATAAAGGAATCAGTCATCCAGTAAAGCCCATTGTCCATAAATCACATTGTAGTTTATTGACTGTTTTGAGCCGCATCTTCATAAACTCGCCAATAATCCATGTTCCTACACCAGGGAATTCCTGGGGCCCTAAAATGCAATTTTTCCACAAAGTGGCAATATCTGCCAAAGCCGGGGGATTTATTTTCATGTTGCAAAACTAATTTACCACCAAGTACTCTAAATATGTATGATGTAAATGATATAAAAGCACGCTTTAGGTAATTCAGACCATCATATGAATTTAACATAACTGCATTTAAATGTCTACTTTTTACATGGTTAACTGAATGATGAATTATTATAAATATTGACATGCTGTCGTTTAATATGAGCCTTGCCTCCAAAAAGGATTTATTTAGATAAATCATCCACAAAAAAATGAGCAAAAAAACAATAGTACGTCTGTCAAAAGGAGCCAGGATCTCTGGAGAATCACATGCATAATAAACTGTCTATTTATCAAATGTTTATTAGGAAATCTGACTGATTTTCCCCCAGCAGCATTAAACACATTTCTGAGAGCAGTTATTACAAAGTGAGGCATGCAAAACCTATGCCACTTGCATCCAGACGCCCATACAAAGTAGTGGGTTTAGTGGGGCATGAAGATTGAATGATGGGTCACTGCCCCAAATAATGACCCTGTGATGTCAGGATGTCAGATCTGACTGCAAAATGCCAAAGGCCTGTTTCTCTCTCTCTCTCTCTCTCTCTCTCTCTCTCTCTCTCTCTCTCTCTCTCTCTCTCTCTCTCTCCCACACACACA
>JBBIGC010000001.1:14945188-14955404 GCA_037576955.1 Lepidarchus adonis
AGATCATCCTCACACCAGTAAACCTAGACTTCAGTTAAGATCTGCTGCTCCACCAAGATCCTACCAGAGCTGAAGATTTGTGGTTCCACTGTAAGACACGGGTTTTTAAAAAATCTTTCTTTTAGATGCACACAGATATAAACACACACACACATTAGGCAGCAATGAACAGTCAGTTCTTGAAGTTGATGTACTGAAAGCAGAGGCCTAAAAATCTGAGCCACCTTGACAAGGGTGTTATTGTGACAGAGTGAGAGCTTCTCCAGAAGAGTAGGTCTTGTGGAGTGCTCCAGGTGTGTAGTACCTACCAAAAGTGATCAGAGAATGTTCAACTGGGTCATGGGCACCCAATGTTCACTGATGCATGTGGGGAGTGAGGTCTGCTCAGCACAGTGTAACATATACAAACTATAGAGAACGAAGGTAATGCTGCCCGTCCCGTCCCTCTCTAGCTCTGGGTTTGGTGGATGTGGGTCAGACGTATGTTACTGGTGGAGGAGCACCGCCCGTGAAGATGAAATATGCAGTGACAGTCCGGATAGCAGTCAGTGCTGAAATATGAATGCTCTGGAACATAGGCCATATTTACAGCAGTGCTGAAAGCGAGTATCTGTCGTGAGCGGGACAGCGGTCAGGAAGGAACTGCGGGAAAAGGTTAAGCTATTAAGCGTTCTATAGATAGGGCAGGAACAGCTCAGAGCTCCCCCTGGCAGAGGAATTCCGTGGGTTAGATAAAGCTATATACTGTACGCCCACCTCGAAAAAGAAACAGCTTTTACAATATTCATCTTCCAGGCCCTCTAGCCCTCGGCAAGGGTATTAGGAGTTTATTAGCTGTGCACTGGGGGAAAAGAGAGAGTTTGGGTGTAACTAACATGTTTTCTGCCATTTCACCTTTGCCCTTATTATTATTCTGTAATCCAAACCCAGCTCTAACCTTTCCCTTATTTGTAAATATCATTTTTCACACACAGAAAGCCTGCTTTGAGGGCATAATAACAGCGCAGCCTGCTTTAATATTTCATAAATGTGTACAGCCATAAAACACGAACTGACAATTTAATTAGATGCCAATGTCTTTGATGAATAGCATTGGCTGCTGTGCATCTAATCTCACATTTAACAATGAAATCAATACTTGCATTAATCATCCAGCGGCCAGTCATCACCATGCAGAGTGGGCCAGAGCGGATGAAAATATATATTTAATATGAGCACTGACATGAGAGCGGGTGAGGGGGGGTATGTGGTTGGGGCGAGTGGGTGAAAGAGGAAGAGAGAGATGGAGCTCAACCCCACACTGTAGCAGGGCCCAATTTATTCTCGGTTCGGGTTAAGTTTGTTTGCCGGTGTAATTTGACGTCAGGCAAGCGTAGTAAATTTCTCTAACTTGTTTGTTCGGGGATGTCTTTAAGCAAGCCCTCTTCTGCAAATTGAATTTGCTGTGGCTGTGGTCGGTGGGAGAATACATGCTTTTGTACGAGAGTGCACACACGAGAGAGAATAAAACAAAAGCAAAAGAAGAGCTTTCACTGTTCACTGATCAGTTCAAACATATGCAAAGCCCTGCCAGCCTGGCTAACGGTTGTCGAGTGAAACGATAAAATAAATCCAGTTTTCCACACTGTACATCAGCGTCTGACAAGCTGGGGAAAGCTGTAGGTTAGGGAAGTGGGTTTGTGACCGAAGGGTTGCAGGTTCAATTCTCGGAACCGGACATCAGGCTGAAGTGCCCTTGAGCAAAGGCACCTAACCCCCAGCTGCTCGCCATGTACGTCGCTCTGGATAAGAGTGTCTGTCAAATGCTGTAAATGTAAATGTAGCCCCCTGCTTCAGTGTGCATGATGGGGAAAGAAGCCAAATTTCCCTTTGTGGATTGAGTATAATGAATAAATTACACCTTTTACAATTTTACAATGGTAGAATGTGGTGAGGATTGGTGGTGGGAGGTGAGCTCACCAATCTTCACCACCTTCTACAGTGGGTCTATTGAGAGCATCCTGAGTAGCTACATCAGTGTCTGGTTTGGAAATTGTACTGCAAGACCCTGCAGTGGAAAGTGAATTCAACAAGATTATCTGAGTCTCTGTCCATCATGAACATTTTCACCACATTCACCAGCATTGTGGAAGACCCAACATACCCCTCACACAAACTGTTCTCCCTCTTGCCTCCTTGAAATGGTTTAAATTAGCCTGATCGCTTTGCCTTTTTTTTTGTTGTTTTGTTTTTTTTTTGCCTGTTTTTCATTAAACGCCACTTCCTTTAGGGGTGGGAATTGCAGTGCAAGGAACAATATGATATGCAAAATGTGGTCCACGATAACAATAATATCGCGATACAAAGATTCTATGATCATAAATATATTGCATGACAGTGACAGTGAGAATTTGCATAAGTAACAGCAATGCTATTGTCGCCTTTGCTGTATTTCCTTTGTGACCTCGGTCGGAAGCACAGGGAAACAGTTACTTCAGCTTCAAGGCTTCACTTCTGTTCTTCTTTGTCACTTGGCAAGTTGTTCTGGCATCATGCTACCAACTGAACGACAATTCCCAAAAGGAACTGTTTTCACCTATTTTCACGCACCAGACACTACATAGTCCACAATGCATTGCTGCCCATGAAACACACCTTCCGCTATAGCCAGGTAGTTTTAACCCTGTGTATACCAGAAAAATTATGGAGCAATACGTTTCTTCTCTGATCTAAATTATTATTAAGGACAGTTCAGCAAACACTACATATTGGCTGGGATGTGCAATTCTGCGAACTTTGATTACTGAGTATTTCCGGCTTTTTCTCCAGCGATGTGTGTTTACTCGCGTAGACAGGGTTCCTTTGTAGTGTCATCCATTGCTATAAAACACATGTGGGAAAAAGACATGCAGAAATGCAGCCATCACAAAATAATCCATGCTGTGTTCCATCTATGTTCTAAAAGCAGCCAGACTTTAGATTTGAAATGTGGCTGGGGTATCTCTAAGCCAAACTGTTGGGAAGTATCTCCTCAGCTTTCACCCAAGTCTCCTGCACTCAGTAGAGCAGCGCCACCCAGAGGAGAGAAGTAGCAGCAATGCTGGTGAGTCAAATTGGCAGTGGATGTTTCAATATCAATATTGCTGTCTGTGTATCGCTTATCGCATTGCGTGAGCAAAAATGACAATATTTCGCTATATTGATATTTTGTCACAGCCCCAGTTCACTTGTACATGTGCGCAAGTCTCTCATTCAACACAAAAGCAATTTATACAGCAATCTTTACACAACAGATTAAATCACAGCAAAAAGCTTCAACCATCTCACCCAAAACCTACAACACACCACATCACAGTGAATCCAAAAGTAGAGAAACAAATGTTTGGTTCTTCAGAAGCTTTTCTAACCACATCTGTCCAGTAACCCCACCCCACCAATTTCCATTTCCGTGCTCCCACATAACCTAAAGCCACAGAGCAAAACCCATCTCCAGTAACAGAATGAGGCCAGCACATGAAAGGATGTGCAATGAACACGATTGGCCTTCCCTCTGCAGGGGAGATGAGACTGGTCACCCTAACAGCTGCCTTAAAAGCTCACTCTGGCCAGAGAGAGGGCTCAGCTCAGCACAAAGATCTGCAGGACTTACTCCTGTTCCATTGCGATGGAGGTGCTTGAGAACTAAGTGGCTTGGCACTCAACAAACTCTCAACTAACTAACTGGGTGAAACGCTAATAGGTTTGAATAAACTGCACAGGAATTGTTGCACACATAAAAAAAAACGTCTGGATCATTTTAAATAATGTTTTTACATTTTCACCATTAGGTACATGACACAGTAGATGTTTAACCATATATCCATCCATCCATTGTCCAAACCGCATCTCCAATTTGGGTCACAGGGAAGCTGAAGCTGATCCCAACTGACTAGGGCCAGGGCAGGGTGCACAACCATACACATTCACTTTCCCACCCATGGGCAATTTAGAGTAGGCAATCAACCTAAACCACAAGCCTTTGGACTGTGGGAGGAACCTGGAGCACCCATAGGAAACCCACACAAACCCAGGGAGCGCTTGCACACTGCACAGAAAGACACCTGTGGCAAACCCGGGGATTGGAGAAACAGGAAAATGCAAAATATTAATTCAAAGGTTTAACACTCAAACTGAAGTCAATTTTTTTCACCACACTGTTAATGAGAGAAAAATGCCCGAAAGTGCCACATGACACTGGACAACCTCAAGTAGACTAGATACAGCTTTAATGGGGTGTACTTATTTTTTCACATGACTATAACTCTTTGGTAGCAGCAAAAACAAGCAAAATGTATCCCTAAAAATGATTCAGTCATCATTAAACCTTTTTAAGAGCTTGTCGACACAGCAGTTTCCTCAGTCAGATATGTATTACTGTATATTATTACACAATACTGTAATGGATCAAACCGTTGCAATAAACCAAATGCCAAATTAAAACTTCATTGATTAAGCAAACGGCACGCTGGTAACTTTTGGCTCTAGTAATAGGCCAATTCAACTGAGAGTCATGTTAGTATCCAATGAACATGAGATGAAACATTTTAAACAGACTAATTTGATGAATTATTGCACATAAAAGCCGTTTTCCCTTGGGACAGGCGTGGGGCAGCTATCATTGTTGGTAACCAACTCACTGAAGTAATTGGAAATGTAGATTTACTCCTCGCAAATCGTCAACCAGCAATGACACAGATGTTCATTCAATCACTGCCATGAAAGAGGTGGAGGGTGGGGGCCAAGAATTACATTTGAATAACTCTAAGTATCTGAAGCTACATCATTCAGCTCATCTCACTCCAGTACGTCCAGAAAAAAAGAATCTTTGAAAGGTGCTTTCCAATTCTGTGTTCATTTGTCACGCCTTCTCTCAGTTTAATTAAACCCAACACATCAGCACAGAGATGCCAGACGTGTGGGTATTAGCGCGATGACCGATAATGGGCGCTGCCAAATAGGGGCCCATTTTCCAGAAAGGGAGGGGGTTGGTCGTCTCCATGGGCCGTTAGTACCACGTTAGTATTGCGGCTTAGCCTTAATCCCCCCTGCCAGTCAGGAAACACACTTTTCTAATTGCCTTTTAAATTATGCGAAATTAGCACCTACGTTAGGCAAATTATCGCGCTGCCATAAGGACACGCGAGAAAAGACGCAGCGATAGGCCCATCTGAGAAGTGGTTAATTACAGGAGCAAGAGGAGTGGAGCTACAGAAACCACAGGGAGAAGGTGGCTCCAGGGCTGGGAAGGAGGCCTCATGGGAGAAAAGGGTTCAGGATCTGTCCTCAGGGCCTTTCGTGAAACACTAAGATGACACCTTTAGAAATGAAAACGGCTGATTTTTCATAGAAAGTGCTGAGCAAAGAGTTTACTCCAGCCGTGATGTTATTACAGCGTCCTATCGTGGTATTAATGGAGATTAGTGTGCAGCCCTGCAATGTGGGCAGAAGTTTACCATTTGTTGAAGAACAGTGAGCATTTGGTTTGATGACAGTGGGGTGGTGGGTGGGGATCTGTCAGCCATGTTGACTTTTACTGGCCAGATTGATTGTGACAGATTGAGATATAGGTTAGGACACCAGGGGAGGTTAATCGGCTTATGGAATTTGTGGATAGAGCTTTATTTATTTAATTTTAATCTGATGTAGTGCAGAGATGTTTTTTCTCCCTTCTGTTATTACAAACAGTAATTTTATTGATTAGAAATGTGTTCTAGCCAGTGTGCACCTAAAATTCTCTGCTCAAACCATGACCAGCTCTTAGCACAGACTCGTTGATGTGGTTCAGGACTAAGTAGGAGTTACTGTGATCTATAAAAATTTTAGATAAACTGAGGCTCTTCATATCTACGACTGTTTCAAAAACCAATTCTAGATTAGCACTCCTGCTCCTGAGGTGGTTCGAGAAAGCAGACCAGAACTTTTTGTTCTTCAGTTTTAATGATAGTCTATCAGATTGTCCGTATGAATCATGGTACCTCCCAAGGTTTCTTCTTTCAGCTTAAGGAGTTTTCCTGGCCACTGGCTTGCTCATTAGGGGCCCATCCAAACATGGAGCAGCTATTAGCACACCTAGGGAGCAGTGTAGCGGGATGGTACCTTGCTCAAGGGTTCCCCAGTAGTGCCTGGGCTGGGGCCTATGGCCTTCTGTTTGCAAAGACAAGGTCCCAATCACTAGGCCACCACTGTCCAATGCCTTATATGGGGGATCTTCAGCTTATGTCGTACTCGATTTACGAAAATTCAGGGTTATGTGTCGCTTGTTGAAAAAAATTAAAATGTATGCGTGTATTTATGGTTAATTTTAAGTTAAGAAAATGTAAATTGCTTTACAATGAGCTCAATTTGATGAAGTATTATGTATAAAATGTTTTATGAATTAACTGTGTCTAAAACTGTTATTGATGTTGCACAATATATACACATGTACACTGTTCCTATACATGTATATCCTATATATTATTATGTGATTTCAGTAAAATTAAAGTAATAACGTGATTTCCAAAAGCAGTTACACAACCAACACCAGGGCTGGGAGGACTGATCTCGGATCAGACGCTTTCATATCTATGATTCTATATTCACCCTCCTGCACCTGAGGTGGCAAGTGAAAACAGACCCTGTTTTCTAAAGCCCGTCAGCTAAGGTGAAATTTGAATTATTTGTTATAGCTTTGAATGTTTTCAAGGAAAATGTTTTCGGTGACTATTGGTCTCCAGAGTTTAACATTAGCCAATTGCTCCAAAACTTAAAAAGAAGTCAAATTTAGACTAAGCATGTCTGATCTATTTTTTCTTTAAAATCCAAGGGCCCACTAAAAGAAAACTCAATTGTAATGTAATTGTAAATACGTGACAATGGAAATACCATAAAACTGATAAAATGAGCCATAAAACTGATAAAACATGTATTTAAACACTGATACCTTCTGCTACTAGTGAATCGCAGCATCAGCCACTTCTGAGAGCAAACTCCTGTAGAAAATGTCAACTCCTTCCGCGATCAATGCATACTGCTGAAAAGTGTGTGCTGTGAAGCCCTGATGGATGACAGAAGGCCCTAATTTGAGCAGAAGCCTGCTTGGCATGAGAAAGACTTTTGACAGGTAATTTTCTACCTCCATATACTAACAGACATTTTGGCGCTTAAATTCATTCCTGACATTAACTGCTTTTGTGTTTAGTCTTGGGCGCATGTCTGTGGCTCTATATTTAGCTATTAAAGGTTCAAAAGATTTGCATTTACCAGAGTTCTTCCTGCATGGAGCTGTTTGCTGTCAATCTAAAAAAAGTCAATGCAGATTCACTGAAGCAGAGCATCTGAAATGTCCACTGCAGACACTGACCTTCTACTGGTACCATCCAATGGATGATCTGTACATGCGTTTCCAGCCTATATACCAGTGCATTGCAGGTTAAATTTAAACAGCAGTGGGATTGTATGGCTGTCAGCTACGCAAGCGAAGCAGAAGATGGTTTATCAGGCATCTCAACTGCTTCTGGGGATGAAAGTTTGCCTTCGACTAAAAATAAACACTGTTCTGGTTAAAGAAGAGTAAGACTTCAAACAGTCCATGCACAATCTGAAGAACTCTTCTCAAGAGAACTCACAAGTGCAAATCTATGTGGATGTGCTTAAAACAGCACAAGAACATCATATGCATTTATATAATAATATTTTATATGCATTCATGCAATTTCACATTTTGCACTGTATTTCAGAATTATCTTAAAGCCTGGACCGTAAAAATAAAATAAAGTCAGCCTGGTCGTTTTTCCAGTGGAACCTGCCGCCCTACACCACCTATTTTCACAAGCGCATGCAAACTTCTCTTGTCTGGTCCTAATCTTGCTGTTATCATGTTTCCAGTATTTCTGTTTCACCCTCAGAATTTATGAAGAGTTGTAATTTTTTTGCAGCCGTGAGAGGTGTAGGAAACACTAGGTCTGCTTTGACTTCTAAATGTAATGTACCTCCCACACTCGCAGGTTCCTCGCAGAGTCCAGGACATGACAGGTTACAAAATGTCATTTGATCCGACTTGGTGGTATCTCAGTTTAGTACATTTCCCATGAAAATGCGTCAAGGTGCCCTTGAGCAAAGTACCGTCCCACTACACTGCTCCCCGGGTACTGTCCACTGCTCCATGTGTGGATGGGGATGGTGGTGCACTGTGTGTGTTCACAATGACAAAGCGTCACTTTCAGCTGCTTTATCTCCATCTCAGCATCTGTACCAGTGACTGAGCTCAGCTTCTTCTGTCGAACAATGGGTGTTAACCTGAAGCAAGACGTTTACAGCTGAGGGATGTCGGCAGAGACAGTATTACAGAATTGCAAACTGAACACCTGCTTAGTCAATCAACACTCGAGTAGTTAAATATTCAGATCTGTTGTACTTAAAACATACAACAGACTTAAAACAGACTTCTCATGATAGGTTCAAATGCTCTGTTTGCTTAAACAGGTATTTTGTTAATTTTTATAATGTATTTAAAATGTGTCTATTGTTTTACCGATGAAAGGTAATAAAAACTGATTAAGTTATCAATTTTTAACATTAAAACCTAAAAGAAGGCCTGCTCAATAATGGCAATGGTGGCCTAATGGTTAGGAACTGCTCCTTACAAACAGAAGATTTGTACAAGGTTCGAATCTCGGCCAAGAAATGTTGTTTTGCAGAAGTTGGACAGAAACCTCCATTTGAACCCGGGTGCTGTTGATCGCTGCCCATGTGGAGGGGTTAAAGGTCACATGTCACTGTGCACTTTGTGTGATGGGGTGCATTCACAATGAGAAACTCAACTTAAAGCAGTAAAATTGCCACAAAGATGAATTTAATCCCAAATTTAAGGAGAAACCTCTCAGCCACTTAGGCCCTATGGCCTGGAGATGACTTAATGCAGTGTTTATTTTGTAAGGTAGCATCAATTACAGCAGCATTAACTGTGCTTTCCGTTAAATGATTGTACAGGAATTGTTTGAGATACTCCACTTACCAGAGTTAAGCTACTCGCCTAATATGCTTTACCGTTCCATTTTCACTCATGAATTATTCCGCAAATTCCTCTTTCATCTTAACTGGATAACAACCACGCAACCGCAAAATGCATTAAAAATGTTCTTATAACACGCAAAAAAAGGGATGAACAATTCTGGTTTGACAATCACATACAGTTTAAAGCAACTCTGATCCACCCTCTTTTCTCCACTAGCCCCAAGAACACATCACACCAAACCCTCGGCCTACTTATCAAGCTCCGCAAGCCAGCTTCCTTTCATCCCCATGGCAACAACTTCAGCTGCTTATCCTAATCACTTGAAGTTAACCTTGATATGAAAACGTGCCCAGGGGACTACTCATGCCATTGTGTCAGCTTCTGAAGGCAAGCACTTCCAATAATAGCCATAAAAGACATCACTGGCTTGAATGTGAGAAGAGCCAGAAGAAAAATGATGAGAGAGAGACTTTTAGATGAAGAAGGCGTGAGGACTACACAAGTTCAACCTCAGTTTTGAGGAGATTTGGTCAAAGTGCCACCTTCGTAAAATCATTCAAATTAAATTGATCAAGACAAGTGAACCATAAAGAAAATTTTATTTAGAACATTTTATTTATTCAAGGTTAATTAATTAATTAAATAAATTCAATAAATTGATATATTTTATTTTTTCCCCCTCAAAATGGAGCTGGTGCTTACAGTTCAGTGAGCAGGCTGATTGACAGTTTTGCTTTTTAATGCAGATCATGAGTGTTTGCCATTTTCCAAGCTATTGTCCGAACCATTGACTGTGCATTTCCTTTTAAATTGGGTTTAACCTCGAAAACGAAAGCACCTAAAATATTACTTTTTGATCCATATCCAGGGTCTAGAGGATTGGGGATTAAGACCAGAGTTTTGGAGTTGTAGCCAGTAGATTGATTACAGATCAGATTTTGTTAGATACGACAGCTGAAGATTAGACTGCTGTGGAGGAATACATAGCGCAATCCAAGCTTCTGAAACTAAGACTGAACACCTACTTCATGGCCATAATGATGCATTAAAGCTTAGTCAAGTAAACATTGCACAAGTTTTCCTAGTGAAAATTAACACATGTTCCTAAACAATAAACGAGAGAACAGTGAAATAAGATAAGATAAGATAAGATAATCCTTTATTGTCCCACAAGTGGGAAATTTCACATGTTACAGCAGCAAA
>JBBIGC010000001.1:14998566-15015124 GCA_037576955.1 Lepidarchus adonis
GAGAGAGAGAGAGAGAGAGAGAGAGAGAGAGAGAGAGAGAGAGAGAGAGAGAGAGAGAGAGAGAGAGCAGGAGAGAGCGAGTGAGAGACCGCTTCTGAGAACATTGTGAAGTTTACAGTCCACACCATTCACTGTAAGAAGAGTATTGTCTTCATGTTTTCTCTTCTCTCGTTTACTGACATTCTCCACATCCAGGTTTTGCTGTTTTTCCCAGGCTTGTATAATTGACATTGCTAGTTCCCAAATCATGAAAGATTAATGTATGGAGGATGCATAATTAAGCAGTTTAATTCCAGGCTTTCTGGAACATTACTCATTCTTTTGCCTTTCATTCTCTCCATCTCTCCCTTCTTCTCACATCCCCCCTCCCCCCTTTGGCTCTTTGGCTTGAAGATAATCAGAGCAGGCAGAGGCGTTTCATCTGAGCAATGGGATGATCTGAGAGGGGGGTTGTCTGGTGGACTAAAACAAATCATCTCAAGTGTATTGGAGAAGGGGTGGTGTGTATGTTTGTGTGCATGTAAATTCAACTGCAAATTTTAGATTCTTCGGTCTCTTTGATGCTCCTTATAGTACAACACTCCCTACTACTCCCTTACTCAACAAATATCAGCAGCACTTTATCTCCAAAGGACCCAGAGCAGAACCCAAGCACTTTTCCACCACAGTTGGCCTGATGAATAGATGCCACTGTTCTAATCACAGTCAAAAGAGAAGTTGCTTGGAAACATTTAAAACTGGTGCCTCAGCAAAGTGCAGCAACCTGTGCTCAGCATTTTCTGTGATCAACGGCTTGTCTCCTACTCTGCAGGAGAGTTTCTGCATATTATACGGAGATGAAAAGTCAGAAAAATGAAACAGTAAAGGTCTACATGTATCTGCTTTTACGCAGCACAGAATTTGCACTTGGCATCTAAGAAAAAATCGTATGAGGGAGATGGTACAGTAAATGCATCGAAATACTGTACTTCTGTAAAGATTAATTACTTTTTGCTTTACCCAGTTAACACCAAAACAAAGAAATAGTTTAACCTTTACACAAATATTTTAGGGAAATTTTATTTTGTTTAATTTAAGTCTATTTGTTAATTTGAGCCAAAACATATTTTTTCCTGAATAGAGGATTAAGGCAAGGCAAGGCAAGTTTATTTATATAGCACATTATCATACACAAGGTAAGATAATTAAGGTAATTAAGTGTGCCTCAAATATGTTAGACCATTGTTTGCCAATTTTATTATTACATTTTCATTTACAGTTATTAACTTTTCTGACACTTTTGTCCAAAGCAACTTACAGCAACAGGAATAATCAAGCATTAGTTCAGACATGACTGCACTGATTTGAGAGCTACAAAGAAGTATCACATTGTCATAGTCATAGAACACAGTGCAAGTGCTTCAATACTATCTAAGAGTCTAGAAAGAGAACAGGCCATTCATTACCAATAGAAGACATAATTCCAATACATTATGTTATATAAGTGTTGCAAGTAACAAACAATCTGCTGGGTTTAGATGCTGAGGAAGTAAACAGAACATCCATGTGTGATGTTTACAACGTGAGAATTGAATGGAGTACACTGTGGGAACACAGCTGCACTGCACTGAAGCAACATGCACTGGAGGACACTTAACCAGGAGAGCGAGATTTTCTCTAAACATTGCAAAATAGATAACGTATGTCACTGCAATTACTTTGACCACACATATCTGGAGTTCTGACGTTTACCCAGTGTGGATACTGATCACTGGATTAACCCCTCATTTAATTTATTGAAGCGCATCAGATTGATCTCATACAGTAGTGTGTGTAAAACAGGCAGATGAGGACATGCTGGCACTAGACAAGAGACAAGAAACAGTTTCACGTAATTTTCAAGGACAATGAGAATTCAGTTGTTTGTTAAGTAGATACTAACACACCTTTAATACTGGGGTACATCTACCCACAAACAGTACCTGTGAACTATGAAAATGCCAAAACATGAGCAATATTACATTTCCCATAATGCCCTGCGGTGCACAGCCGCCATGACTCCACCCAACTTCGCCACAATATGATTTCCTGTTCAGCCCTACTTCAAACCAACCATAGCAGTGCAGGCTGAAATATACCCAGCTTCTACATATGTGGTGCCATGATAGAAACAATGCCTACAGCTTTCATTCACATTCAGCTTTTAAAGCACCACATCTGGCCTAAAGTGGAAATCTTAAGAGAGCACATTGTCGGGAAGCTCGGTGTCATTCACTGTGATATACAGTATTTCCCCAACAATAGGCCATTACTTATACATTGATTCTTCCAATGTGGTGTTGGGTGCGGTGCATGAATGTGGTGTCCTATCTAAAAACATGAAACACATTCATTAAAAATTTAATTCAGTACTAAAAAGATGACATCCCAAAATGATTAGTCAAATTTAAATGAACAGTTCGGAAAGCAACACAAATAAAAGATAGATCAGTGATGGTCTGTATAAATCACGGGACATGGACAGCGCCTTTCCACTGGAAACCAGAAACAAACAAGTTGACGGTACTAGCATTGGTTAGCAGTTAGCTTAGCTGCCATGCTAGTCAATACACCAAAATACACAGACTCTGTATATAAAATAATTGTGGTTGTAGAGTTGATCTTGTCTAAATGCAGCATATGATTAGCTTTACTAAGTATAACCCCACAATCTGGTTGTCATTCTGGTGAATACAATGAATAAACTCAAAGATAAATAAAAAAAGATGAAAACCCTTTGTTTTTTGCTGGAATATGAGGCAACTCTGCTCATATGATGAGGGTGATGTTCTCTCACTTACAGTAATCGGTGCCGCTACATCCAGCCCCTTAAACTACATTTTTTATTTTTATTTTTATCTTAATTACATCAGTGATGAAAATGACAAATGCTGAAGTTCACCACCTCCAGGATGAAATATTTCAGTGTTATTGAAATAAAATAAAAAATGTCCACTTTAATAACTATAAATTTCAATCTTCAGAGTCAAATTTGAGCACACAAATCAAACCTGATTGTACTAAACTATTTTAAACAATGCAATTAATCAATTATTAATAACCAAGCCAATTTCTCATATAAAACACATGGATAGTGACAATTTCAAACAAATGCCAGACCTGCAAACATTAAATATGATGAGGATTTCACATTTGCCTGCAGGCTGTGAATAAGAACTACAAGTCTGTTTATTCTACAGACTAAGTCTCACCGGCAGTCATACACATCCATAAGTGCACACACACACGCACGCACAGAATAGCTAAGCAGATTTATATAATGCCAATAAAAGTAGGTCTATGCTGTCATAATCTGATTATACATAGCCTGTTTACAAAAGACTTCAACAGTGACTTCTAAATGCTGCAGGAGTTGTTGAAGCAGCACAGCCCAGTCTCAAATCTTCCAGCTAAATCTGGTACATAGGGCCAAAGGGGTTGAGATGAGGGGTCAATGAACATTAAGCAGGGACAAGAGCTTTGAATCTCTGCGTATTTAAGCTGCTTGTTTTACCGGAACGAAAAAGCGTTTACCTCTTAAGCTCATTTTTAAAGCTCTGAGGCTGAAGTGCGGCCTAATTTACATGTGAGCTTCCAGTGTACACAGTGAAATAATAGCTTGTAATGAAACTAATGATAAAAAAGAGAAAAAACAAAGGGAAAAAAACTCCACTGAGCGGATTACTTTACTGAAAATGGCATTTCGAGGAGACTTGCCTTCAGCAAAATATAAACTGCCGCTTTAGAACTGATTTACTCTTCCTGGATGCCAGCACTTTCACAGACTTTTCAAAGCCACCCTGTAGTTTTGAAAATATGGTGAACCTCAGAGGTTCTTCCTCTCAATAAGAACCCAGAGGATGGAGGCAGATTTATTTGGATTGTAAAGTGTTGCAAAACCGAGAAATAAGAACTGGACAAAAACATATGAATTGCAGTAGATATTACAAGATATTACTTTCATTCTCGTTATACTTCCTTTGCAAAGCATACAAATAAAAAGTCCATCATCCCAACAACCAAGGCAACGATTGCATCTAAAAACATGATTAAAAACTCATCCATGGATTATTTCCAAAGATCTGTATTATTAAGCCCAAATATCACACACATTGAACCGCCCCACCACTGCTGGCCCTACATGGGGCTGCAGGATCAGTGAGCGCCTTCAGGCATAAACTTCAACATGTAATTAAGGGAAGAATTA
The DNA here is from genome assembly GCA_037576955.1 of Lepidarchus adonis. NCBI lineage: Eukaryota > Metazoa > Chordata > Actinopteri > Characiformes > Lepidarchidae > Lepidarchus > Lepidarchus adonis. The sequence continues at coordinate 15,002,792 of JBBIGC010000001.1, forward strand.
TCCAGATTTAGGCTGTTTTTCAGCTAATTATCGATGCTGAATGTCGCCGACACTCCTACCCCCCCTCACACACACCCACAGAAAACTGCAAAAGGATCATGGACTGAGAGATTAATCTCATCAGTGAGCTTCTTTTGATGCCCTCTGATTAACTGTCTCCAAAATGAACAAATCAATACGCTAAGAAGAACCGGATTGATTTGCATTATAACAGCAAATAGCTTAATCCCCAATGTGTGAAATCCAAATCTGCTGCAGATTTTAGATCTGATACTTGTAAACTAGGTTGGGTTGCTTACAATTACTCAAGAATATCTGTAAACAATGTTTAGCCCAAAATGTGTGAAAAAAAAAAATATTTTGTCACTGAAACTAAAATGATAACACTAAAAAAAAGGTAAGACTTCAAATGCAAAGAAATTAATATATTAATACAATACACAAAGAGTTGAACTGTCATGACATTAATTTTTTTATTTTTATTTATTGAATTTTAATGGACTAGTTTCATTTATTTCTTTATTTTACTTATTTCAGTTTTCTTCATTTATTTTTTTATTTAATTATGTTATTTTTATTTAGTTAGCTAGTTTTCTTCATTTATTTATTTTTCTATCATTTTTTAAATTTTTACATTTTTCCACATGGAAATCAAAATCCATCATTCACGTACATAGCGCAGCCTTGAGAATATGCATCCAAAATGTATGAACCCATGTTATACCTCCACTGAAACCAAATGACCCAAAAGCTTGTTTAGATGCAAGGAAATCAAGAATACATTAAGAATTAAACTGTCTCAACCTGTAAACATTTACTTATTGCATTATTTATGTATGTATTTTTGCAGGACCCATGTCATGCATGTATGAATCACATGCTATAAAAAAAATTAAATAATCAACTGTAATCCATTTAAACAAAGGAGGAAAATGTGTCACATCATTTCAGTGCAGTAATCAAGCAGACGGGGGTAAAGAGGTGGACTGTGCGAAGCTAAACGCCCCTTAGTCTTCAGCCTAATTAAATGATGTGCCTGTAACCTGCTTAACCTAATGCAATTTGAGGAGCAGAAGTTTATTTAGTGATGATTACCGCATACATCAAACTGCTGAGTTGCCACTTTGAGCTCGGACTCATTTTTTATTCAGTATACAGCGCCTGCCTTCTTCCTGCAAAGCTGCTCCATTTCCTGGAGATTTAAGATTTTACATACACCATCATACCTGCGACCGCACACTGACTGACTAATCAGACTGAAAACAGAAAACACACACACACACTTGTACGTACAGTGGCAAGAAAAAGTATGAGAACCTTTTGGAGTGTCATGGTTTAATACATTGTCATAAAATGTGATCTTAACAAGTCAAGGGCATTAACAATGAGCCTAAAATAATAACAAAGCCTATGCTTGTTTTGAAAACAATAAATAGATCAGAATTTGTTGTGTTAGACAAATTGCACATTGTCGATATCAGTTCAAATTATATGACAATGCAGAAAAAAGTATATATAACATCTTGCAGCTGACCACACACACGCATCCACACGTCATGGACTGACAAGTGAAATTCCCTTACATGCAATATTCTTTTTTGTGTGTGCAATATTCCTCAGTGCAATACGTCCCCGTGCAATTTTTTGTGTGTTTCCTTTATTGTGTGTAAAACCTGCAAAGTTACATTTCAACACACATCTCTTATTTTTGTGCAATATTGTACTATTTTACTAGAGTAAATATTTACTTCCATTCAATCCTTCTTGTAAAATTTATTTTTTTTAATTTATTGTGTTAGTTCTCTGTTTGCTGCTCTTTCTGCTAAAACATTGCAAATTTCCTACTTGTGGGACAATAAAGAATTATCTTATCTTATAAAGTATACACACACACACACACACACACACACACACACACACACACACACACACACACACAGAGTATAGGAAATATAATAATAAACTGAATATACATTATATTTTTAATTTTACACAAACCATACTTTACAAATCAAAGTATTTTTCTGTGCATTGTTAGACTTCGCCATATGTGAGGCAGTAGGGAAAACACAGAGCAGCTATAAAAGGGTTAAACATGGAGATCTATTGACTCCTGTACAGCAGTAGAGTCTAAACAGTTTAACAAGCAACAACTGTGACAATCACGATCTTCTCGTTCACATATAATGGGGACGTTATCGAATTTCTGCTCTTTCAAAAACTGTTGAGTGAAAGCCTCTTCAGGAGGGAAGTACAACCACCCGTTAGTATTTTTATGGTCAAGGTTCTCTGTGGCTATTTCTGCTCTCAGAAGGAAGTAGATTATGAACCTAATGGGAAGTTTCAGCAAATGAAAGTTCTACACTGTCTGCTGTAGAAAGTCAGTAGTGTTTACAGGCCCTTCACTGAAGTGAGCCCCATCAGTGCTATAGCTGTCATTTAAATGCTCATATTTACTGCCCCACATTATGGTCAGAGAAATGTCAGTGTGTGAGTCTCTTCAGTTGATTATAAGTGGATATGCAGTACTGTGCAAAAGTCTTTGTTTTAATCCATTTACGTATCTCAGCAGAGAGTCTTTCTACAGCAAGAACATTGAGATGTTGTGAGCTGGTCAGAACAACACAGGTTTGATTCCAGATCTTCTCTGGAAGGACTGATTAAAGCCAATCAGGAATTTAACACTGGGCTTCCATGAGGAAATGGTTTTACTGATGTAAAGTCAGTGTTTACTGTGCTTTACTGTTAATTATAATAATACTAATGTTTTGTTGGAGGAAAATTAAGCTTTTAAACAATTTTCTCCAACTTTTGCACAGTACTGTATATTAAAATATACTGTTTAGGGGAGAAGAACATACTGTAGACAGCTTTACACATCAGTTTTACATGTAAAGTTTACAGTGTGCAATGTTAATGTTAATAAAATACAACAAATAATGTGCAATATGTTCGTGCATAACACTTTTGTGCAATATTTCAGTATAATATATCTTGCCAATGTTGAAGATTCCATACTATGGTCATTTTGTTAATAGTACATTTTATCTAGAGTATACGGAACTCCAATATTTGTACATTTTCTATTATTTTTATTCTTTACTGTGTTGATTGTAACATTGCACTGCTTGCTAAAATGAGAAAAGTCCAAACCACTAGTGGCCTTGCCCTTGTGATCAGGGGTTGTCGGTTCAAGTACCAGTTCAGGCACCATTCATTTCACCGAGAACTTTGAGTGATGGTAAAACTTTAAATCCTTGAAACTTCTAGAGCTTGTAAAGTGAACACACCTGGGTGTACAGGGGCTCGCTGGTTACTCTACCTCTGTAATGCAGGTGCACCTATTCTCTACGGGACACATACAGCAGAGAGACTCCTAAAACTGGGTCAGTCAGCATGCAAGCTGGAGAACGTGTGATGTGTGCAGACTTAAAGCAAAGCAAATTCTTCCGGAGCTTGTGGCGAAGAGAAGATAAGATACCTGCAGCGAACGGCCTGTTGGAGATTTCAGAGGAGAAGGAAGAGAGGGAGTGAGAGGAGATTGGAGTGTGCTGCAATTTAGCATCCTGCGGCAATTAGCTGGGAGTTGCAAGAAGCTTCTTGATTATAGTGTGTGTAAAAATTGAAGGAGATAAGAGACTCAGCCCCACTGGCTGCTCGTCCTCCAGCCCAGGCACTGGCTTCAGGCTGGAGAAGATAGCAGAGGCAGAAACTCTGCTACTCTCCCCTAGTCCGGCTAAAGAAAGAAGATAGTCCACGAAGCAGAGATGTGCAGATAACATGAGCCGTCAGTCACTGGGTGGATAGAGTCATGAAAGTGGTGGAGAGAGAAAGCAAGCGAGGAAACTTCATCTTAAGGCGAGTGGACGTGGGAGAACAATGAGAAGGTGAAAAACATGAAGGTGGAAACAGTCAGAACTCTTCCCTGGCAAGTATTGCATCATCAATACATTTTAAATTAGAATTTAAAAGGAAATGTATATGAAATTTCTGACTAACGCAAAAATAAACATTCAGACTCGCTCAGAGTGGTTTAATGTGAAATGTTCTTTTCTAAAACGATTTCAGAACCAGAGCGAAAATTGCTCATCGCTTTTGTGAAAGAAAACATATGTGTAATGTCTTTAAAACCCACCTCACAAACAAGCATTACACAGAAAAGGCCAAGTATGCTGCATGCCATGGTTTTACAAAAAAAATTAGGTTTGGCCAAAAAAGGATTTAAAATCCATTTGGAGAGATTAAGGTGCAGCACATCTTCAGACTTAATGTTTTACCATCGACAACAATCACAACTAATCACATTTTTTGGAGTAATTTATTATTAAGAATCTGATTCTGTGTCCCAATCTGATACAGGGGGACTTACGATGAGTTTCGTGTTGTGTGTCGTACATTGCAAGTTGAAACCCCTTACATAAGCGTATACTGTATTTTGCCTCGGGGCCATTCCTCTGTCAGTCCACCAGAGGGAGACATTCCCCCATCTGAGGCTTTTCTGTGATTTTAGTTACTTTCGCTTTCATTTTTCACACTATTAAAAAACAAAAAACAGGGTTTGAGGCAGCGTCATAACACAAATTTTCATAAGTCGAGTACATCATAAATCGAGGACCTGAATTTGTATTTTCCTAGATATCAGGTTCCCAGCACCCTCCTCAGACACATTAAAATTAGTAAAATTCAATGTATCTGCTCGACAACTGAATTCTCATAGTGCCCCGTAAAATGACATGGCCCCATTTCTTGTCTAATTCCCGAATGCCAGCGTGTCCTTGTCTGCCTGTTTTACACACTCTACTGTATTAGATCAGACAATCTGATGCGTTTCAATAACACACTTTAAATTAAACGAGGGGTTAATCCAGTCCACAGTGAGGCTAAGTATCCACACTGGGGGAACATCAGACTCCAAATGTCTGTGGTAAATCTAATCACAGTCACGTCTGATAAAACCCCTCGTAGGTGATGGAGAACCTTGCTGTAAAGCTCTGGTAGGGCAGTGTCTGATATGTAGTGTGGAGGCTCTGTATCCTACGTAGCTCTGTATTCTGTCACCAAGCTTTAGTTACTGCACCTGCATGACAGACTTTAAACAAAGGATAGTGCTTAGGTTCGTTTATGCTCGAGTTGATCCCGAATAGTAAAAAAGCACTTTATGGCCTATTTAAATGCACACTGTGTACATATATAGTACTATGCAAAAGTCTTAGCGCCCTGAAAAATGTATCTGTCAGAGAAGTTGAGGAAGTGAGTGTTTTTGTTTTATTTTCAGACACTAATATTAGAATCAATACTAATAACATTAATTCAGTGAACAGTACATGTTGGTCAATGTGCTGGGTTCCAGAGGTTGAAGCCCTGAAATTGTTTGTACTGTAGGAACCGTCAGCTCCAGTGGTTAAATCAGGTTCTGCTGCTGAGAGTTTCACACACACGCAATGAGGGGGAATCACCTGCACTGTTCTAACACACAACTACATTATACACACAACTCATTTAGATTATTATTTAATGCTTTTATGTTTGTTAATTCTAATTTGGGTTTTCTCACTAAGAGAAATGAGAACAAGCGTTTTGCACAGTACTGTGTGTTTATTATTCATTATACATTTAATATGTGAATATTATTCATTGATTCTTCTTGTGAAACAGTTGACAGTGTTGACATGCACATGATCAATAAAACTGAACTATAATTATCTTTTGCATTCATAACATTTATGTCTGACAAGATTGTTAATATCAGCCACTGATTTATGACTCCTTCCACATGAGGGACTCTGCATTTGTCAACAGGACATGACCTCAGTCCAATCTCCTATTTACTAACTCTTCAAGTGACAGATTTGTAACAGTGAGTGTCGCATCCCTGACCCAACCATCATAGCAGGTGATGGTACCTTCAGATTCTTTTTACCCCAGCACAGTTCATTGATGGTTCATGGACATTTCCCGCCGTCCTGATGATTCAATGATGTTCCACACTCCATGTGGCCGACGATAGAGGGAGCAAACACAAGGGTTCATTGATCTGTCTAAATCCCTCCCCAGCTCACCTCATCTCAACCCATGCACTCTTTGAAGAAAGATACTTTCAAACAGTCAAAAATCTCTCAGAGCAGTGGTTTGTTCTTCAGTAAAAGCGCATTCAATTGAAACCAATCCATGCTGACCCTCGAGAGAGCGGAGAAGTACTTTGAACTTTTTCATATCTGATGCCTGAGATAAATATGGTGCATTTCCTCTGTTGCGCTCTCTCTCTCTCTTTCACTGGGGGAAGCAGCGGTAGATAAAGCCAGCAGCAAAGCCATTCTAATCTGCAGTGTTTTAGAGGCACAGGTGACGCGGAGAAGCCCCTTGCTTTCACAAGCCAGATAAAACCGTCTGGGAGATGGAGATCAAGAGGCTTGAGTATGATAACACAGAGACAGGGACATCATCCCCCCAAAACACACCTCTCCATTCCCCACACTCCCCCTTAAACGCCTGCCCTTAGGGGAACCGTAGGGCGTCAGAGGGATCGTCTGCCAGTAGGGGGATCGGGCGAAGGAAAACATCAGCTCTTTATGGAAAGAAACGTCTTTCTTCCCTCTGGTTCCCCTTGCAGAAATGGTGCAGGCGAGCACATGCAGCTCTCCCTTTTCTGGTCCACTTAAACATGCACAGCATACCTCTGAATTATTTATGATCAGGTATCCTTTCCCATAGCTCTCTCTCACTTCCATAGCTTTTATGATGCTATTTTTTTTACCACTCCCCAAGATCAGGAAGGAATGAGGGAGTGGGACATGTGTCACTTTATCGTACAGGTCGTCAAGTTTTTACATGTGATTCCTGTTTGATTCTGATTCCTGTTCATCACTGGCTCTTATTGTATAAATTTCAATAGTGGATTGTTTGCAGTTTTTAGACCATAATTCGAGATTTAGACTAAACTTCAGGGGGGAATCACCAATGAACACTTTAGTCTAGGTTTAGACTTTATTTGGTGCTGTTGTGTGCACTGGGTATTATATGCGATAGGGATACTGGGATATATGCAGACATCACATATTGGATGAAGGAACGTCACCTTCAGCTCAACCTGTCAAAGACTGAGCTCCTCATCTTCCACTCCCATGAGGAGTCAAACACCACTCCAGACTCTTCTCCTTCGTTCTCCCTCACTGGTGGAATGAGCTGCCCAGACACATCAGAACTGCAGAGACTCTCTCCATTTTCAATGAACACTTCAAAACTCAACTGTTCCGCAACCACCTCCACATCAAAACCCAACAAAATGTTTACGTAACCCTGACTTCAATCAAATACATGACATCAGTCTACAGATTGAACAGATTTCCACGTATACTCACTCATGTTCTTATCACCTGCAACAATATACTTTTATATGGTACTTGCGTCGTACCTTATCATAGGTGAAGAACCACTTAACGTCAGCCAAAGCTGAAGCACATATGACAAAGAAGAATGTCCTGGACTCTTTGACACTCGTACATATGAATAGACCATGTTGATTATGCTGTAGCACTTACAGTCTGCTTAGAACTACTTATAAGCACTTAATGATTGTGTAGAATTTGTTTCCTTCAGGTAGTAATGTTATAGCACTTTTCTGGACTCTTGTAGCACCTGCACTGTTTTCTATGACTAACTCCCTGTAACTCTCACACCAATGTTGTCATGTCTGAATTAATGCTTGATTGTTCCTGTACCTTGAGGTCGCTTTGGACTAATGTATCAGAAAAATGAATAAACATGGGATACTAATTGGGCTGGGAATCTCTAGGCACCTCATGATTCAATTACAGTTCAGATGGCTGACAAACATTATAGATCATTTTTCTTCACCGTTTGGTACTTGTAAAGCAATTGTAATGAATTCAAATAGATTTTATTAATAAAACAAATAGAAAAGATCTGACAGTTTACAACTAAGAACCAACAGAAAAAAACGTGCCAATGGTTCTCATCTACGACTCTTGTCTGGAGCACATAAGACTAACTGTCGCTCTTCAGTGATAAAACGAGCAGTTTTATCTGTTTTTGCCTTTTCCCAGTTTGCCTTTTCCCAGTTTGTTACCTCTGGATTGATCTTCATAGAAGCCAAAATGCTAAATGACTGTTGAATTTTCCGCTCAACCATCTTGACTGTCGAGGCCCTGCACCACCATTCATCCGAGCTCCACCTTTGCATTCGGTTATTACGTTAGCAAGCGGCTTTTAAAAATCGACCAACAGCAAATCGATTCAGAATTGGCCAAGTATCTTTGAATCCAACTCCCACCACCACCAACCCAAGACCATCAGTCCTCTTCATTGCAATTGGTCTGAACTTTATTACGTCAATTCTATTTTCAATCCATGTTTATTTCTAAAGCGCTTTTTAAAACTGACATTGCATAGCAGCTTTACAGAATCTCCAAGGCCTAGTGGTTAGGACCTTGAACCGGCGAAAAGAGACATTTCCCAGTCTGGGCACCACAGCGGAACCCTTGAGCAATGTAGCATTCCATTACTCTACTCCCAAGCCTCTTCCCATAGCTGCCCACTGCTCCACATATGGACAGCGGTCACATTTTTTTGTGAGTGTTTGTTCACAATAACAAATATACACTTTCACTTCACCCAGGAGTGATAGAAGGTGAATGAAGAAACCTTGAGAGGAACCAAGACTCTTCTGGTTGATACTGGATAAGAATAAAAAGGAAAAATGAGTTTATAAAGGTGGGCTGTGTTATAGCGGAGATTGCCCATGATGGTGAAATGAGTCAGAAGATGGAGAGTTGAGAACACAGAGTACTATGTGGTTGTGAGAGCAAGAGGAAAGCGTGATAAAGGTTTTATAAAGCTCCATTCCTCACTAACCTGCACACTATCACACACAATAAAATATTTACAGAAGATCACTGTGACCTATTTACTTTTACACTTCACGTGTCTGCTGTGGGTCGTCAGTGGCGTTCGCTAGCCTTCTACATAGCACCAGCAGCGAGGCTCTATCAAAGACCCGACAAACACATCACCGGTGATGGGGCCATATTTCACAAGAGTCGTTACATGGAGAGTTGTGTAAATGCACTAATTGCTTGTTGCCTCTTTATAAATTCACTTTGATAATGGAGAGATTTTGTCTTCATTAATAAAGTGTTGTTCAGTGCATTATTTAGGCTAGCCCAAGAAGAGCCAAATATCTTGGCCTCCTTTCAAAACATCCGGCAGAGTAATTGCTGCGCAAATGGCACCATCAGGGTGTTCTGTTTTGCACAATGCCAGTCAGCAGCTATTTGTGCATGATCGAGATTGAGGTTGCCCATCAAAATGCAGCCGGGCTGTTTTAGCTGCTCCACTCCAGCGTAGAGCAACGTCTCTCCAGAGCGCGGCTTTATAGGAAGCGACAGCCTCCTTCAGCTTTTCATGGCACCTGCGAGACCCTGATTTGGCATGCAGCGTGTGCACAGCAAGCAGGTATAGTGAAACTGCACTAAAAGCAGTGTAGTGCTCCTTATTTCCATGTAATCAGCAGGTTTGAAAACCATGGAAATGTGATGGAGTATTTAATAATAAAAAAAAATGCAAATATTTTAAGGGTGTAAAGCAGACAGATGGGGCAAAAATTCAAGATCGAGAATTTCCTCAGGGCAGGTTCTTCACATGCATAAGGTATAGAAGTTTTTTTTTCAGAATTTAATTGCTGAGATGTGCACATTCAGAGCAGCAATGTTGATAATAAGTTCATACATACATAAAAAATACAAAACAATAATAATCATTAAAAATAAGGGAAAATACATAAATAATAGATGCATAAAATAAATACAAATAGCAATACGAGTGTCTTTTTATCTAATTGTTATTTTATATTCTTATTCTTATATTTTTACATTCTAATTGTGGGCCAGTGGTGGCCTAGTGGTTAGGACTTTGCCTAACAGCATAGAGTTTCAGGTTCAAATCCCAGCCTGTGCACCACTGACGAACTCTTGAGCAAAGTACCGTTCCCTGGCTGCGGCTGTGACTGGTGCCCACTGCTCCATGTGAGCACCTGTGATGGGTTAAATGCAGGGGAAGCATTTTGTTGTGGTCACAATGACAGATAATTACGTTCACTTCACTTTTGGGTGTCACCAAGGTGAACACTTGCCTCACAGCAAGAAGGTCCTGTGTTCGATCCCTACAGGCGTCAATCTGTGTGAAGTGTACAAGCTCTCCCTCCGTTTATGTGGGCTTCCTCTGGGTTCTCCAGTTTCCTCCCACTGTATAAAGGCTTGCTTAGGTTGATTGGCTACATTACACATGGGTGTGAGTGTGTATAAATGGTTGCTGTCCGTCCTGTCAAGGGATAACCCTAATTTGCCCCTTCAACAAAACAAGGTGAAATAGCTTTTAGTCATTATCCAGCACAATGTTACAACAAGCTACCAATAGAGATCAGATCTGCTCTAACAGTTGCCAGTTTTAAAAAGAGGCTAAAAGCAACACTATTTTCCAAAGCTTATAACTAAACAGCTAATTACCTACACATCCTTTCTACTGTTTATGCCATTTTACCGCTTTCTAATTAATTTTAATGTTACTTTTATATTCTCTCATTTATGCATATTTATTCATTTTTATATACAGTATTGTTTTTCTTTTATGCTTATTTATTTTATTCTCTTGACCTGTTTTTATGCTTTTGTATTTTCCATTTAATCTTGTAAAGCATATTGAATGACCATGTGTATGATAATGTGATATAAACTTGCCTTGCCCCATAGTAGGCTGGGATCAGCTCCAGCTTCCGTTTGACCCAAAATAAATGAAAAATAAAGGGCTAAATAAATAAATAAATGTGTTATTTGGTGACATTTTGTCTTTCAGTTCTCCAAAGGATATTAGGCCAAATGTCAAACTTCTCAAGCATCAGATGGCATCTTCATAATTTCATGTCATAACTTTCAGTGAAGGAGATTCCTTGGCATGCCAAGGCTAGATGGAACCAGCATTAACTACGGAGAGCTCAATGCTGATGTTTACTGTTGGCTGCTGATTCACATAGAATCTGCTTTTCAAAAAGGGAAAGCAAGAGAATAAAGCTGGAGACTATTCTTTTCAAACGCTCCATTTGAATAATCCTTGACTCTTTGAGAAGGGGGTGGGGGGGTGGTTCGGGGGAGGTTCGTTTTTATGCCTTTCGTCATTTCTTGCTTTAATAGACTAGCTTGAGAATGAATGAGGAGATTACGAGACGATCCCGTTTGGCGAACAGGAACCTCGCTGGAGCTGAGGTGCAGCCGTATTAATTGAAAAGGGGCTGTTTCACGTTTTTCGCTCGGTCCTGCCAAAAGGTGTTTGTGCTGACTGCCTGGTGCCTGACGATGCTCCGGAGCCTTGAGAAAGAGCTTGCAGAGTTGCATGTTCTTATCGGGAAAGCGATGCCACTGCCGCTGATCCCTAAATAAGATTTCATCCCCAGCTCCATGGATTAGACGAGTGAAAAGATTCAGTTGTCACACATTATCTTTGGCCCGCGTGGAAATGGAGATGAGGCGGAAGCCATGGCTGGGTGAGGGTGACACCATGGAGGCGCATGCTTCTCCTTCAGGTGGGGGATGGTGGGGCATAAGGAGCATGTGACAGCACTTTTCTGATCTGCTTTGCTCTACTCATTGGGGTTGAAGCAGATAAATCCAATAGGAAATGTCAAAGACCAGCCTTTCATTTCAGTTGTCTTTGCCTCTCCATTCCTCTTTGGGGAAATCCTGGCACCATCTTGTTGACCGCTCCATCACCGCACTGGCAGAATTGTAGATGATTGATTAGGAAGTGGGGAGTCCACAAGCTTTAGCATCAGAATCCTACAACAGTCTATCCAGATCATCCATTCCTTACCGCTGATGCCCCTCAGATCTTCATCTCAAGACTATATGACTAACTCACTCTCAAGGCAACACCACCTCTACAACCTCTACAACTGCAGCAGCATGTCCGAACATTTTATTCAGTGATTACTGGCAATTTAAGCAGTTCTGTTACAATTACAATTAAATGTATTTTTTAGGCAATTTTAAGGTTAAGGTTAAAAGATCTGGCTAAATTACCAGTCTATAATGGAGAAACTGTTCAAAAACCTTTGACTGGTAGCATGTAAATTTGATTTACTAAAAGCATAAAATTGTCTACAATTTTGTTTGACTGTTATTACGAGGGAAAAATATTAAACAATTGCAGTATTAAGCTGCAAAGGGGTATGAATACTTTCTGATCCCACTCTGTCTGTGTGTGTGTGTGTGTGTGTGTGTGTGTGTGTGTGTGTGTGTGTGTGTGTGTGTGTGTGTGTGTGTGTGT
>JBBIGC010000001.1:15048209-15067224 GCA_037576955.1 Lepidarchus adonis
TGTGTGTGTGTGTGTGTGTGTGTGTGTGTGTGTGTGTGTGTGTGTGTGTGTGTGTGTGTGTGTGTGTGTGTTTGTGCGTGTGCGTGTGCGTGTGCGTGTGCGTGTGTGTGTGTGTGAGACGATGCTACTAATGTAATGGTCTCATTGTGTACAGGTGCCTTATATTGGGGCCAATACCAAAAGACAACCTTTCTCAATATGGAATCAATTTCGAAATTCTGTGGGAATAAAAAGTTGGTATTGTCAGTAAGTCAATTCAAGTTCATCATTCAAACAGCCATAAACACACAACATCAGTTAACGGACGAGCAGCGTCACCTGGCCATGACGCATCATCCCCCAATTCCACCAGCACACTTCCAACTTTCTGTTCATGGATGATAATGCTCTACCACATCGTGGCAGAAGTGTCACAGCTCGACTTCAAGAAGTTGGAGTGTTTCATATGGTATGGCCATCAATGTCTCCTGACCTGAACCCCATAGAGCACATCTGGGACCAGTTAAGCAAAGACTGCATGATTGTACCCCAGCGCCATGTGACCTGGCAGAACTGCACTTGTGGAAGAGTGGAACGCATTGTCTCAGAACAACATCATTAGGGTAGTGAGGAGCATGAGATGTCGCTGTCAAGCTGTCATTGCGGCAAATGGTGGAAAAACCCGCTACTGACATTGTACATTTTTGTTATTTGGGGCTATCCCTGTTATTGTCTAATTTTTGGGGGTAATAAATATTAAACTAATGAAAATGGTGTTTCTTCTCATACAGTAATATCATAGGTAGCTTTTACTTATTTCATTTCAATTCAGAGCAAATAGGAAAAGCATTCATGTAAATAACATTCCTAACTTATTGTGAGTAGTGTAAATATACATTATTATTATTTTTCTTTTTTAGCTTTTTTATTGTTTGTAGATCATTTTGGCTTAAAATGGCTCATAAGCCAAAAAGTGTGGGCACCCTTGGTGTAGATTAATGTAATGCAGAGCCACCAAGTACAACGTATCTAAATTAGATTTTCACTGAATAATTATGGGGATTCTACCTGAAGCTCTGAATGACCATCCTAAGGCCTTAGTACTTGGATTTGTCACCCAAATGATAGCAAATGGCTGTTATTGCGATAGTCAAACTCACAAAACGTGGCCCTGAAAAGCGAGGCTCTGAAAGACTACTGTGATTAATTAACAGGAATCATTTTTACTTCACAGCACAACCCAGGAAACTGTGCCTTTGTAATCAGTGTTGCTCAGCAGGCCACTCAAGAACAATCCCAGACACACTGAACACTGCCATTCAATCGCATGATTGCAGCGCCCGTGCACATAAACAGATCAAAGCGCTTCTGGTGTCTAAGTGAAGATGTTTCAACATCAAGATGAAACCAATAGGGGAATTTGGGATTTTTTTTTATAGGCTGGGGATCATAACTACTGCTCTATTATCAGTCTGCCATAATGCTTGATGGATGGAATGGTTATAAATTCAAGAAAAACAAGAAACTACAGTTCCATTGATGAGAAGCACCATCTATAGCAGCCCTGATGCTACTCATCCACCTTTGATCTTTACATGTTGGTTTGATGTGTTACTCTGAGAGGTTTCTTAAGAATAGAGGATTGGTTTTCAGCCAGCAAGGGTTCATAAACTTTATCATAATGTTCAACCCGATTTAATTAAAATGAAAATTAAAAAAAAGAAGGTTGTAATAATGATTCATGCTTATAAACCTATATTGTGTCCACAATAGAACATAGAAAACAAAATACCGGTACTTAAACAGAATGAATTTACAATTTTAGGGAAAAAATACAGTGCCCTCCATAATTATTGGCACCCCTGGTAAAGATGTGTTAAACACCTTAAAACGCCTTATATTTTTATTGCAGAAGCATACTCTCACACTGAACATTGTAGAACAATTTAACATTCAACTCAAGTGTCAAATTTTAAGGGAAAAAAATCCCTGACTAAGAAAATTATTTCACCTGTTCCACAATTATTGGCACCTCTTACAATTCCTAGGAAATAAATGTAATTGAAGTATTTCTGTCATTTCTACAGTAATTTGCAAAGTTGATCTGAGTATCTAGGAACATTTAATTAGTAATTCATCACTTCCTGTTTCCCTGGGGTATAAATATGATGTGACACAGAAGTCATTTCTCTTATCCACTTCACCATGGGAAAGACAATGGAACACACCATAAAAGTAAGGCATATGTGTGTCCACCTTCACAAGTCAGACATTGTGTACAAGAAAATAGCCACTCGCCTGCACCTGCCCATATCTACTGTCAGAGAATCATTAAGAAGTTTAAAAAGAAGTGTTTTAAGAAGTTATTTTAAGTTCCACCACTCACAGTGAGGAGGATGGTAAGAGAAAAGTTCCCCAAAGCTCACAGTTAAAGAATTGCAACAAATTGTAGCATCTTGGGGTTACAGAGTCTCAAAACATCCATCAGGTGCTGTCTACATGCCAACAAGCTGTTTGGGAGGCATGCACAGAAAAACCCTTTTCTCACTCACAATCATAAATGCAAACGTCTGGAGAACATGATGGAGCTTTTTGGAAACAAACACTGTAAGTGGGTCTGGAGGAGCAGCATTCAGAAAAGCACCTTATGCTCACTGAGAAGTATGGGGGAGGATCGGTGCTGCTGTGAAACCTGTTTCTCTTCCAGACGCCCTGGGAACCGTGTTGGGGTGCATGGCATCATGAACGCTTTGAAAGACCAGGACATTTTATATCAAAATCTGGTGGCTTCTGCCTGAAAGCTGAAGATGGGTCATCACTGTGTCTTTCAGCAAAATAATGACCCTAAACATGTGGCCAAATCTACACAGAAATGGTTCATCAGACACAGAATCAAGATCCTCCCATGGCCATTTCAGTCCCCAGACCTAAACCCCATTGAAAACTTGTGGAGTGAACTGAAGAGGAGAGTGCAGAGGAGAGGACCCTGGTCGAAGATCCTGCTTTCTGTATTCTGATAGCCCATTGATGGCCCATTGGTTTCTGCTCAAACAGGAGGTCCCTCTGTAGATGTGAGACTAATCTCTACCCTTCAATCGAGGTCAGAGTGAGAATTTGGTGAGTGAGACATGGTGCCAAGTCCCTCAAAAGAAAATGGGACCCAAGCACAAGCCTGAGAACCTGATTGGATATCGAAATGATACAAAAGAAATGAATGTAGGTCTGAGAATGTTAACTCATTCTGGAGGATGGTCCTCATTTGACATTTTCTTTTGTCCTTATTTTATCACTTTTTTCTTTATTCTTTATAAATTGCTTTATAAAAAGATTTTCTTCTTTACTTTATACTATGTAAAGCACAATGTGTAACCTTGGTGTATGATAACATGTTGTCACATGGTCCCACGGTAACACGTGTCACTGCCCTGTTCCAGCAAGGGGATTCAAAGCATGTTTGAGATCAGCACCTCGGACAGCTCCTTAGTCCCTTTCAGCTCTCACCGCTGTTGGTAAACAAGGAGCACACGGCTCGCGGTGGAGACACGCCCAGCCCGCCGCAGCTGCGGTCGGTTGTGGTAATCAGACGGCCACCACTGACGTGGTTAAAAGGCGCCTCCATCGACAGCCGCGTGCTCAGGATCTTTCACTTGAGCCTCACAAGCAGCCAGTGACCTGAGCCGTTCCTGCTGTGTGTTTTCCCCCCATTTTCTCTGCTATATTCTTTAGTATGCCTTGTGTGTGTTTCTCTTCCCCCGTTAACCATGTGTTTGTTTCCACATGTCCTGGGTGATAGACGAGGGCGATACTGAAGCCAACCAGTATTAAGAAGGCACCACCGCGTGGACCTTTCCAAACCTCAAGCTCTACTACTGCAGCTGTCCCTCCTAAACTTCCCCTCAGGGTTTTTTTTCTTGCAACCTGTTGTTTCGCGTCCTTCCGTGGGCTCATCCCATTCACATATATTATAAAAAATAACTGCAGCATCTCTTTTTGGAATTAAAATGACGATTTGTGATTGTGAACCCATTAAATCACATACAAAGTGCACCACAACAAAATGTGACCAACACTGAGCAGTGGGCAGCTTAGGGTCCTTGGGCCGGGGCAGGAACCTACAACCTTCTGATCACAAGGACAAAGTTCTAACAACTAGGTCTCCACGATTATAGGGGTTGTATTAAACAAAACGATACAAAATTTAACAAAACTGCCCAACAGTAAGTACATGAGTGAGGGAGCATGCAAGAGGCCAAACCCCCTAAACATGAACGAACAGGAGACGCACAAAAGCCGGGAAAGTTAATGACGTGTCATACCAGCAAGGGAAATGTTTTTGGGGAAAAAAATCATCAGCGACTCCCTGCGTAACTAAAAATGAGACAGAGAAAGACTGATTGCCAGTGGAGTCTCCATTAGGAGCAGAGGGGCGGGCTTCTCCTCCTCATTTGGCTTGGAGGGGTTCACCTGAGCGCGTGCTAATTAAGGCCCACATCTGCACTCAAGGTCGTCTGCTCCTCAGACAAGTGCGCGCCATGCTCCATCTCACACATTCAATTAACGGACTCTTCTAATGACTTCCTGTAGTCCCTGCTCACCACTCCTCTTCCTTCTCTCTCTCTGGTGGAATGCAGTAGCAGCATCGTCTCTCACACACACACACACACACACACACACACACTCCATTACAATGTGTTCTGAATGGGGGAAAAAAAACATTCCAAATGACTGTTGACGCCATATTTACAGAGCATATTGCTAATGAAGTTTTCTGTCGAGCTCCGTGAGAGGAACCACATGGTACTGGGATAATGAAACTGGAGTTTAGGATGAGTGCTGGAGAGCTCAATGTCACATTGTATTCAAATTGGGGTAATGAACCATTTTTGCCACAAAGAAAATGTTTAAAAAGGGTTTAACCTTGTGCTCAATGCTCCACTCCTTCTAAACATTGGAAAGCATTGAAAAGGTAACTGATGGAAGGAATGGCCTAACACTGAACCAGCAAGTACCCTTGGTTCCTTCTTGCCCACCATCCTGCCCCATTCTACAGGGCCAGTAACCTGTTTTGTTATTCAAATATAAACAAGAGCATCTCAGCAGCTCCCTGGTGTTCAAAAACTTTACCAAGTCCCTCCACACCTGCTGAGGTGCTGCTTAGGCTCCTCAACTCACCCACACAAGATCTATCGGCCCAAACCTTGGGCCAGCCTGACACTTCAATAGCACTTTTGATCACCACAAAATCGAATGAGCATAATGAGGCAGTCAATAGGTAATTTACGGCCTCATAACCAGCGCAAAATATAGCTTCTGTGGAATAAGGGGCTGAGAGCGGCACTCAGACTGGAGTCAGATGCCCCATAATGAAATATTTCTGCTCTCTCCCTTTCCCTTGCTCCCTGAAAATAGGATCGCTTTTCATGTTAGGCCCTGAAATGCGTCTGCTGATGGGACTCAATAACTCTGAGTCTTCTCTCTGCTTCACTCAGCCCCAAGAAGTAGGCTGACTGCTTTTAGTGAGGGTGCAATACAGTCTTCTGGAAGATCAGGTAACAGTGTTGAGGATGGTAGGTGCTTGCATCAGCAGCCCCTGATAGATGCTACCAGGTAGAGCTTGAAAATGTGTCCTGTTTTGGTTTGATTGACATTGGACAACTGAACTAACTGGCTGTTTTATTTTTCCCCCATTGCGTTACTGTATTATTCAAAAAGAAAAAAACAACAACAACAAAACTGAACAAAATGTGTGTGTGTAAACTCTCTCAGCAGCAGAACTTGATTTAACCACTGATTGAGCCCAAACCAGGGATCTGACGGTTCCTACAGATAAATTTTGGTTCCACCAGGAGAACCCAACACACTGACAAACCTGTACTGTTCACTGTATTGAAAATAAATGAAAATAAAAACACCCACTGCCTCTAAACTACTCTTACATATACATTTCTCTAACTTTTGCACGGTATAAATATAACATGTATAAAAACTCTGATGTTCTTAATGATCAGATGACACCTGTCATTACTGATGATTAGTAATTAGTTACCTTATTAATTGATACCAGTTCATATAACTATCCATTAGAAACAGAGCTCTGTTCAGTCTCGGGTTGATGGTTCAGTCTGGTTGTCAGTCTACAGTCAGGTTTGAATTCTAAACCGGATGCTGGGGACAGACAGATTGCTGTCAGGATACGTTCAGGTTTGGACCAAAATTTCCACCCAGAGTGAAGCTCTACTGCCTGACACTGCATTGCAAAAGCAACACCCAAGGAGTCTGAACGGAGCATTTCATCTACCAGGGGATGAGCACTGGTGTCAGCCTTCAAGACAGGAGGTTTGAAAATACATTCTGGAATTTCATCAGGATGACAAGTTCCTTCCTCCTCTCAGGCCGAGCTGACAGGGGTGACGGCTCCCTGACATCTTCCAAGCCCCTGTGAAGGTTGGGGGTAAAGGAAAGGGTGAGGCATCCAAAGACAAAGGGATGAAGTGAGGACACTGCTGTGATTTAGGGTGGAGCTTTCAAACTTTTAATAAACTGCTCCACTGAAAGCAAGGAGTTTGAGCTTTAATAAATATGGCAAGAGATGGAAAATTTATTGCACAGCATCATTTACGGGACTGACCCCGACAGGGGTCATCATGGCCCAAGGACTAGGAGAGAAAGTAAGGATGGATTTTACAGACAAATGCATGAAGGATTCCAATAAACCACATACAGGATTTTTGTACAGAACTTTGTTGATTCTATGGAAGTTGAAATGAATCCATTCAAGATGAAAACAAAAGGACAATAATACGGAGAATGCAAGATGTGATGGGTGTATGTGGCTTCAAAGTATTCTGACCCCCTTCACTTTTTTCATTTATATGCTGCAAATTAAATTGATTGGACAATTGCTCATCACCTGCTCAATAACATCAACAGTAAAGCATGGTGGTGACAGGATCAAGCTGTGGGCATGTATTTCAGCAGCAGGGACTAGGAGACTGACCCAAAAATGGCTGACTGTCCCTGTTTAACCTGACTGAGTTTGAAAGAATTTGCAAAAATCCCCCAAAATCATAAATCATACGCAAAAAAACTAGAGGCTGTAACTGCTTAGTACAATGTGGTGAGAAGCAGGCGCGGTGAGCAATGGTAATGGATCGCTGGGGGGTGGTTACGGCACTTGAGCTCCTTTTTTTGTGGAGCTTGTCATTTATGGTAGTAAAATGTAGTTGAACACCTACTGAATGCGTTAATACTGGACTCCCTAGAGAGAGTAGCGTTAATATGCATGTTGCTGCATGACGCCATGTTGCCACATGACGCCATGTTGCCGCATTGACGCCACGTTGCTGGCTCTTTAAAAAAGCCTCCGCAGCATCATTCATGCATGAGCTAATAATGAGAAAACAGTGGTGGAGGCCACGGCAACAGCAGCAGAGCTATAGAATTAGCACAACTGAGCTCGTTATAGGCTACAGAGCTAACACAGACTCAAGTTTGGCAAGCTATAGGTGGAGAAATGCGCACAATGGACACGCTGCATGGTGCGGTTTAACGAGGTAAAAGATGAAAGGAAATCTGTTCTGTAGCCTTTCATGGCGAGAGGCAGGGCTGGCAAGATAACAGGGGTGAGTAAATGAGGTTTGACTGTACTTAATGAGATTTCCATTCATTTTTAATATATTGTAGTGGTTATGGGCAGCTCTCATTGGCTGCTGAGGAAAGAATGCATAATGAGAGTGAAGAATGTATGGGATTGGCATTGTTTGTGCTGTTCTATGCTGTTTTATGGCTGTCCTGTGTGTTTGCAGAGAGCGGGAGGAACTGTGTTGGGGTGTTTGTGCATCACAGTGTTTGTGGGAGCGAGTTGATGGTGGATGTCCAAATGGTAAAGGATTATGGTAAAGGATAACTCGGGCAGTTATCACCATCAATAACCATCATGTCTCGCTCACGTGTTAATGCTTGTGTGTAACCTAGCCTCTAGGGAGCACACCGGTAACAGGTTAGTCTTTTTAAAGACTGGTTCGAGCAAGCAATAAAGACCTGGCCAGTTCCGACTGGTTAAAAAGGCATTACTGTGTGCGAGTGTGTCATTAGTGGCTTTCTCTCTTTGGAGAACCATTACAATATGTACTACACTGTCTTAAATTATGTTCTGACTCATTATGTGAAACCAAGTAGATTAATGAGGAAAAATGAATTTAAAGGACATTAGCATCAGGCTGTGGCATAAAATTGGAATAAGTAAAAGGGCTGTGAATACTTTGTGCGTCCACTGTATATCCATCTTTAGATGAGCTCTACTGTAGGGTACTTTTCTGTTAACATCATTTACAGCGGTCAATAATCAGTCGCAGGAGGGTTACATCCCAACACACATTAGCGATGCATTAGGTTGGGAGCGCTGCAGCCAAGGAGATGAAAGTTCACACGTTTGATAAAACACACATCTAACGCAGAAGACCACTGGCATATTGCATTCTATCGATCAGCCGTGATTGATTCTCCGCAGGGAATTTGACATGGATCAATTTTGCATTAAAAATGCATGTTCCTGACTCGTAGGGAACGGCAAGGAAAGAGAAATTCATTTATTAGTCGGGATAATTGAACTATAACGGTGAATAACATGGAGATATACATTAACATGATATGGACAGGAGCTGCTTAACACTCTGGAGGGAGGAGATGTAGAGCTAGAGCTGCACTGGAGGTCAGAGGGTCAGCAAACATCAGCGAAATAAGTAGGTTGCTTAGAGAGAAAAAAGTCGGGAGAGTTACGCCTTCGTTTTGATGAATTTGTAGATAATGAGGTCAAACACTTGCGTGTTTAAAGATGACCATCAGCAGAGCATCAGGATGCTTAATCAATAGCGCATGGATTGCAGGCAAAGAAACCCATACACTGTATAGAAAGGACGTGCACTTGGGATCAACCGTGCTCATGCTGAGCGCAATGGTTTTGCTCGAGACTTATTTAAATGCTGGTCAGCCTCAATATTCGACTGCACGAACAGCCATCGACTGTACTCTGCTATTAATACAATGGTGTGGCTTGTGTCTCCCTTGTGTTATTTATCAATAGCATTTTATATACATTAATACTCAATAATGCACAAAACTGTATAGTGTTTGTATCCTTTTGTGCAGAAAGTGTTAGTCCTTTGTCTAAATTCATTCAATAAAAAATAATACAAAATAAAAAAATCAGAACAAAATAATGTAATATGCAGATGAAGGAAAACCAGGACCAGGACACTTTTTTAACCATCATGGAACTTGATAATGCTGTGCATATATTTTGGTTCAATTATTGGTTATTACACAGAAATGGTCCAATATGTTGGTCCTAAGCAGCTGTTACTCCAGTCAAGATACTGTCTGAGTAATTGAATACTCTAGCAATTGCTTGATTAATGAAATTATATATATTGAGTCATATTTACGGTTTTCTGAATACCTTCCTTGAATGGAGCTGCTGCCCATATGTTCAGTCTGATCTACAGCCACTACAGCAATCATGTACACTAGGACACTGCAGCTCTTTCTTCAATCCTATTTACCATCATTATGACCCTCCTGTACACTAGGAAAATGCTGTTCTTGCTTCAGTCTAATCTACCATCACTACAGCGCTCTTGTACACTAGGAAACAGTTGCTCTTACTTCAGTCTGATCTACCATCACTATGCCCCTCCTGTACACTAGGAACTGCTACTCTTCCTTCAGTCTGATCTAAGATCACCCTCCTGTACACTAGAAACCTGTTACTCTTCCTTCAATCTGATCAATGATCATTACAGCCCTCCTGTACGCTAGGAACTGCTACTCTTCTTTCAGTCTGATCTACAATCACTATGGCCCTCCTGTACACTGGAACCTGTTGCCTATTCAGTTTCCTATTTATTGTTCATGTTACTTGAGACAATTTAGTTTAAAGTATTGTAATTATGTCTTTTATTGACGATGAACGTCCTGTACTCCTTTTTAGTACTCTGATCATTCTGTAATCATAATTATAGCTCACGTTGTAAAATCTAACTACACCTAATGAAAATGTGGAATGTGTTATTCTCTTTCTAGCCTCTCATATAGTAATTTTGTAGCACTTGCACTGTATTCTATATTTAAGAGAAATGTGTTGAACTTCTTTGTAGCTCTCAGATCTGTGCTGTCATGTCTGAATTAATACTTGTTTGTTCCTGTACCTGGAAGTCTCTTGAATAAATGTAACAAAAAATATATAAATGCTCTTCCTTCAGTCTGACCTACCACCACTACTACCCTCCTGTACACTAGGAAACTGCTACTCTTCATTCAGCCTGATCTACTACCAGTGGGGCTTCCAGCTAGCTAGGACCAACTACTAAATCATCCACTGCACTAGGACACTAGGAAACGCTAAATACTTTTTCATTATGATCTGCCATCACCTGCTCATATTCAAACTAGTTTAGCTACTAAGTGCCCCATCCGCATGCTCCACTTGCTGCCCACCAACCATGACCCCTGAACTATGGCCACCTCTATAAACAAACTGGTTTTCATTTCACTGATGTCAACCACGGCAGGATGGGTTCCTCTTCTGAATCTTCTCCCATTGTTTTGTCCTCCAGCTTAGAAAGATTTTCCTCGCCTCCGTCACCATTGGCTTACACCATTGGCTCAAACCCTGATTCTGTAAAGCTGCTTTGTGATGTCAGTTGTAAAAATAAATTAATATAAATGTAATTTACTGTATTTCCCCAATCATAGTCCAACACATTCTATAAGCCTGAGAAAATGCTCATGTGTGTTTAAAAATAAGATAAGCTGCCCCATGTTATTAACCACAGTGTTACTGAATTTACTGATCTGAAGTAGAAGAATCTAATTTGACCCCTGGAGCCTTTGCAGCTCTATACCAGTGACATTATACTGTAGTTCAGCATAAACAATTAAATTAATGCAATTTAGATCTTACTGGTATCATGCCACAACAGAATAACTACACTGCAGAATTTAAGATCCATGCATCTTCTGCAATATCAATGAATGTGGGGCTGACATGAGCAACAGCAAAGCAGCACAGTTCACAATTGACAACGTTTACAGATCTGATTTGAAGAAAAGTACTAAAATATTTGCATTTCAGTGTTGATAATTTTATACTTAAGAATTTACATGTAGATGGATGATTGGCATCATACTGCATTTTAGTGAAAGAAATTCATTATTCATTATGCGCAGAGGTATGTCATAGCAGTAGAGTGATGGAGCAGTGCAAAAGTTTTCCAGCATCAAAGAAAGAGTCTTCTTCTTTTCTTATGTATCTTCAAATTCATTCATTGTATTTGCCAGAATGACAACCAGATTGTGAGGTTTTACTTAGTAAAGTTAATTATATGCTGCATTTAGACGAGATCAACTCTACAACCACTTATTTTACACACACAAAGTCTGTGTATTTTGGTGCACTGAGGACTAGCATGACGGCTAAGCTAACTGCTATATGATGCTAGTTCCGGCAAGGTGTTTGTTTCCAGTGGAAAATGGAGGAAAGCAAAGGTGCTTACATGTTTGCGTTTATTACTGACCCATTACTGATCTGTCTTTGCTTTTTAAACTGTTCAATGCTGCAGGAAAAAGTACATTTAAATTCAACCAATCATTTGATGATGCCGTCTTTTTGTACTGAATTATACTTTATATATTTTATATATTATGTTTGTTTTTAGATAGGACGCCACATTTAAACAAGACACACCCAACAACAGGTTTGCAAAATCAATGTATAAGCTGCGGCCAATTGTTGTTGAAATACAGTAAATGAATATAAATACATCCAGGATATTTTGTCGTTATAATCAGAACACAGTGAATAATTCAATTCAATTCAGTTTTATTTCTAATGCGCTTTTTACAACAGATGTCACAAAGCAGCTTTACAAGATCCGGGTCCGAGCCCCTAATGAGCCAAGGCGGCTGAGGCTAGAAAAACTTTCTGAAAAAACCTTGGGAAGAACCAAAGCTCAGTAGGGGAACCATCCTCCCCTGGTCGACACCAGATAATAGTTGGTGAACTGCTCTTCAAAACCCTACATCTCCCCAGCTCTTAGGAGACCCTGCCGTCGCTGCCAAGACATCCTTTTAGCTGATATGGAACCATGGCAAATAAGAGTGATTCTGACCTCTGACCTGTCTCCAGGCTGCTGATGTGCGGATACGTCCCGCTGGTGTGGGGACAGTGCCAGCAGGCCTAGCTCCCACACTTACGCAGGGAGATTTAGTGAGGGCCATTTAGATCATAACGATGAGTAAGTGCGCTAGATGGACAGGGGAGCGGACACGGCAGGCCTGTTGCAAACGGGCCGACCTGGGGATGAGTGGCGGGTCACGGCCCATTTGGAAGACTGACAGCGCAATCACAGCGGCGTTAATCACAACCACACACCTCGTTAATCAGGAGAAGTGTCAGCTCTAACAGCAGGACAACTGCGGCGCGGCAGAGGTATTTCCATTTTTAATTTGGAGGCCCTCCAACGGAAGGCTAGAAAAGTCATGGAGTCGCACTTCTGGTGAGGTCGACTCGGAAGTTGCCAAGTCTCTGCCCCCCAGAGTTTGTTATGGGGGAAGAATGAGGCGTATGCTTTTCAGAGAGCTGCTGAAAAAGGGCCCCTGTTCGGATTCGGGCAGCGATTAATGGATCAAAGTACATGCTGTTTCGCTTAAGTCGCCTTGAAGTTACATGTTGCTTTAATATTTCATGTTCTTGTATTAACAGGAATATTTGCAGAGTCTACACAGTAAAACTAAACAAACGCTGTTAAGCGCAGAAGGGATTCCAGGTTTTTTCTGCTTTATTTTCAAGAAAGTCCTCCTTGCGTGTAACATACACACACTCACGTTTGGCATTCTTATGGGTGCACATGTCAGCACAAGTGTCACACACCTTGACATCCCATTACAACCTCCAAAAGGTCACAATGCCAACCCTTCAGCCAAGTGTCTTTGAACTACACATCGCTCCCTCTCCTCCAGCATCTGATTCGTCAATCCTTACAAGAACATTTAACATTGAGGCATTGATTCCCTACCAATGTATACATGAACAGAGGGGGATTCTGCTTCCACAGACGTTCCTACCTCATGCTGAAGCATAACTGAAGTTTTCCAGACGTGATTGAAAGCAACAAAATCAGACACAAATGAGATGGTAGCTAAATTCTCTTCCCTACTTCCCCAAGATCATCTACACCATGCAGACCAGACCAGCAGCTCCTTCAGGAGATGGCTGCTGTTCCCATGTTGCCCATGTTCCTTACAGCTGCGGTCAAGTCCAATCTTTGTGCAATACTCAAACATTACACAGGAAATGGTTTGTGTGTGCAATATACTGTACAGTGAATTTTGGATAGTAGATTAATAATCCCATAATCTTGCTTTTACTGTGTTGCTGCTGTAACATTTACATTTATTCATTGTTCTGACGCTTTTGTCCAAAGGTTCAGGAGCAATGAAGCATAAATTCAGACATGACAACACTGGTGTGAGAGTTACAGGGAGTTCAATACAATCATCTAAGCCATAGAAAACAGTGTAGGTGATACAACAGTGCAAATGATGAGTGCTACAACATTGCTATCTGAAAGAGAAACATTCTATACTACTCTATCAATAAGTGCTAATAAGCAAGTCCAAACAGATGGTTAGTCTGTTCATCATCATCAACTTGGCCTATTCATGTATGCGTGCTATACGAGTCCAGGACATTCTTCGTTGTCATTAAGTGCTGCAGCATCGGCTGATGTTATTTAAGTGCTTCTTCGCCAATGATAAGGCACGATGGAAGTACAATATTTAATTATATTGTTGCAAGTAGTGTAAACACATGAGTGTGAAACTCAGATCTGTAGATTGATACCATGTATTTGATTTAAAATCAGGTGATGCTGAGGTAGTCACGGAACAGATGAGTCTTAGTGTTTCTTGAAGGTAGAGAGAGTTTCTGCAGTTCTGATGTGTAGCAATGCACATTTCCCCAATAAAAATCTTAAATTCAACAAAAGTTAAAGGCTGATTAAATGGAGTACAGTAAAATGTTAAAGTCACCCAACCTATCCTTGGAGGCAAACCTTTATAAGAAGTCTGGGACCAACTTACAGTGAACTGATGTGGGATTTATGGGTCAATATTTTTCATGTTCATAATAGAAAACAAAAAATCCCATTACCTAAACATTTTGTGGATCCAGAGTGAAATAAATAAAATGTTTAGGGATGCACCATTGTGGGATATGCAGAATGATGCCGATACGGATATGACTGTGCAGCCCTAGTTTTGTATTTGTATAGACATGAAGCACTATACTTTACCAAATGGTAGAACGTAAGAAATGTCCATGTGTTCCTCAAGGACTTTTTTTTTTTAGAGATGCACAAATGAAAACAGACAGTATTTGCTCCTAAAAAAGGGAAGTGACCGATAATTATTTTAAATGATGAAGTAAAAAGCCAAATGTAGAAAGACAGACAAACACATTATTAATCCTGAGGGAAATTTAAAAACCAACAGCCAGAAATTTTACTTGGGTTAGTTACATAAACACTCCTCAAAGGGACACCATCCAATACCACCCAACAATTTAAAATTACACATTTTATTTGATAATCTATGCCCCCTTATGGTTTAGATGCCAGTGCCAAAAATAAATAAATATGATGAAATCGCTAATTAATCTATTGGCTAAAAATCCAAAACACCTTGCTCAATTTGCAGACCTCCAGAGTAACTTGGATCAAATTTGAATACTATAGGTACTTCTGTTCTTCTATAATCTGTAAAAGTATGAAGCAACATGGCTCTTCCACATCCTACCGGAGTTTAAACCCCAGTTAAAAGCCCACCACACTGAACTGATGGGACAACAGCATGGAAACCTACAAAGCCATCAACAACTCTCCACATGAAATGGCATTAAGAACTTCAGACAGACTATGCACTGAAATATACATTAGGAATTATGGGTGATTTAGCAGAAATCTGCAGACAGAGCGGGAGTGAGTGTCCTAAGTAATTAAGTGTTGTTTATGAGTTAACAGCAAATACCAGCTAATTCAAATCGAGCTTATACCACCACAACTTATTTACAAAGCCTATTGAAAGCCCAGCAATCAGCAGAAATGGCAGAGAGGTGAAGGACGGTGAAAATAAAAAGGTGGCGTATGAATTGAGAGTTTAATTTCTGCATGGAAGACCTCATCAGTGAATTGATTTGAATAGAATGAGATGGCCGACTGCTACTGCCGGAGAGTGATAATGTTTGAGTGGACGGAGGCTCTTGCCAGTTACTTTCCCTGCTTTGGACTTTGGTGTTTATTTCTGAGCCTCTCTCTCTTTTACCCCCTCTCCATCACCACCTAATCCTCCACACACAGCTGTTCCTGCAAGATTAACACCCCACCAACCCACCAGCCCACCCAAATACCCAAATAACCATGGGTTTGATGGAGCCAGCATCGTGGCCAAAATGAATAAATAAAGGGATAGAAGTGTGTTTGTGTGGCTGAGTTTGGTTTTTCTCCCTTTTATCCATTGGCACACACACTGAAGGGCTGCTCTTTGTCAAATACTTAAGATACGCTTTCACTGGCCTCATACTGGAACGACAATAAAGAGCAAGTGGAAAATTGGGATTTTCCAGCATGTTTGGAATGGGTGGGGCTTTTGTTTTCCAGGGAAGAAGGGGGAGGAGAATGTCGCTCTGCTGGAATGAGGTGACTGGTCAATGTCGTTCACTAAAAGCTAATCAATCCCCCATCAGGGCCTAGAGATCCTCCGGAGCAGACGTGCAAGGACTCCTCATTCGTCTATGATGAGCTAAAGGGTTGATGTTGGGTGTAGACTCATTAAAAATAATGTGCAACCAAAACTGGAATGTGAGTAAAAATGCTTTCTTGATCGTTAGGCAGCAGTGGAGCGAGAACTGGGCCATTGTTACTCAATGTTGTACATCTCGCTGTCTGCACTGATGTAAAACAATCAATTTCACCATTACCATGTTCCAGAAGTGAAGCTGCATGATTATTTTTCAATACATTATTTTTTAGAAATAAAAGATGGAGACTGGTTCGAGTCCCAGACCTGATGCCTTTCTGTTTAAAGTGTACAAGCCTCTTTTGTGTGAGGTTCCTCTTGGTTCTCCAGTTTCCTCCCAAAGGATTATGCTTTAGATTTACTGGATATTCTATATTGCCCATAGTTGTGTGTGTGAATTGTTGTCACCACCATGTCACCTATATTTTATATTATAAAAATTTTACATTTATTTTAAAATGCTACAATAATACCCATTTTGGTGTCATCTTTTATAGGGCCGCATATGTTTGTAATGATTTTTTTGTCTATTGACAACGTTAATATTTCAAATGTCTTTAAATAAATAAATATTTAACACGATATATTTCTAAAGCTGCATTCGCATACAATTCTCACCAGATATGGGTAACAACCATCCAATCCACACATGTAAAGAAATCAAACCATAGATGTCTATACACTACGTTGTGTGTAATAAAATTGAATGACACAGGAAAAAAGTAGTGAACACATGAAGAAAGGAAGGTGATGGAAAGTCATAACACCCACTAAAATCTAAAATCAATCCTGCCAATCAGTGAAAATGATCAGCAGCAGCTTCAGTCCCAACTGATGCTATACAAAGGTCGTCTCATTACCAAGATGTTACACAAGAAACATCTCATGATGGGAGAAATCAAAGAGCTGTTTCAAGACTTTCACAAGATAATTGTTGCAAAATACACTGATGGCATTGGTTCCAGAAGAATTTCTAAGCTACTGAAGGTTGCAGTGAGCACATTTGGGGCCATAACCCAGAAGTGGAAGAACATTTCACCATAAGCCAGCTTTGACCAGCTTCTCCCCACAAGATTTCACATTGAGAAGTGAAAAGAATGATCAGAAGATGTGTCCAAGAGCCAAGGAGCACTTGTGGAGATCTTCAGAAAGACCTGGAATAGTGGAACAGCTACAACTGTTTCAAAGAAAACAATAAGTGATGCACTCAACCTCCATGGACTGTGTAGGTATGAACATCTATGGTTTGATTTATTTGCATGTGTGGATTGGATGGGTTGTTACCAACATCTGGTAAGTTGTACATTTTTGTCTGTTATAAAGAACCTATGAATATCCTCAGTTTCAAGAGTGAATAGAACCAGGCCAATCATAAGAACCAATTGCAAACGTTCAAATTTTTTCATTTAGCACAATGTTCTCAAGTCCTGTCTGAATGTAAAATTACCATTATATAATTATATGATAATATAATATAATAAATTATGAAATGTTTTCTGAGCATATTGTGGGAATTGCCAGAAGGGAGCCCTCAGGAATTCTAGGTGCACTGAATTCTGGGAATAAGAAATTATCCGTTTCAGTAGGATCATATTTTAGGTAAACTGCAAGTCTTATAGTAAAGTCATTTTACAAAGTTTTGGTTAGGAACCTTAGGGTCAAGTTAACACAGAAAACTGAGCATTTAAAAATCTGCTGGTATCTGGGTTGATACAGGTTTGAAGCCTTACAGTGTAACACTAACCACCAGCGAGGACATGGCGAAGGAATACCAGCGGTTCCCAAACTTTTTTGTGCTAAGAACGGGTTTAATGTCAGATAATATTTTCACGGACCGGACTTTAGGGTGTTGCGGATAAATACAACAAAATAAAATGATACGACCAACACAAAACTGTGGTATTTTGTAAATATAATAATAAACATGAATTCACTGTGTAATTATGTAACTTTATTAGCAGCGTCTTCCTGTAATGCGCTAACAATTTCCTCCTCTCTGCCCCTAATGCACTCTGGTCGCTATGGTAACACTTAAACGTTCCTTTCAAAATAAGTTTTTAGTGCTGTTGTGGCGATCTCAGGGTTTTCTGCCATGACTTATCCAGAATACCAGCAAAGTTGATGTCTTGAACACGTTTAGAAGCTACGGACTGAGATCTGTTTATTTTATTTGTATTTATTTTTAATTTTTTGCATGGCGGTGGTTGGGGACCACTGCTTTATACCACCTGCTGTACAACACCTCAGTTAACCAGACATAAAAAAAAAAAATAGCACTACATTCCTGAAATCTTCATTCAATACATCTTGTGTAGTATTCTGTGCAATTACTCAAAAGACTCAAATGGAATCTTAAAACTTCACAATATCCCCATCCATACAGTCCATATATATAAACTAGGCCTTAAATACAGCACACTCTCAAATTATTGTTTTTTGACGTCCCAAAAACACATTTACGTACACATTACCGCCCCTTCACAAGAAATGGCTGAGAAGCTTTGTGATTGGTTATTATGAGATTAATCGCCTGGTGCTTGTGCAGAATGCAGCAGCTCATCTGCTCACTGGAAGCACAAATACAACCACATAACACCGACATACAGTAAGTGTTTTTAAGATCCTTCTGCTGGTTTAAGTGGGCTGGCACCTCAGTACCTGTCAGATCACTTAGGTCGTCTGATCAGTTACTGAGGTGACCAGGTCTTTTGGCTCCTAGGCTTTGGAACAGCCTACGTTATTACATTAGATCTGCTCTGGGAATTTTAAATCCGTTCTTGAAACTCACCTTTTACCATACCATCATGTTACATTTTTGTTTTCTTTGAGGATATACAGCACCAAATATACAAGACCAAAGAGCTGTCTTAGGAGGTCAAGGACAATTTTATAGCTGGAATGGGCTACAAAACCATAAGCAAGAAACTATTGAGAAAAAGACAACCGATCAATCGAAAATGGAAGAAACAAAAAAGTCTGGGGCTCCATGCATGATCTCACCTTGTGTCCATGAGAAAGATAAGAGATCAGTCTAGAACTACACGGGAGGAGCTTGTTAATGATCTCATGGCAGCTGGGACCATAGTCACCAAGAAAACCATTGGTAACAATTCAATTCAATTCAGTTTTATTTCTATAGCGCTTTTTACAACAGAAGTTGTCACAAAGCAGCTTTACATGGTCC
>JBBIGC010000001.1:15070259-15080543 GCA_037576955.1 Lepidarchus adonis
ATGGATGGATGGATAATAATAATAATAATAATAATAATAATAATAATAATAATAATAATAATAATAATAATAATAATGTATTTGTATATAGCCTTTCTCAAACCCAAGGTCACTTTATAGAGACAACAGTTAACAAGTAATAGCAAAAGACAATAAAACAGAAATAACTTGGTCCAAGTAAAAGACCGGTGCGGTACGTGGAGGTGTAACATTGGGAGAAACGAGGTTTTTAAATCTGGTTTTGAAGGACAATAAGTGAAGTGAAAGTGATTATATGTCATTGTGAACATACCACAGCAGACAGTGCACCACAATGGAATGTGTCCTCTGCATTTAATCACATGTACACACATGGAGCATCGGGCAGCAGTCAACAGCCACACCTGGGGAGCAGTGAAGTGGGGATGCTTGTTTAAGGGTACCACAGTGGTGCCTGGGCTG
Organism: Lepidarchus adonis; assembly: GCA_037576955.1. Taxonomy (NCBI): domain Eukaryota; kingdom Metazoa; phylum Chordata; class Actinopteri; order Characiformes; family Lepidarchidae; genus Lepidarchus; species Lepidarchus adonis. The sequence continues at coordinate 15,070,701 of JBBIGC010000001.1, forward strand.
GGGCTGGGACTGGGACTTGAACCTGCAACCTTCTGATCTCAGGGGCAAAGTCCTAACCAGTAGGCCACCACTGCCCCCTAAAGGAGGAGGTGTTGAAGGTTTAGGGGCAGAGAATTCCAAAGTTTGGGAGCAAGGACACTTCCATTGATCTGCTTTCCATTGACAGAATTCATCCAACATTAAAAATAAACATGAAAAGAATTATTTATACAGTACATATGAATTCTAGACAATTCTGTTGTTGTTGATGGATGCTTCAAGGAAAGCTTGGTTCTACAGGAGAGCTCCTATCATCCTTTTTCTATCACTGTGACCTTCATCCAGCAGAGGGCAACCTATGGGATCTAGTAAGTGAAGTAAGACTTTTCTTCATGTGTGTTGCAATTAATCTGAACAAGATCTTTGAGATCTTGCCAAGTTTCGCAGAACCATCAGACTTGGAACCTAAATGACATTGAGTAAACATTCTCAGTCCAAAACTTGACTGGGCGACCTAAACATCTTAAAAGACAAGAGAAGATAGAATTGCATGTCATTTATTTCACAAGGATTAAGTTTGTTACCATTACATTTCACAGATCACAGTGAACACAAATGTCCGATGATGCTGGACTACTGGCTAAATCAAAAATCAAGAACATTTTCAAACTGTTGAAACTGTAAAACCTTACTTTATTTACTGGCTGTATTTATTTTGAAGCTCATCTCATTCTTATCTCAGTGTTTGCTTTGGTGATACATCATTGTCACAGAGCGGTAATGGCATCTGTGGTGTTTGACAGTGTGGATAGTGTGCAATATAACAAATAAAGATGTAGATGTTTGTCAGCAGAGTTTCTAAAACATGGAAGTGCTGTAGACTGATCTTTATTAAATAATTATGCTTTGTATGTATTTAGTAAGCTGAAGTAAACAGTACATACTCTGTGAATGTGCTCTTAATGCATATGTGTATATTTAGTGTATATTTGCTGTATACTGCATATATAAGCATCTGTATAAAGAATGTTTACTATGTAAAACTGTATAGTCCAGGTATATTGTAATGCATGCTATATACTGTACATTGTACTAAATCAAATAGGCATACTGTATATTGTGTACAGTGTAAATTGTGTACATCACACTCCAGCAAACATTGTATATTGTCCATCATGTTTTACATTGTACCATATGTCTTGTTTAAGAAGATGCCATTGGCCAGAAATAATTTCCTTGTGTGTGCAAACAGATTATTTGCTTCTGATGAAGTTATCTAAAGATCAGACCGTCTTGAAGCATTTTGGAAATAAATAAGCAGAATTTAAATTTAAAAAAATCAAACAATCATGTACAACACCATGGAAGTCATTTATCGCCATCATAATTGGTCCAAGTTCTCACTGTGACCTTGGCATAATTTTGGGGCAAAAACAATTAAAATATCAACAGTACATATCTGCAAATAAGCTGAATCATAAATCATCACAAAAAACCATGAAGCCATGGAGTTAGATGGATTTCCTGGAAGAACAAGAGGAAAATCCAGACGCAAAACTCTGTTCCACATCACAAATTATCTGATCAGACAAATTGGACTGGCAGTAATTGAAGACAATTTATATTTCTGTTTGATCTTAGGTTTTATAACTGTCAATCTGTAACGTTGGCTTAAATTGTGCCCAGAATTCCCTAAAAATTTTGCAGACAGAAGTAAATGCAAGGGCTTGTGTCTAGGAATTAATCAAACACCCAGCATGGAAAACCAACATGACTGGAAAATACTACAGAGTAGCAGCAGAATGAGGTCCTACATAACCTGCAACCACAATCAAGCCACTGCAGAGGATCCAGAATGTAGCAGCTTGGCTGATCTTTATCATCCAGACCTACACACCCAACAGATCCCTCGATCGAGAGAACAGTGCTTAGAGATTCCACCTACACGTGGAATCAAACACCACTCCAGACTCTTCTCCTTCATTCTCCCCCACTGGTGGAATGAGCTGCCCAGACACATCAGAACTGCAGACTCTCTCTACCTTCAAGAAGAACCTAAAGACTCTACCTCAGCATCTAAACCCATCAACAAAGTTTACTTTAACCCTGACTTCCATCAAATACATGACATCAATCTACAGATCTGACAGCTTCCCACTTATTTAATATTCAATTATTTTGTTACAGGTGGTAAGAACATATGTTACTTGCGTTGTACCTTATAATTGGTGAAGAAGCACTTAACGTCAGCAGATGCTAAAGCACTTATGACAAAGAAGAATGTCCTGGACTCTTTAGCACTCCTACAGTACATATGAATAGACCATGTTGTTTATGCTGTAGCACCTACCTAGGTTTGCTTTATTGATATCCCACTCAAAAAGCCCAGAGATACCAGTGATCCCGCTCTGCTGATTTACTGGAACCCACTCACTCCTACTGAGGAGAACCCATACAGACAGAACCATGCTCCACCTGACTTACCATGTGAGTAAGGCCCACCTGTACAAAAGGAACTGCAAACATCTCTTTAAACAAAAATTACAATTAACTTTAAATTCATATTTATTTATATTCTTTGTTCTATGTAAAGTGACCTTGAGTTTGAGAAAGGTGCTATATAAATTTAAATTATTATTATTGCTTGATGACAGTTGTAAAAAGCACTATACAAATAAACTTTATTCTGCTTTACTTCATCACGGCAAAGTTTAATAATGCACCTGCTTAAGCTCCTTAAACTACAGCAACAGGCCATTACTCAACAATGCTAATTCCAAGTGAGGGATGAAGTGAGCCATGAGTCATTAGTTATTAGTAGGTGCTGGTAGACCGGTGGCTCTAGACCAGGGCCAACAGGGGCCAGTGCCATTGTAGAATTGACCCTGACCCCTGTAGTGGCTCCTGTGCTGAACAGATAATAAATATATAAATTTCTTAAGGTGATATGTGCTAGCATGAAGGTAATAACTAATGATGCAATGTTCTACACGGACTCCCTAGAGCGCTACACACACACACACACACACACACTGTTCTGTCTGTGTTGTGAATGTTGAGTGTGAGAGCGACTACTGCAGCCCAGCGAGGACGAATGCAAAGAGGTTCAGATTTAGTAGCGTTCACCTGCGTTCTACTACTATATATGACCCTAAATATGCGCATACAAAAAAACCCAAAAAATGTAACCACAAATTTTCACGAATCAAGTATGATGTAAATTGAGGATTCCTTGTATTTGATCTAGAACGACCACTGATTGAGTCTCTCACTTTGTTACTCAGAGAATGGAGCGTGGATGGCTCAGGTTGGAGCCTACTAGTGCCCATCCAAGCTCCTGAGCGCAGCAGTATCAGCTGATGGAATTTGCCATCGTTCATTAGCGCATTAATGAATCCATGTTCGGATCCAGTGTGCAGCTTCATCTTCTGTAAATGGCTCAGGCATGAATATGATGACGTTGTGCTAATACTTCTACTAGTCACCCCCTCCAACCTCACCCCTAACAAAGCTTTAGAGCCCGATCTTGCCTCAAAGCAAAGTTAACATACTTGCATACTGAACTAAGATTTACACTTCCAGTCATGGAGCAGGTGTTCGAGAGTACAATGTGGAGAAGAGAATAACAATATAATAGAAAGTTTAAGAAATTGCAGCTTAAATTTGACGCTTAGTATGGGCACTGATCATCCATCATCTTTGAGCAATTTTCCAGGATAAGTATTTTTCTAACATCTGTTAAGATGGAACAAAGAGCCAGCAGTGCTTTATTAAAAAATATATCAAAGTATAACAAGCATGAATGATTTTCATTCTGGATGAGTGACAGCCATCCAACTCACTCTGGACATAAAAAAATGGCCAATGCTTAGACAGCGGAGTCAGTCATGAGTCAGCATTACTTTAATTTTGTAGTAGTTTACAGTAGTTATGTAATGTGATTTTTGCCCTTTTTGTAAGAACCTGACGTTATGATGATTGCTTCAACTGTGTCATTATCCTTTATTATTTATTCTTTGATATTTTCCATTATTTCTTTTTTTATTCCTCTCTTCTTTCAAACAGTGCAAGGATTGCAGCTAATTTTGTTGTACCTGTTACAATGACCGTAAAAATCTTCTGATTCTGGAACTGGTCAATGTCATAAGTGTCTCAAGTGTTTCAAGTGATTTAGAAATTTAGTGATTTAGAGAAATGCATTCACACCTTCATATCCTACAGGCTTAACTATTGCAATTTTTGATTCACTGGCCTCCCCAGATAGACCATTATACAACTACAGCTTATTCCAAATGCTGCTGCTAGAACTAACACCAAGAAGAGAGCGTATTACTTCAGTCCTGATTGTCTCTTCACTGGCTTCCAATCCATCAAAGAATCAAGTTTAAAGTACCACTCACTGTCTAGAAATTACAGAATGGTTTGATCCTTAAATATCTTCTCAGTGTTTGAAGAACATTGGGATGTCTCTTAGATCAGGAGCTGGTCAGCTAGTGGAACCCAGAGCTGTAATGAAACAGGGTGAAATGGCCCTTAGTTATGCTGCCCCCTGCTGGATCCAGCTTCCAATAGAAACCAGATCGAACTGACACTAGTTTTAAACAGAAATTAAAAACCTTTTATTAATCAGATGCTCAAAAAGGCTATACATCCTTTAATATATTCAACATCTTTATTTATTGAACTTTATATACTGTAGTTTAATTATATTCTTTATACATTACCCTTTGTTATTTCTACCACATCTTTTATTTCTGGAACAAATTAAATTTTTTTTCTTTAGGCATTTCCCTACTTTTTCTTTTGTGCCATATAAATAAACTTGCCTTGCCTCTTTTGGGTGGATGACTAAAAAATGGATGGGGTGGGCCTACACCCAATTATAGCACCACTTCCACCTTGAGGCTTATGGTATCATCTCTTTTTTACAGCAAAAATAGTTTCAACATTGACCATTTAAAATTAACACAGCTATTCAAATATTTCTGGCTTAATGAGATTTCTGGGAAAGATTGATATTTGCCGTCCATACAGCAGCTGGGAGACATGGCCTCTTGGTCAATAAAGCATTTCCCTAATGAAAACGCAGTTGGAGACAATTAGCCAATTAATGAGCAATGAAACTCGAGCGCAACCCTTCTGCTCCCACCTTACCTTCAGTGTGGTGTAGAACTTTACGAACGTCTCCATCACCTGCCGTTCCAGGAGACCAGAGGCAAAACTTTTGGGCGAACTAACTTTTAATGCAGCCTGGGCTAATTTCAGTGCAGAAAGGAAAGCGGAGATGTGTAAAAGGCTGTACGGCCCGGCCCCACCACGGCGAACGCAATAAAGCATGCAGTGATTGGTACAGTCTGTTCAGCTCATCCCTCAGTCCTCTCAGGCCTTTATCTACGCTCTGCAGCACCAAGCGCACAAACACCAGTGTTACATGTGGGAACCCATTATTCTGATGCTCTCTCCAAAAGAGGCCGAGTGTGCACTGAGGAGAGCCAGAGAAACAGGGATGGCAAGAGAGTGAAAGAAAGTGTATTGTATATTTCTCAAGCGCAGACATGTTCCAACACTGAGGCCCAAATCACTGGTATCAGACCGTTTCTCTGGGACTGAAAAGTGCTGTCCAGTTCTCCACAAAACAAACTTTTCTGGTAAAGGAGCTTTAGCGGCATCACTCAAGTTCAATCCAAAAACCCAAACCTAATCCTAAACATAAGGGTCACATTACACTTGCTTTTCAACCACTGTGCATGTGTGATAAGCTATTATGTGAGTACTGTCCATATACATATGGTGCTTGAAAGATTGTCAAAAAATTTAAAACTTAATTACATTAAACCAAATATTTTAGAAAAAACAACAACAAAAAAAAGCAACTTTGAAACAATTAGAAAAGAAAATCCAATAACACTTTGTGAGGTTTTCTTTAAAATTTTCAGATAAAGTTCAGAACTCATGTCAATGACTGCAAGCCGTTCAGGCTCAGATCCAGCAAAATAAGCCCAAATCAGATACTCCCACCACCATGTTTCACAGATGAGATAGGGTTCTTATGCTGGGGCGCTGCTGTTATTAGGCCAAGTATATCGATTCTCAATTAATCCAATAAGCTGTACTTTTCCATTTCCATCCACAAAAAAATCTTCCAGTATCCAGTATGCTTACTTATTTTTATTACATTTTTCTGTTTATATTTGACTTTATATTCATGGAATATATCTTCAACTATTTCTCCTTGTTTTGCACAAGGTCAACAATTGAGCATGATATCCCCTGAGGAGACTGTCACTGTGCATCGTGAGAATGCAGACGACAGACATGGCTCTTGTCATGGCTTGTTTGGTCTGGATGTGTCATATTGCAAAGTACTGCCCCTACTGTGCATGTGTAGATATTTTGTGCTAATTTCTAAGGGAATATGCAACAAACTCTACAAATAAGCACAGAATTTCAACTAAACCAAGACTAAAACAAGCTGTTTTTCTTCACCTTCAGTGTCCAAAATGCAGGACATCCAGCTTTTTACAGTAAATAGGTTTAGACAACTTGATAAATACTCAAATATGTGGTTGGATCAGATGAAATGTATAATCAATGAAGTTTGAGTAATTGAGACAACCCTGCAAAACCACTTTCAGCAGATACTGAGACCCCCCCCAAACACACCCTGCTGTCCACTGTCAACCCAACATGCTCGCATCAGTAGATACGGCCCCTTGCCACGCTCAGGCCACTGAAGCATAGCACAGGCAAATTGAAATGCCATGGAACATGAGTGAAGCACACGCTCGTGCAGGCCTGGACAGCAGCTGTCACAGAAAACTGCTGCTCCTCCGCCACTCCTGAAGCTTATTCAGTGCCACTTTATTAGAAACCTTTACCTTCTAGATTTATCTTGCTGGGGTGAAGTTAGATACTCTGGCCCAGAGGAGGCCATGCTCAATCCTGGAGGGCTGGTGACCAGTGAAGATTGGTACTTCCCCTTACTTTGGAAATTAACAGACGAGTTGAAACAGGTGTTTGACCAGAGGAACTATCAAACTGGGCTGCACACCAATCCTCCATGACCAGAGTCATGAAAACGCCATGTTAGTTGGTCAGTTTCTGGGCTGGGAATGGTCAGCACAAATACCCGGGCAACAGTTATCCTGTAGTCTGAAACTGGTTAATGAAGACGGGGACAGATGGTGGCTGACAATCCGTCCATGATGGACTGGCTACACTATCTTCTTGTGTATTTGGCCCAAATAAGCATCTGTACCAGGAATCTATGAATACAACCACAAGAAGCACCTGCTGAAGGGCACATTCACATTTGCACCAGTAATGTATAAGTAGTTTTGTAGAATTTCATAATTAAATTGCCTGCTTTGTGGTTGGTATGTGGCGAATAGCCCTATGCATATTCAGTATTGATCATTTGCTCAGCTCTGGTGTGCAATCATGTAACAATAGTAAATGCTTTTAAAAATGTATTTACCATATTCCCAGAAAAATAGGTCACAGCTTATACATTGATTTTACAAACATGGTGTTGGCTGTGTCTTGTTTAAATGGGGCATCCTATCTAAAAACACAAACACATTCGCTAAAAGTATAATTCAGTACAAAAAGATGACATCCCCAAATTATTAAATGTACTGTTTACTGCAGCAACAAACAGTTAAAAAATAAAGCAAAGCAAAGACAGGTCAATGATAGGTCAGTATAAAACGCAGACATTGCTAACCTCCACCTTCCACTGGGAACAGGAAACAAGTCGTTTGCTGGAACTAGCATTGTTAGCAGTTAGCTTAACCATGATTGTTATCCTCTGCACCAAAATACACAAACACTATGTATATTGTAAAATAAGTGGTTGTAGAGTTGATTCTAAATGCAGCATATGATTCACTTCACCAAGTGTAATTTCACAATCCGGTTGTCTATATTCTGATGAATACGATGAATCATTTAGAAGATAAATAAGAAAGAAGAAGAAGAAAATCCTTTCTTTGCTTTGCTGATGCTAATTTCAGACAAACGTTCATCTCTGATATTACAGATGTTGTGTGGAGGTTATTTTCTGCAGTGTAGATCTTGCAATGTGGCATGATGTCTGTAAGTTCAAATTTTTATTAATTTAATTGCTTATGCTCAACTACATTATAAGATCACTGGTATAGAGCTGCAAAGGCTCCAGGGGTCAAATTAGATTCTTCTACTTCAGATTGGAAAATTCAGTAAGACTGCAGCTAATTACATGGGGCGGCTTATATTTTTAAAACATAAATGAACATTTTCTGTGGCTTACAGAATGTGGCAGCTTATAATGTAGGGCGGCCTATTGTTGGGGAAACACGGTAAGTGAAAGTCACTGTGAACATATCACAAACATTGCACCACAATTAAATGTGACATTTATCCCATTCACAAATGAAGCATTCATCTACTGTACAATGCCCAGCATAGCAGGAGGGACCTTAAGGGGAGCATGGGCGGGGACTTGAACCTATGACCCTCTGATCACAAGGGCAAATTTCTAACTACTTGGCCACCACTGAGCTCAATAAATGACCACTCTAGACATGACAACCTCAGTTCCTATAACCAATACTCCACAGAAATCAGAACTGGTTTCTCTATGGTAGTGTGTTTTGGCAAAAAACTGCACATTTTCAGAGTAGAGAAAACGCCTTCATTCATGTTTGCAGTGCCCTAATGGTCAGTAAGCCACTCTGAACACCAGCAGTGTACGTCTGTAGCCTCATCTCTGAGACCACCAGTCAAAAGTCATGTTCTTCCTTGAAAGCTGAGACAAAGTTAAACAACTTTACTCCCACACAGGCAAAAAAAAAACAAAAAACACCACATGTGAGCACAGATCAAAAAGGCAGCATTTTGTTTTTTTTCTATACCTGCCTGGTGCGTCTGAGAAGCTTCACCCATGACTTAACACCATCAGACTCAGCAAATGTGCTTGGCTAGATGGCGTAGCATCCACACCATCTGGCACGGCTGGCTGTACCAGCAGGTAGTGCACTACTAACTTATTAACGTCTGCACTCTCACTTAACCACCCAAAGACTGAACATGGCCTGGTTCCATGCAAGCTCAATTGACTGTCATGAAAATTACAACACTAATATTATACCCTCTGGCAGTAATTACGCCTCATGTTGAGAGGAGAAATGTGAATGATGGTTGGCAAAAAATTCACAAATAACAATATGTACACTAATCAGTTTCTGAAAAATAAATAATTACAAAAAACTATTTTAAATGACCATGCTGAAATGACACATTCCATATGGATGTACCTTATAACCTCTGACCTTTATCCTTAAGTTATCCTTAAACTCGACTTAAAGCATTGTTCTTTATTTTCAGTATCTTAATGTTTTTTCTGCAAAACTGAAGCAGGTCACATCCAAGGGGTTTTTGCAGACCATCACTGGATTATTTTATCATCAAGCTGCAGTTGTATAAAATCTGTCTGCATTTATGATACCAGCTGCAGTTTCTGAGTGCCATAAAAGCCATTAACCATCAGCATCGGAAATGGTTTGGACAGTTCCTTGGTTTCTCATTTTCAGAAAATGAACAGCAGAGGTGGCATATGTGGAGCAATGAAAGAAAGTGGCTTGATCTGATAAATCACGGTTTTCACATGCGTCATTACTTGGGGCAGAAGTGGCACCAGGATGCATTGTGAGAATAACAAGCCACCAAAGGCTAAACATTTCTGGGGACCAAGTGCATTTTACATTTATTCATCCGCCTGATGCTTTTGTTAAACAGGGTGTCCCTGAGGGTTCTGTTCTTGGACCTTTACTTTTCATAATTTATATTCTCCCACTCTGTCACATTATTAGAAACCATGGTCTC
>JBBIGC010000001.1:15084866-15103519 GCA_037576955.1 Lepidarchus adonis
TGTACATGAGTTTGATGATGAAATTAGTGATGTAAGATCTGATTCCTCAAGGGGTGTAAAACCATCTAGCTGCTGATCACACCATACTGCCCACGTGCATTGGGTGCCTGTGACCCCATCAACACTAGTACTAGTGCACACCTGGAACAATCCACAAGATCTGCTGTTCTGGAGATGCTCTCGCCATCACAAGGCCACAGATCCTTACGCTCTTGCTTCTAGCACATCAAATTCATGAACCGACTTCACACGATTCCTAATATATTCCACTCCCCGACAGCTATCGCTGTAATGAAATACCACTCACATTGCCAGTGGTCATAATGTTTTGGCTGATGTAGAAAATTAGTCATTGTACATTTTTGAAGCCACAATAATCATGTAGTGAAAATCTGACAATGTGACAGCCCTACTGCACATTTACCCCCCAGCATGCACAGGCGAACACACACACACACACACGCCTTTTTCCTCCATCACTTCCCTCCCAAAAGCATGCAAATGAAAGGAGCTTAGAGACGAGTGCAGTGGTGTGTGGCTGAGGCAGTGTCACTATAAGCAACAGATAAAGGCGTTCGCAGACGGATGCAGGTGGAGCTCTGCTGCTGCCACAGAGCCTGTCAGAGCCAGGGCCATAATTATAGCCTACAGTTAGAGCCGCTCGCCGCACAAGGCCACTCCCCTTCATACCCCGCAGACCTTTCCTACAATAATGAATGCTGCCCCATAGGAAAACAACCTGTGGCACTTTATTATGGGGTGGGAAATTCTCATCCTGCTCCAGACTCAATAAATCTGCAGCAGGCCTCTGAAAAAAATAAGAATAAAAAATTAAATTTGGTTTTAGGCAATAATGCACTTTATGAGGAGGGGTGAAGAGAGCAGCCAAACAGGTGACACTAAGGGTGGTTTTGGATATTGTGTTCATTTTGCATGGAAGGGGACATGCTACATTGCAGCTCATAAAAGGACAGACTGAATAACCGGGATGAATAATAAATGGACAACCGCCAATATTTGTAATAATGGTTTCATAAAAGATGCATTTGTGAAAAATGTAGTCCATTTCCTACCGAGATAGCACCTCATTTCAATAGGTCAGACTGAAAATGGGCAGGCCAAAATTATTATAATAATATTTACAGAACAGCTAAGTGTTTAGATTAAAGATACAGTTTCATAAACAAATTTGTAAATAAATATGAAAACTGGGGGCAAATTAGAGACAATTACTTAGCCTTTAACATTACCATTGGTACATTATTTTACTGCCATAAAACCAATGCTATACAAAACCAAAGTTTTATATATACAAAAATTATATATAAGCCCATTTCTATTTCAATATTTTAATAACATTGGTGCCATTATGGTCTTCTACAGTGGTGTGAAAAAGTATTTCATGATTTCTTTTTTTCCCCCAAGTTTGTCAAAAATGTTTCAGATCATCAAAAAAATGTACATATTAGTCAGGTAACACAAGTAAACACAAAATGAGTTTAATTGAAGAATTTTATTATTAAGGAGAAAAAAAACTACATGGCGTAGTGTGACAAAGTAATTGCCCCCTAAACCTAATAACTACTGCAATCAAGCGTTAGCAAAAACTTGCAGTGAGTTTTTTAGGTTGTTTTTTTGTTTTGTTTTGTTTTTTTTACAACTGTGGAGGAATTTTGGACCAAAATCATTTTTGCAGGATTGTTGTAGATCAGTCACATTAGAAGGTTCTCGAGCATGAACCACCTTTTTAAGGTCATGCCACAGCATCTTAATAGGATTAAGGTCAGCTTTGACTAGGCCACTCCAAAGTCATCGTTTTGTTTTTCTTCAGCCAATCAGAGGTGGACTTGGTGTGTTTTGTATCATTGTTCTGCTGCAGAACCAAAGTTTGTTTCAGCTTGAGGTCATGAACAGATGCCAGACATTCTCCTTCATGGTTCCATTTAGGGTTAGGGTTAGGGTTAGGGTTAGCAGCAAGTCTTCCAGGTCCTGAAGCAGCTAAACAGCCCCAGACCATCACACTACCACCACCATGTTTTACTGCTGGTATGTTCTTTTTCTGAAATGCAGTGTTACTTCTACACCTGATGTAATGGGACACACATCTTCCAAAAAGTTGTGTCTCATCCCAAAAATCTTTGGAATAAAGATGTTTTTTGACACAACTGAGACAAGCATTAATGTTTTTTTTTGCTCAGCAGTGGTTTTTGTCTTGGCACTCTTGGCAGACCATTTTACTCAGTCTCTCTCTTATAGTGGAGTCATGAACACTGACCTTAACTCAGACAAGTGAGACCTCAGTTGTTGTGGAGTCTTTGTGATCTCTTGGAGGAGTTGTCGCTGTGCTCTTAGGGTAATTTTGGTCGCCTAGACAATCCTTTCTTTGGATCTCAACATGATGTCTAGCTTGTGAGGATCATTTGCTCTACTTCACTTTGTCAGGCAGGTCTTATTTAAGGCAGGTCTTATTTAAGGCAGGTCTTATTTAAGGCAGGTTCTTGATTGAGAACAGGTGTAGCAGTAATCAGGCCTGGGTGTGGCTGGAGATATTGAACTCAAGTGTGATGAACCACTCATGTTTAAAAAGGGGAGGGGTGGGCAATCACTGTCACACAGGGCCATGTAGGTTTTGATTTTTTCTCCCTGAGCAAAACCCTTCACTAAATAAACACATTCGGTGTTTACTTGTGTTGTCTGACTAAAATGTAAATTTGTTTGAAACATTTAAGCATGACAAAAACGGGGGGAAAAAATCAGGACGGGGCAAACATTTTTTCCACACCACTGTATAGTCCATCTTGAATTTTTAAATGACTTTCATGACTGTGACAAGCCCTCCATCTCCCAGCTGGAAAACCATAAACTGCTTACTAAACCATTATATCTAAATTTAAGGTACTGAACATTTGTAAAGGTAGTAAATGAACCTAAAGTTTGGGTAAATTATAGAGTTTAGGATGCCCAACAGATTGGGCCACTGACCAGGGTGAGCCCTGCCTTGTTTTACCATTGATATCCATGTGTAATATGATATTTTTCTACTTTGAAAAACTACTTAGATTCTTTAGTATTTTACAATAATCTTTTTGCCTTCACGGTCTTGTGGTTTTATTTTTTCAGAATATTCTTCTGCATTTTAACCTTGTGAAGGACTAAGTGATGACAACCCCTCCATCCCCCAGCTAGAAAACCTCAAACTGCTTATAAATGCTCTAGAACTCATAGGATCCCATATGAACCACCTGGAAGACCCTCTTTAAACACATTGCAAAAATGTAAAAAATGTAATTTTTGGAAAATTACAGAGGACAGGATATCCTGTGATGTGTTTGCCTCCTATTCAGGGTGAACCCTGAATTATGTTCATAAGTCAACTGAAATTGGCTCCAGCTTCCCCATGACCAGAAATATATAAGCAGTATGGAGAATGAATGAACAATGGACCATTGACAAGCATGTATAATGCATATCTATTAGGCGTGTGTGTAATTAACTGTATCAACCTTTTCCTGCCATAATACAAAAAAAAATCTACGTTAATGTTTTTTATTTTCCCATTTTCCTATTTTATTCATATTTTACTAAATATAGCCTGGTGTCTTTATGGTCTTGTGATTTTATTTCTATTTTCTTTTGCATTGTAAATATTTCTCTATATTTCATGACTCCAATGACAACCCTTCTGATTCCTGCCTAGTAACCATCTGGAAACCACAGAGGATCTCATAGCAACCACCTGAAAGACCCCCTTTTTAGATATTGCTAAAATTTCAAAACAAGTAAATAAGAAATGTTTTTGTCCAAAATAAAGATGACCGGATGCCCTATGATGGGTTGGCCTCCTGTCCAGGGTGAACCCTGCCTTCGGCCCACAAGCCAGTTGGGATCGGCTCCAGCATCCTCTCAACCTGAATTTGATAATGAAACGATGGATGACAAGACAATTAACCTCCTTTTTACCATTGCTATGAATGCATAGTATCTCGTTATACTTTTGGTTTATTTCCTAAGAATTAATGCCACCTTAGTGTGTTTAATTTGTTTTTAATGCTATATATGGTGAGATATGGTAAAATCCACATTGTGGCACAAAATACCAGCATTTACTTTTACACCAGTTTCCCTCACCACCCAAGTCTGGGATGTTCTGCATGTGTGTGGCTGTGTATATAGAAACGAAGGCTCTGACAGTAATACAGTACATCAGACAGGCCCACAGAGGCCTTTTCAAAGGGCCTTCACAATGGTACCACTCACAAACAGACTGCCTCTCGCATACTTCGAGTGCCACCAGGATGTCGCAGAGCTCCGCCACTTTCAATTTCCCGCACACAGTCGACAGGTGAGAACTGCTCTCTGATCAGCTATGCATCGGCTTGTGGGAGTGAATTAAATGAAGTGAGGAAAGGGCCTGTCTAAAGCGTGGTAGAAGAGTCCATTCCGAAATCAGAGCAATGCTCCAGGAGGGACTTCCAAAAATTAGAAAAACGTATGGACAGAGGAAAATAACTCAATCCGCAAAAGATAATCAATCTGCAATTTTGTTAACATTTTCCCATTACATCAAAGCTCAATGTGTCTAAATATTAAACTTTTACAGATTTCCATAGTGACCTTCAAGATCTAAAAAGTAACCACACCCCTCCCTGATCTTTTAAAGGATGTCTTTACATTCAGAAGTGTGAAGTACGCTGACATTATTCATGTAAAATTGTCACATTCATTAGACATGATTTTACTTGAACCATAAATCATGTGGCATAACAGCCAATAAAAGTCAAACCGAACTGACGTGTCCCTTACTGAAACATCACAATCAACACATTTACATAATCCCCTCTGAGAGGAATACCATACCTCAACTTGCAAAATCATAATCTATTCTGCAGTCAAAGCAAATACAGTAACTCAAGTTAGTACACATTTTAATAAATAGTATTATATCTTTCTTGTTATATGGGACAACACTGAAGATGATTTTGATAAAATTGTAGTCAAGAGTACAGCTTGTAAAAGTGTAAATTTGCTGTAAATTTACAAAAATGTGAACTTTGAGATACTGTAAACCGTTCCACCTAGAAATGTTTTATTGGTAAAGACGCCCAGAAGAACAATTACAAGTGTGAAAGTACAACTGCTAGCAGTAATCTACGAGTCCAGACACAGTTGCAGCCCCCAGGAGTCAATTTTTAATTTCATTGAGCAGTTCTTGAGATATTCAGAAGTCTTTTATAGCACCCCTTTACATTTGCAAATTGTTGAGTCAATATTAGCATTAGCGTAAATGAAGGTCATGCATTAAATATAAAATATCCTTTAGAAAATAAATGTAAAAAATTCCACTCAGATAAATTTTTTTTGGACAATAGAGTAGATGATTTATAACAGAATCTATAATAATCTATATAATAGATTAAGTTTCGTAAGATTTGGACAAAGTGGCTGGGAGGAGTTTGTTTTCAAATATTTACTGTGAGTGGGGGTAAAATAGAGGGGGAGATTGACAGGCGAATCAGTGATCTCGGCTCTGTATCGGTCAGTCATGGTGAAAAAGGAGCTGAGCCAGACAAGGCTCTCAATTTATCGGTCAATCTATGTTCCCACCCTCACCTATAGTCATGAGCTGTGTGTAGTGACCGAAAGAATAAGATCGAGAGCGAAATGAGTTTCCTCTGTAGGGTGTCTGGGCTCTCCCTTAGAGAAGGCGTGAGAAGCTCAGTCACCCGGGATGGGCTAAGAGTAGTGATCCATCACCATGTTTGACCAGTATGCAAATTCCTGATTATATGTCTAGTTTATTCCGGTCAGAAAGCGTTTTGTTCCCATTACACTCACCACTGTAAGAGGCATCATAAAAGCAGCATTGGTAAGTGCTGTAAGTTCAAGGATTGATTGATTTCCATTGATAATTTGTGTAATTTTGTTGTCCGCACATTCAACTATGCAAATAAGTATTTAATAATAATTTTTCATTCATTCAAACAAAGGATGTCTTATTTTTATTTTGTGCTCCATTTTTTGGAGCAGTTTATTATCTGTTCAAATTCAATTTATAATTCAAAATAAAGTTTGGTACAATTATTTGTTGGATGCTGTTTTTTCTGAACAGCATGGGGAGCAGCCATGGCATAGTGCTCTGCAATGTATGTAAGTTCCAAATTAAGAAGGAAGCGCAGATGTTAAGAGCGATTGTGGAAAGACACTAATTACACTTAAACCTATGCACCATTTTGTAGTTTTCAATTTTATGTACTGTGTATGTTACACAGCATTTTACTGTGTTCTACTCATAGTTCTCACACCGTGCTTGGGTGATTGCATGTGGCATGATGGTGGAATCATCAGCCAAATAAGAGGTGTCCAAGCAATAAACGCCAGTTTTAAGAAACCAAAGTTTTCTTCTCCCTCAGTCACACCTGGAATGTTTCACATTCATATATTTTTACTTAATTTATTCTCAAAAACATGAAATGATGCACATTCCATCAGCTGTACATGGAACATTAGTTTCCAGTTAAATGATGATTCCATGGTTTATGGGGGTCGGCAACAATATCGACATTAGTCAGGAAGCTGTGGAGCATCTCTCGGCCCTGAGAACATATGCAGATGGTGTAAGTGAAACCAGAAACAGGTTGAGTTGGCTTGTGTCCCTGTTTGGCCGAACACTAATGCCAAGAGACTGCACACTCCTTTGCATCTGGTTTGTATAACTGATTTAATAAGATCACGTCTGAATTTGTGTCTTCTTTATGGGCCTTAATGGGCTTCCCACCTTTTTCTAGCTTTTTCTCTGCTAATCCTTGCCTTAATTTTGGAGGGAACTGGATTTCTATTAGAACTCAGTCTTCACAGAACAGTCTCACACACTGCTGGGGCCTGGAACAGTAATAGATGATGTAATGATAATGCAATACCAATACACCTTCTCGATTTCTGATGAGCTGCTATATTCTAATCATTTAGGCACCTGTCTCTGCACAGCAGAATCATTCAGATTTTCATGTGGGCTATTAATAAACAAGGCTTGTGTTTTCCAATTCCAGCTTATGAAGCATCCCTCTGAGGTAAACATCTAAAGGCTACTTAAATACAGTAATCAAAGTTGTTCTAGGTCCGTTTTGCGGGCCCAGAAGACCACTTTCTGAAGGTCAAAAACGTCTGTAAACAAATATGAAGTAAAATATGCCATATGAATGCTATTGGCTAACAATTATCAATGAGATCAATTCTTGAAAACCTTTTTGTCGTCCCTATCAAGGATGGACACTATGTGTCCTATGTGGCCAGCCCTGGAGGATCAGTTTCCAGCACAGTTTGGTAGTTTCCCTCCTCAGACACTTTTACTAAACGTAAAAGGTGAGTTGAACCAGGTGTGTTTGAGCAGAGAAATCCCCAAATTGTGCTGGATACTGACCCTGCAGGACATCTGCTCTTCACAGTGTGTCAACAGTGTCAAGGTGAGGGAGTTAAACAAGTCTGATGCCACATGTGGTGCAATATAGCCTTTCTGGTTCCAAAAGTAACCAACGTGCGATACATCTGACATGATTCCAATCATCGGCTTAAGACACGGATCATCTTACGTTCACATGACTGGGACAAAATCCTCTCCATTAGTAATTCCTTTATGACGTCCACTTTTTAGTCCCTCAATTTTGCAGTCCTGCCTTAAATTTGACAGTCACTGACCACACAGCACTTTAACTGAAGCTCCACTTGAAACAGATTTATCCCAGGACTGCACAGAAGTAGTAAAATTAAAAAGCATATGTAAATGAGTATTAGATGAGCATTATTTCTTTGACATTCACCATCAGAATGAAAAAATTGTGTCCCCTTTAAAGTAAGGCTGTATCTATGTGAGCATTTGGGTTTGTGGAGGAAATACCTATGCAGGCATAGGTTGCAAGTAAAACAAGTTTTAATTAATTCTAAGTTTTTGTAATGAAGCAGAGACTCACACACACTTGTTCATGTGTACCTCAGTGGGGCTCAGTCTGGAACTTTAACCTGCAATCTTCTGATAACAACAGCAAGGTCCTAGCCACTCGTCTACAGCTGTCCAGCCGCAGTCGATTTGCATGTGGCTTGAATGGTGAGGGATGGGTTTAAGACAATGAGAAAACATTCAAAGAACACCTGAGCAGAAAGGAAGAACAAGGGCTAGAGTGGACATAACCATCACTTCTAACATTTATAATAAAACTTGAATCAATAAATAAATCATATTCAAATAAATGACATCAGTATGCAAAAAAAATAAACCCAAAAAGCTAAGAAAGACGAGAGAAGGAAAAGAAGGCAATAGCTAAAAGCTTGGGTAAAAGAGTTTAAAGCCATTTTTTAAAGATACAAAGAGAAGGAGCTTGATGAATATCTAGATGCAGGCTGTTCCAGGTCAGTGGTGCATCAAAACCAAACAATGCTTCTCCTGCGTTTTACTGCCGGAGTGTTTAACAGCTGTTGGATGATGTTAAGGACCTGTTATTACTGAAATATACAATGTACCCTGTTCCAGAGAGATGGAGCATCAGGGTAAGGAGAAAGTAGCATGAAGTGATGCACCCATCATGCATAGTGCCCACTACTATCAGTAAATTTCTTCTATTCCAAGATGGCAATGCCAGAATTCATCAGCTCAGATTGTGAAAGAGTGGTTAACGGAGCATGAAACATCTTCACACATAAATTGGCCACCACAGAGTCCAGACCTTAACCCAATTGAGAATCTTTGGGATGTGCTGGAGAAGAATTTGAGCAGCGCTCTGACACTCCCATCATCTCTACAAGATTTCACTGAAAAATGCTAGTCTGGAAAAATAATAAGTGTTGAGATGTTGCAGAAGCTTCTCGAAACGTCGTCACAGCGAATGTGTTGTAATCAAAGCTATTCAAGGTATTCCAACAAAATACACTACCATCAAAAGTTTTAGATCATGCCATTTTTCCAGTGTTCACTGGTAATATAAGCAGTATAATATCTTTAAATAATAAAGTTAAAAATAACACAAAAATAAATATATATTGACAAAAAGTTTTATTTGATGAACATTTTTTAGGAATAGGAAAATAATAGCACAGGAAATAAATGACGCTCTAAAACTTAATGCAAAGAATTCCTTGAGGTGCAATAGTTTTACAGCTTTACTGTTGCTCCATTCTGTATTGTTCATCCCAAACCAGCTGGATGGAGCTGAAATCTGGAGACTGAGCTGCTACTGAATCTACTGTTGAGATCTTTTCTTCTAATGTTCTGCTCATTCTCTCACTGTGTCTTTGTTTCTGGCCTTTTCCTCCACATTGTGATCTCCATATACAGTACTACTTCCTGCTCTACAGTACTGTGCTAATACTGCATCAGAGGGTGGAGGAACAATGTGTTCCAGCTCCACCTTTCTTCACACAGAGGGGTGTAGATCATTAGCAAAAGTTGGGATCAGTATCTATGAGAATTGTTTATATTAGACTTCAAGACTTCATTGACGTCCATTGCTGCAGGAAAAGCTGGAAGTTCACCAGGTTCGTAATACTCAAGGGGAAGCATTGTGTCTATTAAATCTGCATATTATTTCAGTGTTTAGTAGTGACAAACATTTTATTTATGATGTATTTCTTCTTAACACCTTTGAACCATTTAAGGTCACTGCTTAAATGATCAGTAAACATTGTAAAACTGGAGTATTCTAAAACTAACCCTAACCATAACCCTAACCAGAAGTGTAGATGTGTGAATGCCCATTTATAGCTTTAATATCAATAAAATTTTAAATCACTTCTAAAAGAAACATGTCACTAGTGAATTCAAGAGTTTCAAGATGCTTATCACATGCCTAATTACTAACATATAATACAGTTATACAGTGAAATATATGCTGATCCCCTCCAGATTGTGCAATATAGGAAGTAAAAAATGTTAAGCTAGGCTAATTAAAGAAAACTACCAAGCTAAAGTTATTAGAAAAGACCAAATGAAGAGCTAGAACATGAGCAAATAAATCTGTCCAGAAGAACCAGGAGATGCAAACATGGGGAGAAGCTGAATTAGTCACAAGGGTCATGGTTCATATGGTCATTTCTTCAAATGTGTCCCTGTTCTTCTTGTTTCCGCCTTCTGAAGAGGTTCTGTCTGTTTTTTTGGGTAATCATGGAAAATCGTGTCAGAATATGATCTGAACTTAATTACCATGGGCAATGGGAAAGCAATTTTTCTCTCTAATTCAATAAAGAGACTTGGTCTACGAAGAAAAATGTACAGATATGGCAGGGCTGTGTGTACTGTGCGCGCATGCCTGATGGTAAGTGGTGTTTGGCTCAGCGTGTGCTCCTGTGAAGAAAGGCTAATTAAACAATCATTGTAAAGCCGCTCCTCTGAGCCCTGCGCCTCCTGTCCCATTGACTTTGTCACGCCACTCAAACAGCCCTCCACCACAAAACCACTCTCAGACAGGAGCTTTATCCACCAGCCCTCACTATCCAGCCCTCACTCCTCCATTCAGCCAGCTCAGAGGAGGAGGAAGAAGCTGTCTACATCAAAGCCGGATGCTCAGAGAGCACGACAGACTGAGCTCACTCATTTATCACTTGGGCTCGGACAAGGAGCGAAGTCAATCGCTGATGAGTGTTGTGAACTGCCACCTCAAAGACCCTCGAGCAGACGCAACTGCTGCCAAGGAACCTTCAGTCAAGGTACTAAGGCCACATTCACAAAAAAGTGTTTCTGCTTCTGGGATATAAAAATTATCCAGACAACAATGAATAGTCATGTGTGTTATTTCCGAAACAATAGGCCTCCCCACGTTATAGATCTCCCCAACATTACCGGCTGCCCCAACGTTACAGGCTGCCCCAACATTACAAGCTGCCCCAATGTTATAGGCCCCAACTTAACTTAAATGTGACATAAGTTTCGCAATGCATCTGCCTGGCTCAACAAATACCAAAAATGTAAAAATATATTTAACAAAAATTTTTTTTTTTTTTTTTAAATCAGACCCCCTAATATTTTAAATACACAATTCAAATGTATTTTTTTAAAGTATTTTTTTTACCACCTAAGTCTGACTCCCACCCCCCTTAAAATGAATTTTCAGACTTGAGGTTTGAATTCTATGTAAAATGTGCCATATCTACCACCGCTTGTGTTTTGCTTTATTACTATTATATTCCCTAATTAAAGTGCATCAGAAAATATGCAATTGCAAATGTGAAAACCTTACATAAATATGATTAATTGTTCCCCTCTAATGCTCACCCATCAATCTCATTGCGGATGCTACCATATTAAAGCCACTGACAGGTGAAACTAGGAAATTTGAGCAGCTTTTTCATCACAGTGGCTCTGGTCAGGAAAGTAGGATATATTACCGCAGCAAGTGACCAGTCAGTTCTTAAAGTACATGAGATGCGTAAGGATCTGATTCCTCATTGTGATTGAGCATCTCCAGAACAGGTCTTGTTGAGTGGTACAGGTCTGCAGTAGTTTGCAGCAAGGAAGGACAACGATTGTATCAGTCACAGGCTCATGGGCACCCAAGGGTCAGGACCAAAAAAAGTGACCCTGTTGTACAAACTGTTAATGCTGGCTCTGATAGAAATGGGGTAGAACAATGTTAGTCAGGTGGTCTTAATGTTATAGCTAATGAGTGTATAAGATTTTGAAAGAAGCATTTGCTGTGAACACCGACTCCTGAGACATTTCTAAAATAGAATGAGAAGGGTTAACCCAAGGAGTGCACAGTTGGGTGGCTCAGGCTAATTCGTTGAGCTGGAGATCAGCATGGCCAGATTCTCACGGTCATGAACACAGGCAGCAATGTGATAGTGAAGCATTTGTCATCTCACAAACTGTCAGATGCATACGAGCCTGACATTCCTGCTTATTGCATTTGCAAACTGCAGCTGTGCTCGGTTAGCATTCCACACAGGCTGGGTGTATCACGGTTACAGGTAGGAAAATAACAATAATTATCAAAATAAAAAATGTGCAACTACATAATTAGAACACATAACTAGAACTAGCTTTTAAGATTCAATACCATATCCACCACCACCATAACAACCACCACCAAAATAACCACCACCATCACCAACAACCACTCTACCTGGGATTGTTTGCATGTTGAATTTGCTACATACTCCGCCCCCTATACGCCCTCATTCCTTGTTCTAGTGAGTTGTACACTTTTCATTTTAATATCCCTTCACATTTATAATAAATATATGTACACATGCCACTCACTTTTGTTCACTGCAGTCACATTTTTCACTCCAAAATGTTCTCATGCATAGGACAGAGTTTGTGTTCATCCTACGCGTTGGGCTTGGTCATGATTTGTCTGCAAATAGTGGTTTGTAAAAACAATCAGTCTCAAAAATGAAGTAAATAGTAATCTGTCTCAAAAATCTCATTAGTTTAACTCAGATCAGAAACCGTGTGATCATTAATTTCTAATTAAGGAAGAAAGTATTAATGATCTCTGAGTTCTGAAGGTTGTTTAACAAATGTCTTTATATTTTTGGCCACAACCAGCATTCACAATGAAGCCACAACACTTGGTTAAAAGTACAATACGAACAAAGTAGCTAACAAAAAGCATCAGCATATTTACAGTGACTTAGGTGTGTTTAGGCGCATGTGCTTTGGTGAACGCATGTGTGTGATTGTGCAAGAGAGACAGAATGTTGGGTCAGGTAATTGGGAGCGAGAGGATAATGGCACCAAATTTGGATCGGTAAAGATGGCGTTCCTGATTGTTCCACTTGAGTTACAAAGGAATGTTCTTTGATCTCTGCAATATTTTATAAATGTCTAAAGGTTTGATACGCTTGGTCCAGTTGGAGTTTTAAGGACAGTCCTGGGCATTTCTTCAAATTTTTTGTCCAGATGTTTGGGAATTGTGCTGCATCATGTTAAAGCTTCTGCAGGCATAAATGAAGGGCCTGGCCACTTCTGAATACCTGCTTTGCTCGCTGGTATCTGGCTTGCTCGGCTTGGTAGCCTGTACCTTTAGCAAGTTGGTAACTTGCTAAAGATGTGTTTCTTTGTCTTGGTTGAGGAAAGGTGAATTGTTGAGTGCCTCCCTTGGGACCTCAGACCCAGAAGGGTTCAGGCCAGTAAGAGCGTTGAGCCTCTCGTAGCAGGTCAGACCTTGTTTGAGGTCAAGCCAGAGTGAGACACAGAGTTGGGAGGGGTGTGGAGTCCTTTTGAACACCAAAGGCTAGCCACACCACTTCAGGTGGAGAGCCCACCCTTCTAGGTTGGAGTGTTGCAATTCTGACTACAGCCCCCACTATGATACCTACATATACACACATTCTACCGTCTAAGTTTTTAAAGATCGCAACATTTTTAGGTTCTGTTTTGTGGTTATAAATGAGATGTCAGACCATTTCTGATGCTAATGTGGTCGTTGGACACTTCTGGCAGTGGACTGGGGTCAGGTATGGGCACTCTGCTCTACATGTTCCGACATTATCTTTAAAGCAAGCTGTGCTACAGTAGCTCAAACAGATTGGACAAGACAGACTAGCTTTCACTCCCTGTGCACCTCCAAGCATACCACAACCCTGGCATGCTGCCGAAACCCCTTTCTGACCCCTGTCCATCAGAGCCAGCATTAATATTTTGCACAACAGGAGCTCCTCCACACTTCCACATGCATCAGTGAGCATCAGGGGCCCATGACCATGTAACTGATTCACCACTTTGGGTAGGTCCTACTGCACACCTGGAACACTCCACCAAACCTTCCGTTTTGGAGACGCCCTAGACATCAGACCCCAGAACCTTCCAGCACATCTGCATGAACTGACTGCTGACTAATATATCCCAATCCCAGACTGGTGCCATTGCAATGATACAACTACTCAATGTTCTTCACATATTAGTGGTGTTAATGTTATGGCTGATCAGTGTGCATACATACGCAAGTGTGAAAGAGGAACAGAGAAAGAGAGCAAGTGAAAATGGGCAGAGAAGCAGTTTCAGTCATACTCAGGATGGATGTCTCCCATCATGCGGCTCAATCAGCCACCCAATGATTCATTTCACAGACACTTGGGTAATTATAGGAGTCAGCGCCTCAACTCTGGGATATGAGAGAGAGAGAGAGAGAGAGAGAGAGAGAGAGAGAGAGAGAGAGAGGGCACATAAAACAGGTCACTAATGAACTCTGTACAAATAACTATTAGGGTTTATTTTTCAATAACAGTCAGATTACCTTGTTGTGGCGCGAAGGATACAAGGCCGTTTTCTAATCTTACTCACTTCATACGCTGTGCAAAAGATGGAGGTAAAAATTTTTAGATTAGAATGGAGAGGAAATTGGTTGCTGATGAGCAGGAGATGGAGAAACAAAGAGAAAGAGCAGGAAATGCTGAGGGTGGAGGCAGAGGAGGGAGGCTTAAAGGAACGTGGAGCAAAGGAGTCGTTGGTCTTCGAGCCATTTTAAGCGTAAAAGCTCCCCCTGTTGGTCATGACTGAACATTAGATTTAATGAGCATAAGCAATGCCATATTTCTCTAAATTCATCATATCATTTTAAACATACAAACACAAACTGGATGTCAGCTCCATTTCCATCTTAATTAGAGTTACACCCATTGCTGACATGAACAATCTCCATACGTGTCAAATTTCAGGTGATTTATAAAGCAAAAAAATAGTAAACAACCTTTCAATGGAACCACACCACACATTTAATGTGCAATGTGATTTAATACATTATTAACTACGTTGGAAGAAGAAGAAAAAAAATGAGGCCTGGCCATAAGCTTAGGTGCCCCATGCAAGTGTTAGACTGTGTTTGGCTGAAATTTCAGCCTCCAAACATTTATTCCAGCATTTCAGTTTTTTCTTAGAGAATTCTTCTGGAGAATTTTTCACAGGATATCTTGTATCAAGATCCCAGAGTTTCTAGTCTAGTTACCATAAAGGTTCCAAAACGACTTCATATTTGGAATTGTCCACACCGGATTAAAACAAATGGTAAAATGAGGATTAAGATTTACATACATGTGACCTAGATTTGCATCTACAAACACACATACTGTATCTATTAACTGTATACATTAATGCTTTTTCCCTGCAATCTGAGCAGGAGTGCCAGTACTGTAGAAAAGCAGGCCTAGTGCTTAAGACCTTGCCCTTGGGATTGCAGGTTCATGTCCTAGCCCAGGCACCACTGAGGAACCCTTGAACCCTTAAGGTACCGTTTCACCGGACCAGATCCGGCGCACGCCTGGTTGAACTCACCTGTTAAAATGCCAGGTTCAGGGAGTGCGCTAGAGAGTGATAGAGCTCAGGACATGTTGGAGCACTGCTTGCGATCCAGAAGTACTTATACATC
Source organism: Lepidarchus adonis (assembly GCA_037576955.1). NCBI lineage: Eukaryota > Metazoa > Chordata > Actinopteri > Characiformes > Lepidarchidae > Lepidarchus > Lepidarchus adonis. The sequence continues at coordinate 15,100,217 of JBBIGC010000001.1, forward strand.
ATCAGTAACGAAACCTCACTAATGTTTTTCAGGCTAAACACAACCAAACCATTATAGCTACAAGGCCAGTCTTTCACATACAATGCTGCACTACAAAACCCATTCACATGTAGATCAGTGACAGGCCATCAGCAGCCAGAGAACTTACCATCAAGGGTTCCTTGAACCTGCAACCTTCTGCTCACAAGAGCAAGGTCCGAACCACTAGGCCTCTACGTCTGAGTTACTGACAGTTACTGCAGCAAAACGGGCAATACCCATACTAGACTGGTGTACAAACTTGTGATCATACCCTGTCTCCTGCCCAGGATTACCTTCCTCATGGAACTTGAATGAAACGTATCGTTTTCATCCAATTAAAGGCCTCAAAGTGCAAATGATCACTTAATCACCTGAAGTTTTCACCTCACGTCTTCGAGTCGACGGTGGCATCGAGAGAAGACGAGATCATTAGTATTGATTATGATAACTGTGAAAAATGGCAGTGCTTTATAACCAGCGGCCATGGCAGCTTCTGCCATTGTGCATAGATGCGCTGGAGGGACTGTAACGAGTGGCCATTGATTTTTACTGCCGCTCTGCCGCCACACTGCGGTGAAATATTCATGGTGGGGGGCTTGTTAAAGCATATCAGATTGAGCCAGCAGGCTAATTCAGTTCACTGGACTGTTTAGCCATTGATTGCAGCACCATAGAGAAAACAAGACAGACATTAAAGCAGAGACAACGATTCAGCAGCCCAGCGGAGGGCGCGAAGCAGCTGCAGAATGCAGAGCCTCCATTTATAATACATTTGCAGGCTGCGATACATGACAAGGTCACCAGTGCCATTTTTCCTTCGCCCAATTGCTAAGGCCCTGCCGAGACCTGCATAGCAATCGCGGTGGAGATCTTCATGCTGTGCAAATCTAAATATCCTGTTACCCGTAACAAGTTCCAGCCATATCGAAGTCCCCTGGGCACAATACAGGCCGACTACATTTGCGGATATACACGAGGATATGCCTTTCACCGATGGCTGCGCTTATTTGCATAATGTATCTATAAGCTTAGGTGCTTTGGGTGCAGCGTTAGAGCAGTACTGCAAGGAAATCATGCAGCCCATTACATGATTACACAAGTTATTTTTCCCCTACATCTGCCCCCTTGCAGTAACTCCAACACTGAGCTTCAGTCCACATTCCAAGACCGGTGAGCAGGTGCTGGGCCATCATGGCAATTTCTCTCTACAGAACACATTCAATAATGCACTGAAAAGACTAATCCATCCACACGGTCACATCCAAACCTCATCCACTCACACATTTACAGTCATTTACACATGTAGACATCACAACGCAGCAGCGCTCAGAGCCGTAAAAAGGCTGCGCGTATCAGTAGTTAGAATTCCATTCAATAAGCGCTTAAACCTTGCAGCCTGACATCGTAAATTAAAAACAAATGCAGCACAGTTCGTGCAAAATGACTCACTTTGCTACAGATGGCTTTTTAACGAGGACAGAGCTGCATTCACAGCTTTCAGGACATGATCGACGCCATGCACCGATGTTCATGACTGTTTCCAGCGATTGCACAAGTGACGATGAACATGTCTGGGCTGGAACTTGAACCTGCAACCTTCAGATCCAAAGTTCTAACCTCTAGTCCACCACTGCTCAACTGAGCTGATTATCACTACAACTAAAAAGCTATTCAAATTACCTTGGTTAAAATGATCTAGCAATATTTATTACGGAACTGTAATTATGACTCCTACTTTCTAACCAGTTTCTCCATCTAGCTTGTGAGCAAAGTACCACACAAGAAGTAGAACATTCGCTGTGTGAAATGGCATTCCAATACACTGCTCTTCAACATTTCCCTGATGTTCATGTAACACACACACTTAATAAACTTAATATGGTATATGTGAATAAAGTTCACATGCTCTCGCTCACTGCCTGCCTCTAAAACACACACACACAAAAACTTACCCGTATATGTCCACCAAAATCACTCACCATGCTCATAATTGTTCTGGCCCATTATATACATATATAGTATATATAGGTACATCTTAGGTATAGGTACATCTTAAAAATTAGAATATCGTGAAAAAGTATAATATATCTTGACATTCCTTTCAGAAAGTGAAATCCATATGTAAATTAATTACAAAGAGTGAAATATGTCAAGTCTTTATTTCTTAGAAATGATTATGGCTTTCAGATAATAAAACCCAAAATAATTATGGCTTTCAGATAATAAAACCCAAAATGATTATGGCTTTCAGATAATAAAACCCAAAATTCACTGTCTCAGAAAATTGAATATTGAATATAGAATATTGTGAAAAAGTTATATCTTGGAAAGTCATGATGACACATTCTAATCAGCTATTTAACTCAAACACCTGCAAAAGTTTCCTGAACCTAAATGGTCTCAGTCTGGGTCAGGAGGCTACACAATCATGGGGGAAGATGCTGACCTGACAGATGCTCAGAAGACAATCATTGACACCCTCCACAAGGAGGGTAAGTCACAAAAGTTCATTGCTAAAGAAGATGGTTGTCCCAGCAACAGGTACAACCGCAGCAATGAGAGGATTTTCAAGCAAAATCCAGAGGCACAGAATTCACGTTGCTTGAAGTCCAGTGTGAAATTTATCATCTACTGGTGTTGATTCACAGTCAACACAGCATCTCACAGGAAATCTTAGAGCACTTCATGCTTCCTTCTGCTGACAAGCTTAATGGAGATGCTGATTTCCTCTTCCAGCAGGACTTTGCACCTGCCCACACTGCCAAAGGAACCAAAAGCTGATTCAACCACCAGGGTGTTACTGTGCTTGATTGGCAGTAAACTCTCCTGACCTGAACCTCATAGAGAATCTATGGAGTTTTGTCAAGAGGATGATGAGAGACACCAGAGCCAACAATGCAGATGACCTGAGATCAAAGCAACCTGGGCTTCCATTCCACTTCAGCAGAGCCACAGGCTGATCTCCTTCATGCCACATCACATTGATGCAGTATTTCAATCAAAAGGAGTAACAACCAAGTATTGAGTGCATAGGAATGAACATACTTTTCAGAAGCCTGATATATATATTTTTTTTCTTGCGATATTCAAATTTTCTGAATTTTGGGTTTTATTATCTGTAAGCTATTATCATCAAAAATCCAAGAAGCAAGGGTTTGATATATTTCACTCTATGTTTAATGAATAGATATACTGTAATATATGGACTGTCAGGGGTGTACCCTGGTCTTCGTGCCCCATGTGCTTTTTGTTTTGTTTTCCCTGCCACGTGTGGTTTGTTTT
>JBBIGC010000001.1:15112034-15124308 GCA_037576955.1 Lepidarchus adonis
GTGTGTGTGTGTGTGTGTGTGTGTGTGTGTGTGTGTGTGTGTGTGTGTGTGTGTGTGTGTGTGTGTGTGTGTGAGTCCAGTCCCTTTGTGTTACTGTTACTGTTACATAATCTGGATGTGAGAGCCCGAGTGCTTCTGTACCTTTTTCCAGAAGACAACGGACTGAGCACCACTGTCATGTGCAGGAATGAGATCTGAACCTTGGTTCTAAATGTGGAAACAGTGGCGTATGGATCAGATGTTTCTACATAATCTTTCGAAGTTTCTCAGCAGCTCTGTTACTGATTAAGGCCTTAATCTCTCTCTGTCTGCATATGAGGAAAGCTCTGTTCCGCTTACGGTTGTAGGTTCATGTGTCCAAAGTCAGTCCTACAGGCCCGTGTCCCTCCTCAAACACTCACTACACCTGGCAATGAACAGGTGAGCTCAAAGAAATCACAAACTCAAATGTTAAAAAAGAACTAAAACCAATAAAAACAATTGTGTATGTGTTAAAATATATTTTTCATTTGTTTAATGATTTGTTAATTAAAGCAAATGTTAATTATGTTGTTCGTTTGGTTTTTCTTCTGGATAAAGTACTAGACTGATAAGCAGTACTGTAAGAGTAGTTACAGTCTTAACCGTACCCATCCCTCGTGCCAAGTGCTTTTTCAATAAATAAAAATAAAGTGCTTGTCAAAGGGGGATGGCTCTCACTGAGCTTCCAAATGGTCCATCTGTCTAAGGCTCAGTCCTGGAGATAAACCTTCCAGCAGAGTCAAGTCCTCCATACAATCTGCCACACCTGCAGGGTTTCGTCCGTTTCCAGAAGCATTGAAAAGTACATCACCGTTAGAAATGCAGTTCTGGACAATTGTCTGGATTGATGCATTAGAATGCTGCACCTCTACTCTTAATACTAGATTCAAGTTGGAAACAAACTTTAAAAAGATGAATCTTTAGGACCAGGGTTTGGCCAAAACATGGATAAATATTGCTCTACAAGTTCAAGATGTTTATTTATCACATGCTTAGTTATACACGTACAACAAGCAGTGCAATGCATCCTGATCCACTCCAGACTGTGCACAGAATAATAATTAAATAATATTTAAATATTAATCATTTATTTTTATAATAAAAATTAAATAATATTAAGCTAAATAGCAAAGTGGTGTAATTTTACAGGATATTTTTAGCCATCAGCACTGTGCAGGTTACCATCAGCTTCCTACTCGGCAGGTAGCCTCCTCCACTCTCAGACGGCCACTCTACAGAAATCAGAAGATAAATCACGCAATATGTCATCGGCGGTTCGGTTAATATGACTCATGGAGCAGGAGAGCGGGACAAACTGCATTAAAGAATGATCCACTCCTGCGTACTGCTTCCATCTCTACTGTCGGGAAGAGATTTCTGAGCTGCGTCTGCCTTATGAAGCCATCAGTGGCCAAAAAACATGGAGAACCCTCTTTTTCCTGACATTAATAACTCAAAAGCACTACACTTTACAAATTGACCCACGCCGTGCGTTAGACGTGAGCCGGCTGTATTTCACTCCAGTTTGTTTTCGATTGCCATTGCTCAGCGGTTTCTGCCTCTAATATCAATCACACTTCCATTTATTTCAGACGCGAGGGGAGGGACGGGCACCTAATGGACGACTGCAAGCAATTTCTATGATGAATCCACAAAATCATCCATAGATGAGTTAAAGAAAGCTTATCCGCTGGATTTATTCTGCAGTGGCTGCACTGTTTGATACATTGGACGACACTTCACCAGAGACAGATTTACACTCTTGCTGCATATGTGTTTCACTTTGCTAATTAATGACATGATATTACCTGACAGTGGACCAGACACATAGCTGATCATAGCTGATCTTTAAAGCTTATTTATGGCTCAGGATCTGCTATATAACACACATTGAGTTTAAATGGCCATTGATGGCAGAATGCAATAGGAAAACGCTGCATTTCTGTTTTCTGTGGGTATTAGCCTGCATGTACCTCCCCACTATGAATGGATTTCATTTACAAACAGAAAAGTTATAAGATGAATATAATATATAAGGTATTTATATAAAGTTTGTGAGTGAGCTTTTAGAAACAAAGTCTGGTTCCTACCACCGCTATAGTGAATAATTCTGTAATAATGCAAAAGTTTATAGGGATTAGTGTGGGGAGAGCGAGATATATGGGAGACAGACAGACAGACCAACCGACAGACCGGGGTAAAAAGTGTGAGATGATTTGGCAATACAGCATCTGAATATGGCAATGCCAAAAAAGCTGAATTGAACAGGGACAATATATAGAGAAAGCGAGAGAGACAGACAGATATATACGCTGCACACTGTATCAAACTGGTCTGCATGACTGTCACCTCAGAAGGAAACCTCTTCTTAAGACGATGCACAAGAAAACCCACAAACAGTTTGCTTAGCCTGACCCAGATTAAGGACATGGATTACTGGAACCATGTCCTGTGGTCTGATGAGACCAAGATAAACTTATTTGGTTCAGATGGTGTCAAGCATGTGAGGCAGCAACCAGATGAGGAGAACAAAGACAAGTGTGTCTTGCCTACTGTTAAGCATGGTGGTGGAAGTGTCATGGTTTGGGGCTGCATGAGTGCTGCCGGCACTGGGGAGCTACAGCTCATTGAGGGAACCATGAATGCTAACATGTACTGACATACTGATGCAGAGCATGATCCCCTCCCTTTGGAAACATGTCTGCAGGGCAGTATTCCAACATGATGACCAGCCCAAACACATCTCCACGACGATCACTGCACATTGCTAAAGAAACTGATGGTAAGGTAAACCCTATTGAGCATCTGAGGGGCATCCTGAAATGGAAGGTGCAGGAGTACAAGTTCTCTAACATCTACCAGCTCTGTTGTCATCATGGAGGAGTGGAAGACAATTTCAGTGGCAACTTGAGAAGCTCTATTGAACTCCAGTGAGTTAAGGCAGTGCTGGACAATAATGGTGGCCATTATTATAGACAGAGTGTGAGACATACAGATAGAGAAAGATGGACAGACAGCTAGAGGGATGAGAAACTACAGAGTTGAATTGAGAGAGAACAAGAGAGAATTTATTCATTTCTTTGTTAAATTGGCTTCTACAATGATTTGACGACATGAAGACTGATGCATATTTTACGAATAAGAAATGAATACTTAGTTGTCCAGAGTTTGAGAGAACAAAACCATTTATGACACTGGGATGGGATCTCAATCTATTGAGACAAGGTGATTTTCACCAAAGTAATTTTGAACCGTGTTGATTTGTCCATTCAGCATGAAATTTTTGAGCAGAATACATAGAAACTTTACTTCACAACCTCAAAACCTCAAATACTCAATTTGCCATCAATGAAACACTATTGGGTAAATTAATCTATTACTAATACTATTGATTTCATTCAAGAAAAGCAATCAACCCACCAAAACAGGGTTCACCCATCAAGCAGCAGTAAACACTTCAGTCTAAGCACAGTTTAGGCCAAGTTCCGCCTGTCAGTGACCCCAGCCAACGGGAAGTATCCCATCAACTCTGTAAGAACAACTTGCTCACCTTGACAGTGTCAAAAGAAAGAGCCTCAGAGTGGAAAAGGATATAGAGGCTGGTGAGCAGATGGGACACAGTAACAGTATCCAGCCATGCCACACTGTTAGCTGGGACCCACCGAAAATAGCACACACATCAGGAGACTGACTGAGCCAAATAAAAAGAAATGTAAAGAATTTTACTTGCAATATTGACTCCATTTCCAACAGCACTGTAATTTCACCCGATAACGTTGGAATTTCACAAAAGTTGGTACGCTCGCAGAGAATGAGGCAGGGACATGGCATACCAAATCCTGTGTAGTTTGATCCTTGTCTTCACAAGATATTGGAGGTTGGAGTCTGACTATTTGAAGGTGTGGACAAGTCTTTTATACAGATAATGAATTCAAACATGTGTCATTAATACAGGTAACAAGTGAAGGATAGAAGAGCTTCTTAAAGAAGTAGTAACAGGTCTGTGAGGGACAGAATTCTTGCTTGTTTTTAGGAGCTAAATACTTGTTTTCTGCACCATTATACAAATAAACTCTTTAAAAATCATACAATGTGATTTACTGGATTTTTTTTTTACATAGTCTCTCACAGTTGAAGTGATCCTATAATGAACATTACAGACTCATCTTTTTAAGTGGGAAAACTTGTAGAATCAGTGGCTGACAAATACTTTTTTGCACCACTGTATATTTTTTAAGGAAAAAAAAAATACTACAAGCCTAAAAACATCATAACCAGGGGTGCCAATACTTGTGGAGGGTGCTATATTTATATCCATTTGCTCACTTTGCTGTGAGCTCATGTGTTATTATGCTTTTTGTGTGTGTTTCTTGCTGCTCGTGTCTGAGAGCTGCCAAACACGTGTTGGTGTATCCTGTTCCTGTCTTAAATCTCCCTTAATCCAAAACTCAATCAGAAATAAGAATATTTTTGCTTGATTATTGAGGTCTTTTCACACTTGTTCATTTTTTGGATTTAACTCACTGAACCTGCCTAAGACTGCTGCTTGTCCAACAATAAGATACAGCAGAAGAAGAAATGGAGGAGTCATGTAAAAACCAATTACCAGCTAAAAAAACAAAAATCATACTGCACAAAAACATTGACCGAGTGACTGAGTTTGGAGCTCCAGGCGACAGAGTGACCCAGCCATTACAAACAGCAACACAACTGTAATGTGAAACATTTTTACTTGAAGTCTTCTTTCTGGCCTAAAACTCCCACAAAGTGCATCACAACAAAATGTGACCTTTAACCCCTCCAACCGTGGGAGCAGCCATCAGCAGCAATGTAGCAGAACCTTCGAGTGCACCTCAGCGGATCCTGGGCTGGGACTCAAACTTCTGGCCACAAGCGCATGGTCAATCTTAGCCAGAGTTGGGTGGTGCAGCTGTGGCCTAATGGTTAGAGAAGTGGGTTCGAAACCGAGATCCCTTAAGAACATGTGTGTTCCCTCCCAAGACAACAAAACCTTTATTTTACCAAGGCCGTTCAACTTGAAGCAGCATCAATTACAGCAAGTAAACAGAACATTATGTCAACCCACTTCCTGCAAACCATGTATCTACAACAACCTGAGCCCTGATATAAAACCTCCAGACCCAATTCAGTCAGAGCCCCGTCTTTCAGGCCATCTGTCCAGACAAACTATGCATATACTTTATTAAAAATGCATTAAATAAGCACACCGGACTCTGATAAAACTCTAAGGTACTTGGGCTCATGCAGGGAGCGCTGACGGGCAAACAGGCGATCCACTACCACGGTGTGTATCCAAGGCAGCTGGTGTATTAACGCAACATAAATGAGAAAGAACATCTGGATGCACACCTCAGAGAGAGTGAGTGAGTTAGCGATATTGAGAGAGGAGCATGTTACTCTGGGACAAGCGGAGCAGATGCATCTGGACGGACAGCTGTTTGCAGTGTATCAGGGTTTATTGATCACACAGCACTGAGATAAATCAAGTTATGCTGCATTACACACTCTGCATGGGCTCAGACCAATGCCGGCTCTGATACACATACTCCACCTCCACCCATCCATCATTACCGCGACCATATACATATTCAAATAAAGACAAACCACATTCACACCAGCTGGTGCATGCTCAAATAGCAGAAAGGCCGTCAAAATAAGATATTCACACCAAATGGCGCTGTATTTACATTATTCACATTGGCCTCTGCAGCATTTCTTGTGCAATCAGCTACAATGATGTTTGAAAAAAGATGAAGTGGAGGGAGTGAAAAGCTATAGGAGTTACTCTTGGGTACTGTAGAGCCCAAGTGCAATTAAGACTTCAAAAGGTGCTTAATTGGCGCAGTGAATTATTTCATTACACCAGCCACCGGATAAATCGCACTGAAGCACTGATAAAGGAAAAAATGCTGAAAGTATTGCAGGAGGTATTGCAGTGAGAGATGAAGCCTGGAGGTTATGGTTAAGCACCAAATTGAACAAGAAAGCAAGGAAACATTCTCTGTTGGGAGAGGAGAGTTTCATGTAGTGTGCATGAAAGGTACGTTTATTGGGCAAGGTGAATTTCTAGATAATTTATTTTTTATGTAACAATTGAATTTATTTTACTGGCCGCAAGTTGGTGTTTTGAACGCAATGACGATTTCTGAGCCTCCCCACCACACCCCTCATTTATTTAATATAATCGATAATATATATATATATATTTTAAAAACATTATGGAATATGTACACACAAATACAAAATATATAGATAGATAAATGTATAATGAAATTAAATTGATATACAATTTTTTTTGTTTAAAAGTAACTTAAAATAATGATCAATCATAAAATACAATTTTAATCGATTGTTACAGAAGAAACACTTTTTCAATATAATATTAAATTGTACTGTCTATGTACTAAGAGGGAAAGCTAAGTAACATTAATGCAGTATATACAAGCCTGTGCAAGCAGAAAGCAAGGTGCTTTAATCGCGAAAATGTTATTAGTCAACAGTTTGGTTAATGATTAGGGGGTTTAGATTTAACATTATGCTCCAGCAAATAGTCCCCCTTCCTTACTGCCCACCAACAAACCTGCCCCCTTCTATAAGGCCATCACCCCGTACATCCCATCTTCCTGGAATTCATAAAACTGCAAGACACACACTCAAGGAGCTTGTTTATCCTCCATGGTGTCTCTAGTGCATTTAACAAGACTATGCACAGACACAAACAGCATGGTATTTTAGTATTAATACTTAAATGTGTTTGCTCTGTAACAATCAATAAAATATTATATTTTACTGTTCATAAAGAAAGAAAACCACCACAGAAACTTCGCAATTATAACCCCAAATTTAAAAATTGGGACAATGTAATAAAAATGTATGATAATAATAATTTATGATAATAATAATTTATAATAACAATACTAATAATACTAATACTACTACTACTACTACTACTACTACTACTACTACTACTAATAATAATAATAATAACAATAATAATAATAATAATAATAATAATAATAATAATAATAATAATAATAATAAACCACATAGCTATGATGTACAGATTTTACAATGTAATGACATATTAAACAACAATCTAATTTTGAATTTGATGCTGCAGCATGTCTTAAAGTTGGGATGGGGCAACAAAAGGCTGAAAAAATAACATGAAACCGTTTTGTTTGTTTTTTTATATGTCCACACAATCCCTGTCCACAAAAAAAAAAAAAAACACAATGTCAAACTGTGTCAAAAGAATGCCAGGTGGCAGTATAACCCTAAAATCATGTTGCTGTCCTGGCCACTGTGACGTCCAAGGAGATGAAGTCGCTCAGTTTGATGAACGACTCCGTTTTCTTCATTCCTCGACGCATAAAAATGCTCCAAAAATTTCCGGGGGTGGACTGAGAGACAAAACGCACAATACATACAATACAAATGTACCCGCCTGGTATGGTACTAAAAAGAAATGGAGGAATATGTTGTAACTTATTGGAACTAATTATTAAATCTGATCATCTTTCATAAACTTCACTGGCAAACGATCATATTGTATTAAATATGAGCTACTTCTCATTACCTTCAAAGCCCTCCATGGCTTTCCTCTTCTTTCTAAATGACTTCCCCTTATATTATTACTGCCCGCGCTCTACTCTTCTCCGACACTGCCCTGGTTCGCAAAGGTTGCCTTAAGTCACTGGAAGGCAAATAATTCAGTGTTCTTGACCCCAACCTCAGGAATTCTCTCCACCTACACCTTTGTAATATGCGACCAAATTCTAAACACATTTTGTAAAAAGGAAGATTTACTTGGTTGAAATAATTTATGTTCAACTGAAAAAATATTTTTGAGTTTGGCAAAGCACTGCATTTTACACACCGTCCCAACATTGTATGTTCCCTCTATTACTTCCATAATGCTGCAAAAATGGAATTGTATTTTATCATTTGTATTATTTCAAATCTCTGTTGTAGGAGATTATAGGATATAATATATAATCATATAAATCCATTACAGTTTTACACTCTGTCCCAATTATGTAATAATTTATAAACAACAGCTGAGGTCATCCCTTCCTGTTCTGCCTAATAATCAGAATCAGAATCAGAAAAACCTTATTGTCCCTAAGGAAATTGCTTATGTATCGACTGCAACATAGAGACAGTGACATAAAATAGCATACATCTTATAGAGGCAATACATATAAAAGGTACTAAAGATACAAGGTAAAAAATACAAAAGTCATAAAAGTACAATGGTAACAAAAAACTACAAGTGTAAACTGTGATTTTTTGATGAAAAGCAGTAAAATAAGATAAATAGGATAAATTATAGTAAAATTGCAGTAAATTGCAGTGATTGCACTTATACTGTATATTTCACCTTGAGGTTGGTGAGGTTGGTGATGTGCAGCATGTAATAATGTAATCTTGTAATGTTGTAATGCTGTAATGCTCTGAGTTATGAGAGAGTTATTGTATGGATAAGTGACAGCAGGAAGAGTTAAAGAGTCTGATGGCTGTGAGGAGGAAGCATTTCAGACTAGTCAGTCTATTACTGAAGATGCTTCTCTGCCCCAACACAACACTGTGCGGTGGGTGATCAGCATCATCGATAATAGACTGTAGTTTACTCAGCTTTTTCTGATCCACCACAGTCTCCAGATTGTCCAGTTCTTTTCCTACAACGGAGCCGGCCTTCCTGATCAGTTTGTTCAGCCTGTTCCTATCAGCTACTTTCACACTGCTCCCCCAGCACACAGTGGTATAGAAGATGGCAGGGGCACATCAGATTGGTAGAACATTTGTAACATGGTGTTAAAGACCCTGAAGGACCTCAGTTTGCGCAGAAAGTGCAGTCTGCTCTGACCCTTCATGTATGTGGCCAGTGCGTTCAGTGACCAGTCCAGGTTATTGGGCATTTGGGCAAAACATCCTCCAATGAGATAGGGGTCTCAATAGGGTGTCAGTTGTATTATAACGTATTTGCCTTATTTGAGCTGCATACTGCTGCATTGAACTGGCAATCCGTTTTCCCACAAAACTACTGCTCATACTACACAGTTTACCTATCCATGCTCCTCCCACATTCCTTCATCAAACAGTTAGCCATTTAGTTCCTGGAGACCCTCCCGCCCTTAACATGAGGGATGAGGGTGGGAAACACTGTCATATAGAGAAACGTGTAGAACCTGGGTTAGGACCTACTACCTAGATATGCAATCATGGAGAAATAATGGTTGTGTAAGTTGTCACATGGTCCAACAGGTATACATGTCATCGCCCTGTTTCAGCGAGGAGATTGAGCGCTCGTCCGAGGTCAGCACCTTGGACAGCTCCTAAGTCTCTTTCCTCTCTCACGGTTGTTTGTAAACAGGGAGCACACGGCGGCCGGTTGAGCCACGCCCGTGCAGCACGCAGCTGGCGGCACTCTGTGCAATCAGCTGACGTGTTTAAAAGGCGCCTCAACTTGCAACACAGCCAGTGATCCTGAGCCACCTCTACTGTGTGTTCCTTCTTGCTTTGCCTTATTGCTTTCCCCTTTATTTCAGTATTGGAACTTTGTTCCTTTTGATAACATCTTGTGTCCCTCTTTTACATGTACCGGGATCCAGACAAGGGAGAAGCCTAATCTAATTCCCTGAGGCACCACCGCCTGGACCTCCTGCCGCTCTCCTCAGCTTCTCTACCCCTCTCTGTTTTTTTCAGTATTCACATTTCATTGTGTTTTCATTAAAACTTCCCTACAGGGTTATTTTCTTGCAAAACCTGTTGTGTTGACTCCTTCCGTGTGCTCATCCAGTCACAAAGTATACAAATGCAGTTTCACATCACTCATGTCATCGTGGCACATGGAGATGTTCACCCTCTTCCATAAGAACACTTTAGACTGAGTGCTCTAATCTGCAGCACAGAACTGCAACCTGACCCGAGGCCAAGCAGGCCTGGAATGAAGACTGATGATGGGTAATGTAGTTAGTATGTGGCTACAGTGAACAGAGGAATGCCACCATTGCAGAAAGAGATGGAAAAATAAACCAGTACACTCCTAAACAGATGGCACATTTGATTGGAATGCCCCAGCCAGTCCTTACATTCAGAAAGGAGACTAAACTGAGTTTAACTGTCATTACAGTAACATTCCAAACTGGCTCATCAACAATGGGGATGCAATGATATGGGAACTCTGGGAAATTGGCCATCACTGCTAGTGCACACATTTGCCAGTGCATATGCTTCTAGACCAGTGCCTTCCACCCCGACCCCCTGCACTTCATTGTGCTTTTAGAATTTTAAACACCCACATGAACACTGGAGGTCATTTAGTTTAGTTGGATCAGGATGGGAGCACAAAGGACCAACGGAAAGGAAAAGAGGGTAGGCCTTCTACCTGGATTACCATTATGATGAAATAACGTGCAGTAAAAATTCATTTTGGGGGGATGCCATTGACTAAAGATGCTTAGATTTCACTTTAAAAAGTATACATTCATATATATACATTTATATATACAGGAAGCATGTGATAATAGTGCAGTAAAACAAATTTATATAAAATAAATAGTAAAACATTTATTAAAATTTCAAATAAAATGTAAAAATTAAGATTAGGATGTTTGAAATTATGTCCTCATCTAAAACAGACATGCGTAGAGTGTCCCTTATTACAGGAGGAGTGTTGTTGCTTTGATGTTATAACAGTAATAGAAACGCAGGGGAATTTCTTCAGACATTGTGCATTTTGGTCTGTGAGGCTCCATTCTCCTGTCGGGACCCTTTTGGGTGTGAGGAACATCAAAGCTGTTCTGGACCAAAATAATTTAATCAAAGCACAAATGGAATTATTTTTCATTTTAATTTGCATTTTTCCTGCAAAACTCTACTAAATTCTACTAAAGTGCATAGAAGTGAATGAACAAAAGTTACCCTACACCTCTTTTTGTCCAACATGAAGCCATACGTTTCTCCTCTGGCCTTTTCCAGTGTAATTTACTGCCCTTTTGAAAGGAGAACTTCAGAAGTAGCACAGCAGAGACTCTCTGGGCTCGTCTCCCGTCACCCTAGGCTGCTATTAGTCATCAATCTTTGCTCGAGGGAGCCAAAACCGAGGCAAAAGCAAGTGTGGGTGTAAAATATCTAGGGCTAATCAATTTCTCTTCAAGGTAGATTAGGGACGTACATGCCGTCAGTTGGGTTGTATTGTCTTCCACTGCACGGAAACCACAGATACATTGCATTGCAGTCGTGAAATCTAATTATATGGCAAAAGAGCATAATCAGCATCTAATGGACACTACACTGGCTAAATTAATGTTCCTCAAATCTATACACCTGGATGTACTTTAATAAATCTCTCATCTGTGCAAGTGTGAGGTGCCGTCAGGCTTGCACTCTGTTGTTCTGGCCCATCCCTTTTACTCTCGGGTAGATCTCCGTTTGGCATGAACCACAGTCCAGTCCCATTAATCAGGCCTGCAACTATGAGGGATGAATGTCAAAGCTTCTCTCCTTTCCCTCTGCATCCACAACAAGGGGCGCATTAACCTTCGGCACATCTTCATTTCCAATTCCCAAAGACTTGGCAATGAAGGGAAGGAGAAAACTACTCAGATTGTTTTCTTCTGGAGCCGACTGAGTGAATGGCTTGGTGTGCGCGTCCCTGGCTCTGCTATAAATAAGCCTGGCCGCAAGCGGAGGAGGGAGGGAGGGAGTGAGCGCAGGGGCTGACAGCAGAGGGCAATGTGGCCTTGTCTCCCTGGGAGATGCCAATTAAAACTGGACTCAAACCCAGAGCCTACCGCTACACTACAGCTGTACAGCCAGACAGGAAAAAACCATGATGTGCTTCTAGCCTAAAGTTCTGCAATCTTGGAGAGCACTTAAACCTTCTTTTCTGTTTCTCTAGGGATGGGTTATAGTTTTTAAATTGCCATATATACACATACATCTTCTAATAATAGCCTGTGTCTTTTGATTGAAATAAAAATAGACGTCAGCCTCTATTAGTAGCCGTTCTGTAGTAAATGCTGATCTGGAATGACCCACCACACTTTCCGTCCACTAATCCTCTCGTCGTACCACCTGGGCTCCGCCCTGCAGTGAATCATACTGTAAGTATCTTTTCGTATCAAAACGTTTTTTTTGTTTTTTTTTTGTTTTGTTTTTTTTGTCCTGTTCTGACAGTTAGGCAAGCAGCATGGTAATTCTGTTGCCTGGGGTGTCAGTGCAGTTT
>JBBIGC010000001.1:15130974-15147457 GCA_037576955.1 Lepidarchus adonis
CCTTGAGAGGAACCAAGGCTCAGAAGGGGAACCCATCCTCCTCTGGTCGACACCGGAGAGTGATAAAAAGTTCAATGCTATGCAAGGTAAACAATATTTTTGGAGAAGAAAGGAGCAGCATTTCATGAAAAGAACACCTTGCCAACCATTAAGCATGGAGGTGGATATATCATGCTTAGGGGTTGTGTTGGAGTCAATGTCTCAGGACTGCACGGGTAAAGGGAAGAATGGATTCCACTAAATACCAGCATTCTGGAAGCAAACCATCTGTAAAAAATCTGAAGCTGAAAAGAGGATGAGCTTCTACAACAGGACGATGATCCTAAACAAACTTTGAAATCAACCATGGACGACCTCAAGATACGCAAGCTGAAGGTTCTAGAATGGCCATCACAGTTCACTGATTTAAATTTATTGAAAATTTGTGTATAGATCTTAAAAGAACTGTGCAAGCAAGACGACCAATGAACATTACAGAACTAGAACATTTTTGCAGAAAGAATGGGAGAAAATCCAAAGTACAAGAATTGAAAGATTTTTAGCTCTAAAAAGTGTTTGGAAGCTGTGAAATCTGCCAGAGGAGATATTGAAAGTACTGATTATGTAGGGTGCCCAAACTTTTGCACAGTGCCATAATAATGTTTTTATTTTTTATTTTTGTTCAATTTATGACATAAAAAGCAACTATGCATCAGTGTTTGCTGAAAATATTGTGTATTTTTTCCATGTCCTAGAGAGACTGTATTACATCTTTTCAATTACAAAATCACCAAAATGTGTTATTTATAAAGGGGTGCACAAACTTTTGCATAAGACTGCTCCCCAGATATTGTTGGAAGCTGCTTCATGTTTGTTGGGTTAAATGCGGAGTTGTTGTTTTTTTTTTTTTTTTTACCAGTCTCTGACATCAATGTGAGGAAAGTTTGCGCCACTCTTCAATGCAGAATTCTTTAAGATGTGAGATGTGATGTCTCACTGCTTAAAGAATTCTGCATTGAGGAGTGAGGCAAATGTTCCTCACACCAACGTCAGAGACTGGTAGATGATACAAGAAGTGTCTCACTGCGGTTATTTCAGACAAAGGGGGTAACACTAGCTTTTAGGGGGTAGGGTGTTCTAACTTACTCTCAGTTAGAATACACATTCTTGTTGATCTTTTGTTTAATGAATAAATTAAAGTATTTTTTTTGTTTACCTGCACTTAAATCTCTTTCCATTTCAGAGATAAATGAAAACAAGATTAGACATTGATATGTGAATATGGGGTGTCTTAACTTTTTCACACGTCTGTATATATATATAGTATCACACAAAAGTGATTACACCCCTCAGATTTTTGTAAGTTTTTTATTATACATGTTCATGGGACAACACTGAAGATATGACACTTTGATGCAATGTAGTCAGTGTTCAGCTTCAATAGCAATGCAAATTTACTGTCCCCTCAAAATAACTCGACACAGCCATTAATGTTTAAAATGCTGACAACAAAAGTGAGAACACCCCTATTTGAAAATGTCCAAATTGTGTGCAATTAGCCATTTTCCCTCCCCGGTGTCATATGACCTTTAGTGTTAAAAGATCTCAGGTGTGAATTGGGTGCAGGTGTGTTTTATTTGGTGATTTTGAGGGGACAGTAAATTTACAATTATATAAGCTGTACACTGAATACATTACATTGCATCAATGTGTCTTCAGTGTTGTCCCATAAAAAGATATAAAAAGACGAAAATGTGAGAGGTGTACTAAACCTACATGGCCCTGTGTGACAAAGTGATTACACATTACACATTCCTCTACAGCTGTAAAAGACTTATTGCAAGCACTTGATTACAGTTGTTGCTGCTAAGGGCCCAACCAGTTAGTCCTTCACTTAAAACCACATTTTGTGTTTACTTGTGTTGTCTTTGATCAATATTTAAATAATGTATTTTTTTAAATCCGGAAGGGGGCAAACACTTTTTCCCACCACTGTGTAAATATAGGATTCCTCCACTGAGGCAATGCTAATGTTTATTAGCATTAGTTAATTCCAAAGCTGTAAAAAAAAATGTTTTTATGTAAGACCAGCATGTAAATAAGATTCTATTTCCAACAAGAAAAACATAACAGACATTCTAGCAGCTCATTACTTTACTGCGCTGCCCAGACGTCCTATGAAATCCAGTCACACGGAGGTAAAAATTTCTCCACAAAACCTGAGAGGACCTATATATTTACATCACAGCCAAATGCCCATTTTTTAAATTTTATAACAAAAATACATTGAAAGACAGGGGAACTTATCCTCTTTCTGCCAATATAATTTTCAGAGCGACAGGAATGATTTTTGGGGAAATGCATTAATATAAATGCTATTTATCATCAATTTATTAATGGTACTAAATGGTGGAAAAATCCTTTCTTCGGTTTTCATCTTTCTGAATGTTAATAAACCAACTACTGCATTCATTTGCTATTAATACTTGTCATAATGATTTCTATAAGGAAACAAACAAAATTCAGGCAACAGTGATGCTACAGTCTTGGTTTGAGTTTAACAGCCCAGTCCAGATTACATGTACAGTGGCCTCGAACCGAGGCAGGGATATACTGTACTTCATGGCCCCCAACGTCATTTATTTAGAAAGTTTGCACCATTTTATCCAAACAGGATGGCAGGACGATGTATTTTTTGTTTGAACAATTTGGCATCTAGAACATTGTTTGGCAGAATGTGACACTGGAGAGGGTTTGCTCAGGTTTCACGTCCCAGAGTGAGAGACCATCTATCAGAAAGTTCATGCAATCACAGCTCAGCCAACAGTTTAAAGC
Source organism: Lepidarchus adonis (assembly GCA_037576955.1). Taxonomy (NCBI): domain Eukaryota; kingdom Metazoa; phylum Chordata; class Actinopteri; order Characiformes; family Lepidarchidae; genus Lepidarchus; species Lepidarchus adonis. The sequence continues at coordinate 15,133,789 of JBBIGC010000001.1, forward strand.
AGATAATGTCAAAGACTGACCACTGCACTGTGGTGCTCACGTTACAACACTTTCTATCACACAGAATAAACACCTAGTGTCTATTCTATGCTGCTGCATTTGAGATGTAATGTGGCTCAGGGCACAATGAAAAGCGTTTGGGTCGCCCTGGATAATCTGCTGGATAAATTTCCTCGACATAGAACAAATTTACAGCATACTCCAAAATTATTGGCACCCCCGGTTAAGATGTCTTAAAATAAATTCAAGCAAAACTGAAGACAAATCTGACATTTAACTCAAGTGAATTAAAAAAATCCATAACTAAGACTTTTTTTTAACCTGAAATCATGTATGCCACATTTTTGGCAGGGTTCGAGGCAGAGTTTACCTTGGACAGGAGTCCAACCATTCATAGGGTAACACACACACACACGTGAAATTTAGAGTAGTCAATTGACCCAAAGAACCTAAGATCACCATGTTTCAGAGGGATTACCATTATAAAATTTTCTTCATCTTCAGATGTGGTACCCCAGACAGCCTGACGACCCACCCAGGAGTGGCATATTGCTGGTCAGTCTGCACTAGTGTAAAAAAGCCCATCTTCTTGTAGAGGGCCACAGCTGCTGTTCGTGTGGGGCTAGTCTGAAGCACAATCTTGTGGAACTCTTGCTCTTTACAAAAGTCCATGGCTGTTTTTCCCAGTCATGAGCCAAGGCCCATAAGTTCTCCATACTTGCGTCCACTCTCTGGAAGTTCTTTGGCTTCCACAGCCACCATACCCACGACATGAGGTCTCCCATCGATTTCAGCTTCAGCTACCCAGAAGCAGTTATCAGGATGGCTGAGGTAGAAGCCTGCGATGTCCAGCATGTCTGTGCGCAGCTTCAGTCGGACAAAAGCAGCAGTAGTACAACAGGCCAATCCATGAGCCTTCAGGCACAAAAGCCAGACCAACTGATTCTCCACCCAGTATATAACCCACAGTGGAAAAGCACACGGTCAGGATCATGTGAAATGGCTGGGAAATGGCATGAGTGAAAGCCGTATAGACGCATCACGAAACATTGCTCTGACAGACTCATGGTTTGAGGGCTGGAATTTCCTGATCACTACATGCACTGAGATCAGAAATGGATGGATGGATGGGGAGAGAGAGAGAAAAGAGAATCAAATTATCAAGATCAAATTATGTACACATTAATGCCACTACGAAACTATACACTCATAAATAAAGATTTTAACACCCCTGGTCAATCTACTGCTCATTTTAGTGCACTTCTATTTTTCTCATTTTATTTTTTGCCTTCTCACATCTCATTGTAATGGACAATTTCTATGTGCAGGGGGTCCTAAATTTACATCAGGGTTCGGTTCCTCTGAGTATGACGGGACTTTAATTTTGACAAAACTCATGCATGTAACGATCTGCTGCAGCCCAGTGCTTCCCTGGTCATTTCTATAAAGCTTTTACAACAAACATTGTCACAAAGCCACTAATGAGTAAGGAAAAGGTGACAGAGCTGAGGGGAAAAGACAGTGAGGAACCCATGCTCCTCTGGTTGACACAAGATAGCAACAAAATACACTAAGAAAAAGATGAAAAACAAGTCTGTGTTTAAACTCGTGAAGATGGATGAGCATTATGAATTTTTCAGTTTTTTAAAAAGGTTCTTTACACTTCCACTTGTAATAAACCTGGTTCTTCTGAAAGAACCATTTATGGGAGCAGGAAGTTGGCACAAGGGTCTGAAGTTCACAAAGGTTTATTTGCAGGCAAAACTAATGCAAAAACAAAGGGGAAGATACATTTAGGATTACTAAGAACTTTCTTCAATAGTGTAGAACTGAAATACAACTACAGAGAACAGAACATACAGGAGGGTTAAGCACAACGAAGAACCAACAAGAACTCATCAAACACGAGCTTAAATATTAGAACTTACATTCATCACACCCGTGCATAGGAGACTTTAATAGACTAATACAATGAGGGACAGATGCAGACACTGACAATGGGCAGGGCTAAGGTGGGGCTTAAAGAAACATAGGACACCTTTGTTTTCAGGAGTATTTATTGAAACGCTGTATTTGAACTTTGCCGTTCTCTTTGATTGAGAATGTGGTCTTCTGTGGGTTAAGCTCCAAATAGTTGTATTAAAATAAATAAATCCCTAAAATGAAACAAAAAAAAGACTGAAGAAGCAGCCTTTAGTTTTTTTCCTTCAAAATTCTGGAATTTAATTCAGATTAATATCCGCTAGGCATCAACAGTAAGTAGTTTTAAAAACCACTTAAAACCTTTTTTTTATTTAATAAAGTGTTCAATTTACAGATTTTGTACAAAACACATCACTAACCACTATACATACAGAAATCTTACCATCACACTGAACTTCCTCTAAATGCTTTTTCTGATCTCACTCTTATTTATTTGCTATTCTTGCACTTTGTATTTTTTTTCTGTTTTCTTTAAATGTGTATGACAAATTATATTAACTATGTATATTGTAAAGCACTTTGAGTTACATCCTGATGTATGAAAAGTGCTCTATAAATAAAGCTTATTATTATTATTTATACATCTGTATTTGTCAATAATTGTACTTAATAAAATACTGTTCTCATGTATCAGGGTACATAATGTTCTATAGTCTACTCTCATACATCACAAACTAACTTCATTTCACCTCTCTGGCTGTTACCCCGCCATTTCATTTATGGGTAATGGAAAGCCTATCCAATTACCCTTCCCCGAGGTGCCATGTAAATCAAAACATAAAGTAATTACACATAGTTAAGATGATGGCAACAAGGCAAATGAATCAATTCTTTAGTTTCGCTAAAAAATCATGGGCCATAAAAGGCACCCACAATGTAGATATGGCACCATTAATAATGATTTCCTTTAATCCCAGTGCTAGTTAATGTTAACCAATCACTGAACTGCTTTAACAAATGCAAATCTTCTAGTGGACAAACTATTCATGCTTGGCTCACGCGCAGCTGTGAAGGATCCAGAGAAGAGTGCACATCAATAAATCCACCTGTTGCTATATTTGGACACTGTACAGTCTATTTAATAATGTTATAAAAGATGTGATGGACAGTTATATCATAATCAGCAGAAGCATATTGCAGCGAGCACATGTTTTTGATATTATCAGCAGGATTATACAGTGAGCGCAATGTCCAGCCATCAGGGCCTGATGAATGGCCACTCATTAGAATTGCAAAGGCAGAGCAGTGCAGCAGTGGCAGCATCGTTTTCCAGAGGGAGTCTGACAAGGCCACAAGCCTCCATCTGCGTAATTAATTTGCCACATTCTAGAGGACATGAAGTGTACTTCTCAAAATGAGACTGGTAAAATGTGCCAAAAGGTCATGATCAATTGATTAATATGACAGTTGAGGAGGGAGGGAAGCAGAGACTTGATGGCTTTCAGGGGGAACTCTTTCTCTTTGTTTGGAGCCCTGAATTAGTACCCAAAACGTAAAAAGTATCCACAATTAAAATAAATAAGATATTTCACTTCCAAAGTATTATAAGGAAACTGTACAAGAGATTGTGTGTCAGCTGAACTTCCTCAGTTCCTCAGTTATGCTGCATAAAATTGAGTCACCCGTCCACCAACTGAACCTCAACAGATAGTGGGTTAAGCAGCAAGACAACGATCCAAAACCCACATAATAATGCTTGTGTTATTTGTTTAATTTGTTTAAAAAAAATCAGATCAGGGTTCACATACTTTCAGTCACCACTGTAGCTAGTGTCCCTGTACGCTGAAAATATTAACCAGACTTGTGTAAGCAATGTTTATTTCTATAGCACATTATCATTCACAGAGGTCATTCAATGCACTTTACAGAAATAAGTTTTAATAAAAATAAAAAAATAAAATAAAGTAACTCAAATTAAGACTAAAGTAAAATAAATGAAGGCCATACTTCAAAATTGTCAGGACCATATTAATTTCCACTGTGTATTACTTTTGTTGGCATCCAATCAGGTCCGTGCTCAGGGTTGTTTCTTTGTGATCATTTCCTCAACGAGTCCATCATCCATGGGACGTCCCATCCTTTTACTACACTAAGTCGTCACCTCCATGTCCAAACTCTCCCCCTGAAGGGTAGAAACTAGTCTCACCTCTACAGAGGGACTAATAGCAGTCCTCCTGTTTGAACAGGAACCAATGGAATGCCCCAAAAAACAATGCACTCTCGTATAGTAACTGAAACGGTCTCGCCTCATTACTGTTGACATCTAATCAGGTTCGTGCTCAAGTTTGGAGACAGGGGTTTGCTCCCCTCATGCTTCTTCTCTCAGTGGTGAGTAATATAACTGCTGCAGAAGTTAAGAATAAGCAGTGATCAGCAGGTCCAGTGAGTGGACGTTATTTAATTGCTTCCACTGATTGACAAGGAATATTTACATTTTGAATAAATTACACAAGGACTTAGACAAAATGAATGAAAAGATGGACCAATTTTTTTTATTTGTTAATGGCAATTCTATTGATTGAGCCAAATGAAAATTTAGGAGAATGTTTTAAATTTCAAAATTTGTCTTGTTTTTGAAATATTGAAATGTGTCAACTGCAGCATCTGAAATTTCAGGAAATTCAATTCCTTTCAATGCGATTTACATAAAGACTGAGGTAGTGAAGATATTGATAAAATGTGCAGCCATTGCATACCTGTATGTACAAGTATGTATGTATGTATGCAAATAAACAGACACAAAGTCAGGCCCTGGAATCAGGATCTTTTCACCACAATAATCTGAAAGAATCAGATATTATGACAGCCTTAGTATCCATATTATGTGCAAGTTATTTAAAAACAACACTATCGTAATGCTAGTGTGACCCTGGAGTGTGTATATTTAAGGTTCGAGTTAAATGGGTCAGACTACGCCACCTGTGGCCTTACACCACAAGATTCTTATATTTGGTGAGCTCCCACCCCTGATTTAACACAAGAGCTTCCCCGTTAAAGTAAGTATTCAAGACAGACGTGATATGCCAGTAAAACAACAATTTTATTAACACTTCAAGAAGAGTAAAACAATTTATAAATGTAGAATCATTAGACTCACTGCATCACCATCCAAGGACCCTCAAATGTCTCAGGGGAGTGTACAAAAGGTCACCACCATTCCACAGGGTAATAAACTGTAAAATACTGATTAAAAGGCAAGTTACCTGGCCGGAAGAGTGAGACCAACCCTCAACGTGCTCCCAATTCTGGTGGTTTCCTTCACACACACACACAATCACAGCACACACACACACACATCCATACATTGCACTACAAAAGTGTTCATAGCAAATGGTGAGGTGCTCATTACCACGACAAAGTTCATGTGCAGTGCAGGAGGACTCAGACCACGTGACCTGCCCCGTAGACACACTGAAGTATAATACACAACTATAAAATGAATCAAAGAGAACAAATTACTGGCTGCAAAATATTCTAAAAAGACAATTAAGAAATTAGTTAAATGCCACTGCTAAATGAATGGTGGCAACCTGTAACCTCCCCAAGGAGAATTGGATGGTGATTAAACCCTCAGACACAAATATAAGATCTAAAAGTACACAATCTCTGCATGCATAGCCCACGACACATAACGGGCTGATGAGATGAAATTCAAAAATGTATATCAGCAAAGCAGCAGCGGCAATCTCAATGTATCTAGATCTCCCGTTTCTCTGAACCTAAACCTCGGCAGCACTCAAACAGACAGAAGTACAAACTGCCACAGACGCCTTCACCAGCCACAACGAGGACCCCAGCAGAATGCAGCACGCCAAGACTCCTACCTGTCCTACCTTTGAGAGGCCTTTTATAGGTCTCTTGTACACGAAGCACCTGGACAATTAGCCACCCCAATTGCTATATGGGGGCGTGACCACTTTGGTCTGAGCTACAGTGGCTGTGAAGGGAGCAGGGCAAGCCTACAGTGACACCTGCTGATAGTCTACAGTGACACCTGCTGGTTACACTAGCTTACTTATAACTTTGCAGATCAAAAACAAAATAACTGATTTTAAAAAATAATGAAGTGGCTTGTAATACTTTTTGTAATATTTGACCCTCACTGATTTCGTAAGTCCCAAAACTCCCATTATATGAAATATATAATTTGATGTGGATTTCATTGAGTGAAATAAACATTTGATCCCCTACCTTCCATTAAAAGTTCTGGCTCCTACAGACCAGTTAGATTCTCCTAAATTCAACTTGTCGCCCACATTAAAAACAACTGTCCCAGCTGGTCACCTGTATAAAAGACACCTGTACACAGAATCAATCTTTCAGACTCTGACTTCTCCACCATGAAAAAGACCAAAGAGCTGTCTAAGAATGTCAAGGACAAGATTGCAGCCCTGCACAAGCGCTTAAGCAAGAAGCTGATGAGAAGGAGACTCTTGTTCAAAAATAGAAGAAACACAAAATGAGCATCAATTGACCTTGGTCTGGGCCTCCACACAAGATCTCACCTCATGGGGTGAGGATGATCATGAGAAAGGTTAGAGATCAACCTAGAACTACATAGGAGGAGCTTGTTAATGATATCATAGAAAAAACCTGTGTAGGGAGCTGAAGCTTTAAATTGCCATGCGACAGCCTCAAAACCTTAATGATTTAGAGCTGATCTGTAAGTGGACCAACATTCCTCCTGCTATGTGCACAAACCTGGTCATCAACTACAAAAAACGTCTGATCATTGTGCAGCCAACAAGGGTTTTGCCTCCAAGTACTAAGTCTTGTTTTGTTAGAGGATCAAATACTTATTTTAGTCAATGAAATTTATATATTTTATAGAATGTGACCATTTGGATTTTCTTTTTTCTCTCACCATTAATATATACCCACCATTAAAATGATAAATTGTTCATTTTTGTGTCAGTGGAAAACTTACAAAATCAGCAAGGGGTCAAATAATCTGTTAAATGATAAATAACTTGTCTTATCACTTGTTGAAGGGAACGGTCCAGTAACCAAAATAATCTAGATATATTTTAAAGAAATATACCAAGCTGTTTGTTACATTGCTGACATCACTGTAAATCGAGCCTTAAGCTGTGAATATACAGGCCTCTGCCCCGTTCACAGACAGGTCAGGCTGCTCTTGCTTGACTCGAAATATCTGCCTGGAGGTGTTACCAAGATGGCGGCAGAGTGGAGAGGGCATTGGTACAACCCCTAGTTGTTAATGATGCACAAAACAAAATGTTGTTTCTGACCTGGTCCTCTCTTTCTATCTGTGCCATAAATCAGTGAAACTGGTATGTAAATTATCTAGATTTGTTTTGAGTAGAGCTTCGACACAGCTATTAACTTTAAAATATCATTTGTAAATATTGCTGATACCATCATACCACATGGTTCTACACAACCAAATAAAAGTTTTGAACATGGCCCTGCTGGAAGTCAAGTCTGGATCCCAGCAGTAGGGTGTGTTGAACAGTACACATGGACTTTGAACTCCACCTAGTGGGCAACCTTGGCCCTGAGTGGCTGATTGATAAGTCACACAGAGTAAAGCCTTTGGAATGAATGGGGGAGGAAAGATTACAGGTAAAAATCTTTTTCTGAATGCAGTTTTGGGACATAAAAATGATACTACACATGTAAGAAATATATACTTGTTAACTGCAAAAAAAAAAGAGTTAATCCATCTATGGTATGACTATGTCTATCTGACTGTAGAAAATATTTTGGGGTTTTTCCTTTCTTTTTGCATATATTATGTTTTTGTAGAAAGTAAAATGGTGGTATTCTGATAAAAATCCGTTATTTTTTTCTGTCTGGGAAGGAATCATCACCCAACAACAGCATGGAAGCTCTGCAGAATTAGGGAGAGGAGATTCAGATCTGCTCACCTCCAGGATCCACCAGCTACATGAAACGGAGAGGGCAAAACTAGCTAGGTGTATTTTATAACATACTGCATTATTCAGCATAAAACTGGATTAGATTTTAAATTAAGTAAACTAGTGATTAATCATTAACTTAGATTAACTTAAATTAGATTAATTATGATTTTTAAAAATCATTCGACAGCCCAAGTAAAAATATTACACTGTTTTAAGATGCACAGGATTGACCCTACTGAAGACCATGCTGGGGCTGAGCCCAAACCCAAATGAACCCTTGAATGACGTAAAATTAAACACGGGACACAGTTAGAAGCTACCTGCTTATGACTAAAATGTAGATTACATTTCTGAATATCATACTTAAGAAGAAGTCTTATGAACCAAAGAAAGCACAAATGTACCATCATAATTAGAAAGTAAGGAAATTTAGTTCAGACAAAGCAAACAGCTACTTATTAATCAGATCATTTTTCATGACTTTCCCTAAATATTGTACACTTTCACTGCTGCAAAGAACATAGAGGATTTCAAAATTTTAACACAACGCTGACATTGCCAGTACTCAAATAGCCTGAGTGACGGCTGGCATTGGCGTTTAGCTGGGTTTCGTTCACGCTTCTAGTTTGTGACTCATCCCATCTGCCAACAAATGCTGTCCTCCATTTGGTGTGGCAAACTCTCAGGCTAGAGGGGCATCAAAGCAACCTGGGAACCGATGGGATCTTTGTGTCCATGCCATTGCTGTGCCTCATCTACTGGCTTGCTCCAATGAGAAGGGTCTGCAAAGGAGGCAGGTCCCATGTCTCCTATTGGCCAATGATGAGCTCTACAATGTTATTATTACAGGTCGATCACACCGAGGAACACTGCTTCAATTAACGATCCAATTAAAGGTTCTTTATGGAACCAAATGTGATTGTTCTGTGGTATAATTGAACCATTTCTCTCCCAGAGAAATTTTAATGGGCATCTATTGAAATGACATTGCTTCTCACATTTCACTCATCCTCCATCAGGGATGTTGGTGAGATGCACTGGATTTCTCACAGACGTAAATGGTCAACAGTACGTGACAGAAGGTGTGTGAACCCCCTCCAGTGTTTAAACAGGTTCATTTTACCCCCTTAGGTTTCTCCTGGTTTCAGTGTAAGATGCTGTGAACTGAGGGACTGAAGAACCTACTTGCTGGACATTCTGGATGTGTTGGTGCTCAGCGGGTACCTGGCATCTTTCACACTGTGTATTTTAATTGAGCTAAAAGGCAGTTTTCTTTGCCAGGAACTCGGCGCAAAGGACCTGTGTGATAGTTTTAGGAAAAGATAATACAGCAGATAAAGCCTTGGGTTTATTGGGAACCTTTTATTAATTCAGAAACAAATGTTTAAATGTCTTTCATAAATTCTAACATACTAATGTAGTATGATCTCCTTACTGAGGAACCTAAGGGCGATAGAATCAAGGGGAAAACTGTTGGAAGAAACCCTGGGAGGAAGCAAGGCTCAGAAAGGGAACCCGTTCTCCTCTGGTCGACACCGGAGAACATCAATGAGCAATGACCCCAGTGTAGTAATAACCACAGTAAAATATTTCCAGTAACTTGATCAGATTCCCACACTGACTTGGAGGATTCTGAAACCATTCTTCAGTAAAGACCATCTTTGGCTCTTGGAAGCTGTTGGTTTTTCTCGGTATTGGATTCAGGTCAGGCTGTTGGTTTGGCTATTCCGAAACATTCACTTTATTCCTCTTTAAGTATTTTTTTTAGAAAACAATGTGTGTGTTTGTCATTCTTGTTGCATGACCCACTTTTCTTTTTAGATTCAGTTCAGATACATATATCGGACATTGTCCTGACCTAATTAAGAAACAGACCTTCTTTTCAAAGGTTTGATCATTTCCAATATAATAATGTATTGTGAGGTGGAACTGGTGCACTGACCAGGTGCCTCCTATGTTCTGTGGTCAGGCAGGAACTTTTAAACCCCACGTCCACAGTCACCTCTAGCTCAGTCTCGAAATCTCCACTGTTCATCCGAGTTTCCAAGTCTTTCCTTTTCCAATGTTTTGTCTCCCAGCTTCGTTAGCTCAGCCTCAGCGTTTTGTTTGTTCTTTCAGTCTCTTTCATTTCTGCCTTTTGTTTTGGTTTTCTTCAGTGATTTTTATTTTTTTTAATCTTTTGTTTTTGTTATTAAGTCTACTCTGCCACCCAAGGTAGCTCACCTGGTGAGCCCTGGTTGTATTTTATAAATTTAGTATTTATTTGGTACATATGAATAATTTGGTGTATGTCTGCGCAGCAATGTTACACTATGGTACATAAATATTATAATATGTATAACATGAGCAATACAGTCTAACACAATTCTTTTAGTTGCCCATCACATTAAAACAGATATATTTGGTTATTTATGTAAGTAAAATATTTGATTAGTCAAGATTTATCTTTATTTTGATAAAGGTCTCACTTATTTACAATGGGATGACCCTTTGCAGTGTATTAAGGGATAGAAAAGCTGGAATTGAATCTAATCAATATAAATTCTAATAAGCAGAAATAATGAGGAAATAATGAGTATAATAAGATAATGAGTAAAAGCAAAATAAGAACAAAATAAAATGTTTTGTCTGAAATTAACTACTGAATTCAATTCAATAAATAAATAAATATACATGCATAGATAGTAAATAAATTTACTACATAGTAAAGATTTTTTTCCTATAAAAATAAAAACTACAGCTTTGGTGTCTGGTACAAATTGTGAACTTCCTCAAATTTCTTCCATGCCTTTTTGCACCTTCCTTTCTTCATGTGGTCAATACTTTTTCCCTGTGTCATTTTATTATACATGACTTAATGTATGGACATTTATGGTTTGATTTCTTTGTGTGGATTGAACAGAGGTGGACTTAAGTATAGTTTTTGAGTATCTGTACTTCACTAGTTTTTTGAAAGCCATTAACTTTCACTACATTAAAAAAAACAAACCGTACTTTTTACTTCACTACATTTCTGTCAAGGTTCTCATTACTTGTTATGTTCAGAGAAACTTCAACAAACAAGTTGATAGTGGATGTGGATGGAAGTCAACATGCACTTTAAACAGGTGTTACAGTATGAGTCAGTACATTTCTGCTGAGGTTCACGGGTGGCTGGGTGTGCATGGGGAGGTAAAATCAGCCCAACCTTTTGTAAATGGAGAACACAAGCCACTTTAGGAGTGAACACATTTTGTTAACAGAAGGTGAGGAGATGAAAACCAACCAAGCTATTGAAAACAAGTGCTTGAACACCTGAAAACACCCTCTTCAATCGTGTTGACCCTGCACACATTCATGGTTATTTCTGTGCCCAGGCCCTGCAGCATGGCCAAGCCAAGACCTGAAAATGACCAGTAAAGCTACTCCCATTAGGGAACAGGTATCCAGTATGAAACAGGGCATAATTGGCCTCACTCTCCCAGGCTGAATAAGCCACTTCTCCAAGCAGGTCAAGCTGTCCGAAGACACTATGTTCTTGGCAGTTCAAAAACTTGTGGCAACCCATTGGTGGCTTTTTGCAGGGGCGTCCTAAAACTGGTCTTGACTAAAAATGGGGAGGAATATGAGTAAATATGCATTCAAAAAATATCAGTAGTCAAGCAACCAGAGTGAAGGTCAAGGAGAAGGCAGAGTGCCATGTCGTCTGCAGGGGGTCAAGGCTTTGAGTTGTCGGTTATGGGGTAACTTTACCAACATTCTGTTTCTCTGTTCTAATCTCTATTTCCCCTAGAGCAGCAGAGCCCAATGTGATCGCAATCTACCGGTCAAACACAAAAGCACACGAGTCGATCGCGGAGCCCTGCCTTTCAAAATAATCTCTACATAAAATGTAAAAACGAGTGAATACACTACAGCACAGGTAGTGTAGCGCATCATCCATCTCCAATGTGGCAGTTGATTGACCTCGTCTTTTGTAACAAGCACTATATATATATATATACCGGTATATATATTTTATTTTTAGCATTTTTATTGTTGGTAAATCATTTTGAATTGGACATTTTAAAAGTAGCTTGCAAGCCAAAAAAGTGTGGGCACCTCTGCGCTAGTTATTATTATTCGATTTTAACCTCTCTGTTTGTATATTGTATATACACCCTGCCTGTTCAAAAGAAAAAAATTCGCACACACTAATTTTTTGATGGACCATTAGCTTTGATTAAGGCATGCATTCACTGTGGAATAATTTCGATAAACTTCTGAAATATCAACATTTATTTCCGTCCAGTTGCATTCATTTTCCACCAAGATAATGTGGAGATGGTTGGAGAGTTGGACCACTGCTGTCATTCTTCTGTCAAAGATTCTCAATGATGTTAAGGTCTCGACTCTGGTGGCCAATCCAAGTATGAAAATGATTTCTCCTGCTCCCTGGACCACTCTTTCCCAATTTGAGCCTGATTATTCTGGACATGGTCATTTGGAACCCACCCATGCCATCAGGGAATAAGAAATTCACTGATGGAATAACCCAGTTTATAAACCTCTGTGTAGAAATACTAAAAGTATATGTGCACTCAAAAGACAAAAATGATGTACAGAAAGAAAACATCAGATTTCTGAAAACGAGTGCACGCACACCTGCAAGCAATAAACGATTTATAAAGTGCACTACCTGGGATTCACACAAGGATTTACCGCACAACTCTGCACCCTACATTTGGTAAATGCAAATCACCTTATGCATATTTAAACCTGAAAAACTCATGGCATCATGGCATCAGAGGGGAAAAGTAAGAAAATACTTTTTTTGAAACCGAGATGCATGCTTGTGGGTGAAGTAAAAAGCAGGAAAAAAATTGCTTTTGTGAGGTGACAAACATAGAGAAAGGCAGTGAGTGGCAATAGGTAACAAATGCTATACATGAAGTGAGTGCTGCAAACAGGACGATACCCCAAATAAAATACAAAAATAAAATAAATAAATAAATAAATAAATAAATAAATAAACAAGTGGTCAGAATGGAAAGCGCCCGGTTCCTGATAGAGGCCAACACAACCAGATACAATTCAAGCAATTGATGTAATTTCTGATGATTTGTAACAAATAAGATCTGTGTTATGTGATATTTCAACATTAAATGATCTTGATAAAAAAGTATACCTTTGCACTGCTGTCTTTACAAACGTCGCATTCCATCTTCTCTGAGTCGTGTGCTGTAGAAAGGGTCGGATTATATATTTTACTTACGGATTTAATTATTTTATACATATGAGAGTTTAGTAGTAAATGTTTGGTGTGTGCCTTACTAGCACAAGAAATTATTATATATACTCATGCTGCCCACATTTTTGCTCCAAAATGTTTGCATACATGGGTCAGAGTTTGTGACATATACACACCAACTTTGTTTCTCTAGATTGCAGCGAGATAGATTTGCGTAGGTGGCGGCGTACACATCTTTTGTATCCTGTTTTGTGCATATGCAACGGTTATGAATGAGACCCCAGGTCATTCAGTGTATCCAGGTGGTCAGCTGACCTCATTCTTTGGTTACATAATGTTCCTGAACCTTGACCTGACCACCTGAACTAAACCCAGATCATCGCACTGCTCCACAGGCTTGTACAGTGGGCACAATGCATGATGGGTGCATCACTTCATGCACCATAACTCTGGAATAAAGTAAATCTGGACTCATCAGACCACATAACATTCTTTCATTGCTCCAGAGTACCAAGCTTTATGCTCACTAGTAAATTGAAGCTCTTTTTTGGGATTAGCCTCACGGAGCAGTTTTTTTTTTTTTTTTTTTGCA
>JBBIGC010000001.1:15153867-15164788 GCA_037576955.1 Lepidarchus adonis
ACACACACACACACACACACACACACACACACACACACACACACAAACACATCTTTTTTTTCAAACATTAATTAACTTTTGAGTAATTGGAGCAGCCCAAACCACATTTAATTGTAACCAGTAGTCAGAAGTTACCTGTTCTTGTAAGGAACAAAGAAGGGGTGGCGTAGTTCTCTTGAGAGTCTATATGGTATAAAAGTCCACACAGATGGTCTCTGCATGGTTGGTCTAATAATACCCAGAGTGAGAAGGCACACCTGAGGAGAATGAAATCAATGCTTTAGATCATATTTAGAACATATTTATGAGATATATTTCCAAAAAAGGTCACAAAGAAGCAGCATCTTTAAATACCAGGGATAGGAGATCGCTTTGAGCCGCAGACCTTCTAGCATTTGATTTCTGTATGGCTGGAGAGTTGTTGTGATGCCAAAATGCTCCCCACTGGATCCATATAATGAGGACAGCAGACTGGCTACCTCTAGAAATGAAAATCAACCTCTAATTCACGTTTGTTCAGTGCAGATGGCACAGAATGCCATTATCATCAACATACAACTCCCAATCGTAATGCTTAGCCATCAGTCAGCCAGACCAAAGAGTATTCATAACAGCCAATAATAAAAACCATGCAGAGTCCTTATACTACTACTTATACTACTACCTCCACAAACATTGGGACACTGTGCAAGATGTCGATTAAAAACAGAATGGAATGATTTTATTAACAATTAATTGGATTATTTTATTCACAATGGAACATTTAGAAAAAGCATCTAAAAAAAGAATATAATGAAAAAGTTAAATATTTCTTGACATTCCTTTCAAAAAGTGAAATCCATATATTACATAGATTCATTACACAGAGTGAAATATATTAAGCCTTTATTTCTTGATTATGGCTTTCAGGTAATAAAACCCACACTTCACGATATCAGAAAATTAGAATATTGTGAAATATCTTGGAAAGTCATGGTATGACACCCTAATCAGCTAATTAACTAAAAACCTGCATATAATTTATGAATTTCATTTTCTGAAAGGAATGTCAAAAAGTTTTGAACTTTTTCACGATATTCTAATTTATTTTTAGTACCTTTATTAATTGTTAAAAGTGTGACCTATTACAATTGTACTAAAAATATTAGCTCATTTTGAATTTGATGGCAGCATTATGAAAAATGTGATTCTAGAAGGAACATTTTACAACCAATGAGGTTAAATCAATGCTTGGGTTCAGAAACACTTGCAGAAATCACCCATAAACAGTTGACTGTGCAGTTCAAATATGCAGGTTAAAGCTCTGGCATGCAAAGAAGAAGTCATATATGAACATGATCCATAAACTCAGTTGTCTTCTCTGGGTAAAAGCTCATTTACAACAAACTGAAGCAAAGTGGAAAACTGTTCTGTGGTCCGACTTATCAAAATTTGAAATTATCTTTGGAGACCTGCAGACTAAGGTTAGACTAGGGAGACCATCTGGCTTGTTATTATCACTCAGGTCAAAATAATGCACAGGATGAGGGAGCATTAGTGTCTATAAAATTAGCAGCTTAGCATCTGGAGAGGCTCCATCAATGCTGAAAGGTATATAAAAAGGTATATACAGGGGCTCGTCATGTTACATCGCATTCAACATACAGCAATTTGTGGTAACGTCGCAGACTGAATTTATTTTATTTATTTTACACATCGCTTGTGACAAAACATGGGAACTAGTTGCAGAGTGGAGGCAATTAATACATTCAGTGTCATGCAATGATATACGAGGGAGTCTATGTTGTGCCATTCGCTCTCTTTTGTGTTGCTGTTTGGAAACTTCATTATGGCTCCAAAATGAGATTCTACAATAAAAATCAGGAACTGTTTCACTTCATTACTGCTGTGGATGTGATCCATTTGTTTATTTTACTACACTCTTGCCGCTTACAAACTACTACTCCCACCCATATTACCCACCTGCTTTCCAGCACCAGACACTACATAGACCACAATGCATTACTCCGCATTAAACACGCCAAATCCCTTAACAAAGAGAGACTCTATTAGCGATATGCTGCTACTCCTTCCTGTTTAATAAATATATGCCATCATTACATGTATGAGTTCCAAATTTGTGTTGTGTTGCGTTCGGATTAATGGAACCCCCGACGAAGCTCAAGAACCACCTGTACAGGTTTTAGAGCGACACCTGATCCATCCAGATGTAGTCTTTTTCAGAGAAGGCCTTGTTCATTTCACAATGAAAATGCTAAAACATACTGCATCAATTGCAACATTTGAAACATCATGAAAAAAAAAATACAACAAAAGACCATTAAGCAGCTAGAATCCTTTATCAGACACGAAAGGGACAACGTTCCTCTCCCAGAAGTCCAGCTACTGGTCTCCTCAGTTCCCAGATGTTTACACACAGTTTATAAAAGTAGGGGGGATGCTAAATAGTGGCCGTATCACAACTCAGACATGTTACTGCCATCAAATTCAAACCTTTTTCCTCTTTTTCCTCTGTTTAAACACTTAATGTCTATGTTCCATTGTGAATGGAGTTTTAAAATGAGATTTGCAAATCATTACATTCAGTTCGCTTACATTCTACTCACCATCTTTTTAAAAATGGGGTTGTGCCTTTAGAGGTACTTAAAGACTGTGACCAGGTGTGTACCAAACTGAAGCGAGCCATTTCAATCCTCACCATTTTCTTTTGGGCACTGCCATCCTCTTCGGTTAAATTTCCAGCGCATCTCTGTGCTCCAGCTGGGGCAGAGCAAGTGCTGTTTAAAAGGACGGCTGAGTGGACTCTGGAGAGTCAGGAGTGCCACTGCACTGGAGAAAGATGATTGGCTGTGTTCAGCAGCTGCACCAATGTGGACCCATCCACGCAGAAGGCATGAAAGCACCCAGGGAGAAACTTCTATGTTCCAGTCTGGGTGGTAGACCAGCCAGTCAGGGAAGTGCAGGAACACAAGTCGGATCCTCTGGTGGCCAGGTACACAGTGCCACCGCCTGTGGAAGATCATTAACGTGGTTCCAGTGTCAAAAGAAACCAAACCCTGCAGGTGGACCACAGAAGGTTCACTGCATGAGTACTGGACGCGCATGCGATAGGCCGACTCCGGCACCTCAGGTGGGTTCAGAAACACAATGGTATGTGAGTGGTCTTGGCTCAGGAACACATGAGGAACTACCTGAGAAAGAGCAGACATGGTGAAACTTAGTCAGTGTTGACTTGTCTAGATAGTTCTTGGCTTTTCTAAAAAGGATTTATAGATCAATATAGCAACAAAACTTAAGTCTGCATTGGTTGCACATCCATTTCTTTAATATTTTACTCTAAAAAATTAGGAGGGATATAATATTTGGACTTTTTGCATGCATGCATTTGAAGAATGTAAAGAATACTTGATCAATAAAGAGAGAATTAGAAAACAGACTGTTTTCTTGACACACAAAATGTATCTAAAAAATGACAAAAACAAATTTAAATGTACACGTCTGTAAAAAAAAAAAATATGTATATATATATATATTTAAGTAAATGAATTAAAAATTTTTGTTCCAGTCTCAATCTAATTTTGGAAACTTTTGTTCACACAATGTAAAAAAAAAAAAAAAAAAAAAAAGCAGCTCTTAAGCCAAATGTAAAAAAAAAAAAAAAAAAAATTTGGAAAGCTAAAAAGTATTTTTTAAAAATTGCAATGTTTCAGGAGACTACTCACGAAGAGCAAGACTTGAAGAGACAGCCACCAGCAGTTCCAATGGAATTCTCCCATTCTCATGGGAGCGAGTCTAACATACAATATCCAATGGCAGTTTCTGCTCAGGTGAGAAAGCTGGGAAGAGGAAATTACTTCAAGTCCTTAAATAAACAATGGATAATTAGCTGCACTGGCTCTTTCACATCCAGCAAAGTCTGACCCAAGCTTTTCAAATGTGCACCGATTACATATGACCTGGATGACAGATTTTAATGACTGTGTGCAGTATTAGCTGATAAACGGAAGAATATCCTGTTTGGTTCCCACATGGCGAAACCTGAGCAAACAGATTTTGCAGCTCCACCCAAAAACACAATTGGTCTGGCCAGTTAAACGGAGTAGACGCTGGAGTTTGCTTAGAGTTTCAACTACCCTGTGAAATGCAAAAAATTAAGTAGAGGGACTACATTAAAAAACAGCAGCCAATTATGTCCCTTCCTGTATACAGACTGAATAGAAGAGGAACACACACATGGCCCTGAAGTACACACTTCCCTGCACATCATCAGTTCTTTTCTTTTGGGGTATATAGAAGCAAAACAAGATTAACATGTGAAGGAGACAGGAAATGGTTAGAAACCTGCTGTGTTTAACCTTGCAAAGAAGTAATTCCAAGTTGTATTGTGTGTGTTCACCTCTCATGCATGTTCAACAAAGAAAAATGCTTAACCAGTTTTTTAAAACCGTTTTATTGCTTTCATGCAGGAGTGCCATAAAATTTTGAAGACTTATTTGAACACTACAGACAATCCAAAATAATTTCCCCCACTTTCTTTCTGTACAAACGTATAGAATCATAAATAGAAGCCCAACAGGAGACATAGGTAGGAAAAAGCTGGGGTGGGCCAGGGAGTCCAAATAACTCCTGTTTCTCCCTTCCCCGAATCTGCAAACTGGTATTGCAGCAGGTGAACATGCATCAACGCAACGACAGGCACACACACGCTCACGCTCACTGACAGCAAACTTCATTTACAGCTTCGTCGTGCAAAAGAGATACAAATGATGCATCAACGAGTTTGACCAACAGCGCATACCTGTGTTAGACTGACTGATATACATTTGTGATGCAGACGTTTTACACCCATACCATCTTCTACAACAGATAATGAGTCCACAGCAGAGGAGGTGGTGTGTCTTTTGCAGCTCTGCTTTGGTTAGTCCAGGACCAGAACACCTAATTACTGAAGACAGCAGCTTTAAAAACATGGGGAACTGCTGAACAGAAATGCATAGTACCAAACCGTTCCAAATGAATGCAGCACCAGAACATCTTCATTGAGAAGAAGTGTGCTTCTTCTCCGTCATCCTGCAGAGTGCAGGTTTACAAGAGAGTGTAAGGAACTTCTTTATCAAATTAAAAGTAGACATTCAAACCCAAAACTAGCTGCATATGCTGCTTATGTGGTTCAATATTCTGTAATACTCAGCCTTGTTGGTTTGACAGGGTCCCTGATTTCATGTACAGTTGTGTGCAAAAGTCTTAGGGAGTTTGTTCCCATTTAGCTACACTTATATATATTTTGATCTTACTTAGTGTGTTGTTTTATCATACTCTGTGTGTTAGTCCATGTAAGTAATGTCTCCATATGTAATCGCTGCATAAGCAATTTCCTCCGGGATAATAAAGTTTTTTTCTGATTCGGATTCAGATACGGATTCAGATCTCAGCAGTGAGTTTCTTTCGGCAGCAAAAATATCAGCAATCATTAGAATACAACAAAAAACAAAAAATAAAAAAAATGACAGACTTCCATGGAGAGAACTGGGAATCAAAAATGTACTATTCACTGTATTAATTTTATTTGTATCGATTCTAATATGAGAAAGAAAGAAAGAAAGAAAGAAAGAAAGAAAGAGAAAAAGAAGAGAGAAAAAGAAAGAAAAAAACAAACCAAAAAAAAGAAAAACGAAAAACCTCACTGCTTCTAAACTACTCTTACATTTTTTTTTTTCAGGGGACTAAGACTTTTGCACAGTACTGCAACTAATGTGTATGAAAAGACACACATTACTTTCACCCAAGCCTGACTCTGAGCCTGATCACTAATCCTAACAATTACAACCAGAATAGCATTAGCGTAACAATTTATGTTGGTTGCAGGAATGAATTTGTAAAGGAAAACGGTCTTATTTCACACAAATGGACACCAGAGACTAACTGAGGCCAAGTATCTAGTCTGGTAGACAACTTTAGCTTTGAGCTTGGCTTTAGCTTGAGCTTGTTACATCTAAAAAGACATTTCTGCCTTGTGAGCAAGCCACTCTAATCATCAGATGATGCCTTAAAGTTACCAAAGAGCAGCTGCAATATTCACTTTCTAGCCGTGACTTTAGCAACATGCCTCCATTCTCCTAGAAATACCTAAAAGCAGCTGCAGTTGTTTTACTGTTCCTTCAGTTCCAAAATACAAGACAATAAGGGTGCTTTAAGTTTATAGCCACACTGTTCAAGGATGCGAGTAAGAGAAAGCTTTAATTTTGGCCGGATTGTCCCGTCAAGTATTAAGGACCAGACCATTTCCAAATATATGATCATCTCTGCATATCATAGGTGTTAGAGTAGGGAATTTAAACGCAAGGTACAGTTCAGGTGTGAGAAGCCTGTGAGAATTTAGCATCAATACTATTTCCAGTTATCCTGAAGCTTCCTCAAAGAATATGGTAATGAAAGAGATGACTCAAATAAATTTTAAACTTTAAAAGCAGCATTAACAAAGTCACCATCAGCTTAAGAACCCCCACACGCCCACCCAAAAAACACTTCCGATCAGAGAAAAATAGTTCTCGTAGAACCACCATTTCAATTAGCACAATATTGGTAGCAATTCTGTAAACTTTCACATATTAAAATCAACTCTTCTGGGGTTAGAACTATTGCGACATGATTTAACACAGCTGTGACAACATTTTAACTGCGACGTGGAGAACTGCGTGAAATTTTAAATCTTTGGTTTGGCACTTTAAACATTTTCCCAGAAATACAAGGGCTCATATTTCACCATAGTTATTTAATATACTACTCTCCTTTTGTTTTTCCTTTTCATAACCATTGCAACCAGTAAATAGAAAAAATATTTAAATGTCAATCTACTCCACAAGACATGGTTTTCTGGATATAACCCAAAACACATGAAACTGAAAAACTGAAAGTCTGATTTAAGGGAGCATTTTTCTGTGCATATACACACACTTAAGTTGGAACAAACCAAGACAATCTGTAAATCTTCTGTTACTGTACCCACTTCCTAGAAATCCCTGAATTCCTGGAGGTACTAGCAGGTGTTGCGTCAAAGTGGGTTTCAGCATGATTTCTGCAAAACCAATTTAATTACATTCAGCAGTAGTGCAACAGATTCAAGAAGGGATTCACAAGTATGGTTCAGCCCTTATCAATATCCTTTGCCAATGACAAACAATGATCTCACAGTTGCTATAAAATAACAGATTTTTTTGTTTGTATTTAACTTAAACAACAAAAAGTGGACTGTCAAACAAAAAAGCTGGATATTTTGTGTTTAAGCTATAGAGGACAAGAACCAAGCAAACATCAAAGAGCATTCGAAACAGTCAAACGAAGGTGAAGACATGCAAACCGATATGGATTATACAAGAAAACAAGTCCAGCCAGAAAGAAATATCCCTTAAGAGGGACAGGCACCTCCTCCTGCAGAATAAATAGTGCTTTTACACCATAGAGTTGAATTCTCTCAGAGAAGTAAAGCAAAAAGGAGAAAATTAAACAAAACACCCACAAGGATTGCTCCCAATGTTCCCTACATGAGTACCTACAAACACCTTGAAAAGGAATTTGCTTGTGCCATAACATGACCAATGGAAAAACAAAAAAAATGGGAGACTAAACAAAAACAAACAAACAAAAAAATATGGTCACCCATTCTAACAATGAAGTACACATGGAAGGTGAAAAAGCTTTGTCAGCTTTTAAGCAGTCCGCAGCACTTGTTACTTCTTCTGCTTCTTGAAGATCTTAAAGGTGTGCTTCTTTTTGCCAGCAGAGTCAGTGTCTTCACCTGTGGAGGCGCTGTCCTCCTCTAGGGGACTCTTCTTTGAGGAAAGCTGAGGGATGCGGCTCCCCACTTTGGCTCCTGAAACACCTGTGGGTGATGGCGTGTCAGGGTCGGTGGAGTTTGGGCTCAGGGAGCGAGATGATTCTGACATTGATAAGATCTCACTCATGCTGGCGGATTTCTCAATGCCGTAGATTTTCTTCATTAGAATGGGACTATCGGAGCCTCCGTCTGGTGAAACCCCCCCGTCGTGAACTCTGTTGCCCCCATTGGGGGTCTGCGAGTGAGACGACTCTTCTGTGCGAGAGTGAGGGCCATGGTGGAGAGAGGTGGGCTTGATGGGGAGGCCTTTACTGCTGTAGGACAGGCGCAGCTGTTCGCCACTTTGAGATACGGACAGGGAGGAGTCCGAATCAGAGCGATTCAGGTCCCTAGAGAGAAAAATCATGGGGTCAGACATCTAAAAGTGATGCGTCCAATCTATAAAACAAAGCTGGTGGGATTCAGACAAAAGCCCACAAAAACTACAAAGCATTAAAAATAGGAAAATTTATTATATCACTTCAGCAAGACACATAGCGTTAGAAGGTAGAAAGCACGTTGAGTTTGACCATACAAAAAAAGCAATGGTCCAGAGTCTGTTAATATAGAGCAAGAACATCATGGTCAGTTAAGCTGAAGCACATGCTTGGAACAGGCTCAGAGAAGCCACCACAGGACTGAAACTCAACACGGTTCAGCAAGCAGGAGGTCAGACGTTGTGTACGTACGTTAAAACGGGATGAAAACGCAGGCCTGTTTGAACGAGAAGATGAAATAATGCCTACTGGTATTACAAAACTGGTTAAAAGACAGATGAAATTACTCTATGTGGAAGAAGGGTGAAAATATGTTCATAAAATGGACTGCAGTCTCACTCTCATGCCAAGCAAAAAGGATGTAGCGGGCAGACGGAAGGGTACCCATAGCTTCCACTGCGGCGAGGCCGCTGTGGGGTAGCATCAGGCGAATCTGGGATGGGATCCATTGGTTGGAAATAAGGCGAGTGAAAGAAGGAAGAATGAGGTGCGGAGGAGGAAACGGAGCAAGAAGGGGATGAGGAAGAAGAGGCGCAGATGATGGAGGGGTGAGAAACGGCTGAGGAGAGTGGAGTCAGGCCCAGAGCTTCAAACTGCCCAAATGACTGGCTGCGATTCCGGAGCAGGCTGGACCTAGACCAGGATGGGTAAGTGCTACCCTCCCCCTGCTGGCCCCCAGACGCGTGACTGCCCTCTACCAACCTCTGCGAGCCCATGGCCAGCTGTGGGTCGATATGCCGTTGCCGCAGGGACAGCATACTGGGAGCTGTGAACACAAACAACAACAGATGTTACTCAAAATGTTGTGTATTTCAAGGAGGGGGATGAAGTGACAGTAGGCGTCTATTGGATATAAGGAGAACATTTAAGAGCGGAGGTGCTGGTGCAGAAAACGTACATAGGAGGGAAAAAGAGGTACAGCAGCTTTCTTTGGATAAGACCACAGAGTGAAACAGGAGGACAAACTGATTACAGCTGATCTCTTCAGTCTTCTCGCTCTCTCTAAACAGCATTTTTTGCCTTATACTGTGGGAATTAAATCACCAATGACGATGTTTAAGTTCCTTTAAAGGTTATTTAGGTTGCAGCACTTGGGTGAGAATAATGCATTTTCTGTTCTAAGTGGATCTAAAGCCAAAGCGTGTTTTGGGAGTAGAGCAACCAAAACTCTGATCAACTGTGGGCAGAGAATTTCCCATTGTCTACAGCGAAGGTGTCGTGTTTGGTGATTTCCCTGATCAAACACACCTGGTTCTTTGCCAGGTTTAGTGTGTTTAAGGAGGGGAACTACCAAACTGCGATGGAGAGCTGTCCTCCATGATTGACTGTGGGCACCCCTGGCCTACAGTAACCTTGCATGTGCGCACATGATGCTCATGCTCTATACAGTTTAAAATCTTGATGGAATGCAGAAAAAATTATTCTCCTAAACTGGCAAGCACATCTCTCACAATCAATTCCAGAGGACAGCAGGAGGCAAAGGAAGAGACCGAAAAAGATCAGCTGTTAATTAAAAATAGGCCTTTAGACAGAACTGTGAAGCAGATTCTTTTTGTCCTGTGCATGCCCAAGACATTTTCACTAAGAGTTTTAAGCCAATTGAAAAGGGGACCAATTCAAACAATAGAGAGGAGAACTGAAGTGGGGGTGGAGGGGTGGGGTGGGGTGAAAGGGATGGGGGTAGTGAGGGGAGGGGCATGGCAGCCTAGCCCACCGGAATACTTCCGCAACCACTGGCGGTCCGAACCTACGGACCTGAAGTCACTGGCTCGACGGTCCAAAAACTGGGCGGCATCTGAAAAGGGGGGTGGGGTCAGTAGCAAGTGGGAGGGGAAATACCTGATTAATCCTGCAAGGACAGGGTTTACCTACACACAAGATTCATGTTAGCTGCGTGCATACACAAGCAGTAGGTAAGCTTTTTCTTTTCAGGTTTCACAAATCTCAATGACCAAAGGTCCAATAACAGGTATTTTTATGTTTCCCCATACGCAATAGTTTTAGCTTTTGGCTGAAAGAATGTTGTCACCTAGCGACAGGGTGATGAAATTGAGCAGTGAAACAGTCAGCGATATCCTTTTGTGTCTTGTCGAGTTATTGCAGTGACAAACAAAAATTCCTTTTTTTTTCCCTTGCCAGTATGAGAATGCAACTCTATTTTACCAGACTCTGGTAGACTTTGGTCTAATTCACAAACTCCGAATCGAAGCTGGTCATTCTAGTGCAGGCGGAGTGTGGACAGGACCAACCAACCAGCCATCAGTCAGACAGCAGGGTTTCCTGGGTTGATTGATGGTCCAGACACCAAGCAGACCAAGGCTGCATAAGTGATTGGTCCATTGTATGTAGGTGTCGCCCACCCATTAACAAGAACAGCAGCAGCAACCTGTAGAATTAGCAAAACTGAAGTATTCTAGGCTACAGCACTAACACAGAAGTTTGGCGAGCTATAGATAAAGAAATGCATACACCTGACCAGAGCTGTCAAGTAACGAAGTACAAATACTTCGTTACCTTACTTAAGTAGAAATTTTGGTTATCTATACTTTAG
>JBBIGC010000001.1:15172730-15183209 GCA_037576955.1 Lepidarchus adonis
CTGTTTGTTGACTAAATGTTTTAAAACATTGTACAATCACTGTGATCAGATTTTTATGTATAATGCACTTAAATAAAAGTGTAAAAGGACAATTAATTTAATGTAAAGATTTTTATAATTTATTTCTTCTTTGCACTAATGCAAAGAAAAAAAGTGGACTTACTGTTAGTTCTTTGTAATTTTGGAATGAAGGAAATTCATACATTTAAAACATTTTCTAAAGAAATACTGAAGGTGTCAACAAGGTCCCAGGCTCCAAAGTACTCTGAATATGGTTAAATTGTAGGACCTGCCCTGGTCAACATAGGATGTGTAACCCATAGACTGTGAGGAAGAAATAAAAGGCTCTCACTTTTGTTGCAAGTCATGAAGGCTCTGCTCAGCTCTCTGTAGACCCTCCAAGTCCTTCATCATCTTCTTCATGTGGTCTTTGGAGTAACGATTCTGAATGTATGCAAACCAGCAGCCACCCATACCAATTACTATGGACACCACCAGCATGAAGTCCTTTAAATGGTTGTGACTGTTCACTGTACGAAAGAAGAAGAAAACAAGTTAAACATGAAGATAACTTAAGATCTCACTGTCCAAATTGCTGACAATTCAATGGGCTGGATAATGTAGACACAGATGTATAGCAGATGGATGGATGCATAATTTTTCCTCTATGTTATAAAACACTGCATGTCAAATGTGATTGTGGTCCAACAGTTACATCTCACATTTTAATACACTAACATAATAATACAACAAAACAAATGTCTGCTTTTTTGCTGCTTCAAAAACTGAAATCAGCATCGCCTGAGAAAATCTTGACCAGAAGTGACCAACAAATTGACTTGGTGCCTACTGCTAAACATCTAGGATTTGTAATTCCTAGATATAAATAGAAAAAATAGAAATAAATCAAAGCCACAAATCATTTGTATGTGATTATTTATAAAACAATTTTGGGTAATATCCCAACCAACATATCCTCTTTTTAATAAAGAAATATGAAACTTAAAATCTTAGATTTATGGATATTCTGCTATTTGGTGTTGCCAAAGTATGAAGTGAACTGGAAAAGAAAACATTTAGGTTTTTGGCACCCAGTGCTTGGAAAAAATGTATGAATTGAACTTTACATTTAAAGCTCTGGTGAAAACATTACAGTCTGTATTAGAGTGTTTTATGTACGTTTTAATGTTATTCTTTGTTTATTTTATGTAATTATGCTGCTGCCCTCTTAAGCCAGGTCTCCCTTGTAAAAGAGATATTTTAGTTAAATTGCACCAACCTGATTAAATAAAAAGAAAAAAAGATTATTCTTTTGGCAGTTCTCGAACTTAAAATAACCTGAAATACTACATGATCTGTCCCTAAACGTTGCCTATCAGCATGGATCAGATGGGGCTCGAATTCGTAATGAATTCCCAGAAATGTAAACATTTTTGGTTAGATTTTATTGTGTGTTAAGCTCAGGGTCAGTCATCAAACTCTAGTGGTTAAGCTCTGGGTTATGATCTCTTATAGGACAAGAGGAAAGATATGATAGGGGATTTCAGATCTGCTGTAAATCCATATACATCAGCAGGCATCAAGTTTGGGGTCAGTAAATAAACTCTGTTATCCTCTCTTATAGAATAAGAGGGAAGATATGGTAGGGGATTTCAGATCTGCTGTCCAGTACTTCATTCTACTTTTCTTATCCTAGTTATACCTTACCTTTGTATTTTTCAAAATATTTTTCATCTTACTCTGTATGTTATTTTATGTCTATATTGTCTCCATTTGCAGTCGCTGCATAAGCAATTTTCTCAGAGGGATTTTTTTTTCAGATTTCTGATCCATATGCTTTTTATTGTTACTTTTATTTCTGGTAATATTGTTTTTCTTTTATGCTTACTTATATAAATACTTCAATACTTTATACTGGTTTAAAGTATAAAGAATTTTATGCTGTTTATCCTTATAAAGCACATTGAATGACTGTGTATGATATGCAATATAAATAAACTTGCCTTGCCTAAAAAAGGTCAACCTACCACAGACACTTGGACATAATTATACCTGTCATTTTCAGGTGAGCATGCTGATTTAACTCTAGCCCATCATCAAAAGGCAACTATAAATAAGTCCAGCAGACAAAATATGCAAGCTATTTAGACTGCCCCGACAACATCTGTGAACATGCAAAATCAGAGCAACCCATTGTCTGAAGAAAACTGGCTCTTAAAGCCAACACCTTTTTTTTAAAGATCAGAGGGTTCAAGAATTGCTGCTGTCACATACAGACTACAGCTACTCCCCTGGATCACAACAGCTTGGCCTCTTGAGCCCCTGACACACAATGAGACATGCCACATGCAGACAGACTGCACTCCAAGCCTTATACCTTTTTGTATGCCTCCATTATACAGAACCATTGCTTCTAGTTCACAGAATGTGAGGGACACTAAGCAAGGATGTGTTTCTGCCAAGTAGGATCAGAAACTGGTTACGGTGGTACAGAAAACTGCTCAAGTGAACAAAACTACTGATTACCACGTCAGGCCTGAAAAACCTCACCAAGCACAAAGGCAATTGAAAAGAACGTCTGCAAGATAAAGGAGATAAGACTGGAGTGAATCTAACTTTGAGTGCAGCATTTTAAACCCTGAGATGCGAGCGCAGAAGATGCCCTACACTTGCTATCAGTTTCAGAGCGCCAGAGAGTTGTGTTTAGAATACAGAATGATCTTTCCCAACCCGTCCTGTTTCAGTCAACAGGAGCTCACACGGGTTCACTGAAAACCCAGTCAGAATCCACATAACCTTCCAATCCCAGTGAGGTTGACATCCATTCAGTCTGTGGTATAACTGTAGGTCTGCGTAGTACACTTTATACTGTATAACGGTGAAAAAGAAATAGATATCCACAATTCGTTTTGATCTACCACATTTCTGCACATCAAAAGGTACGGCTGGATGCCAGAAATCAATACAAAAGCAAGCAAACTTGGCATGTGGCCTTGTGCCCCAGTTTTAACATACATTTATAAAATACTAATAAAGCAGACACAAATTTGCCATTAAACCACTTTACAAGGCCAGTAAAAAAAATAATGTAGAGAAACACAAACCTGAACATAGCAAAACTAAAGATAATGGAGCTGGATCTCATATCAGCAGAGCTTTTGTCATTTGTTCTGATAAAGTGACTCAAATAAGAGTTGACACTTCAAGGTCAGAGAAACAGGGATCCCACATCAAATCCATCCATTCACAAAATATGATAGATTTTTTTTAAAACTGTCATGTGTCACATGTAACAATAGTTTGCACAGTTTTTCTGCTCATAGCAACTACAGACTCCAAATGGTAGAAGCAAGCCTAGGTATCTTATCCCTGCACTGAAGCAATGAACCCCACCCCACACACACACACTTATATGAATAATCACTAACACCTGTGAATCAAATTGTCTAAAACATTATGCTGCCTTGAAATGAGGGGGTTGGTCTAAAAAGTGTTGCAAATGCTACATGGTAAAACAAAATGTATTCAAATAACTTTGAAATGGAATAAAGTTAGGAATGTGTACTTTAATCATGTTAAAATTGTTTGATTTAAATTTTACTCTGAGGAGTAAATCAAAGAAAAATGTGCCCTTGTCCCAAACATTATGGTGGTGTATCAGTGTATTAATTTCAGGTAAATATCATTTATCAGTTCTGTTCCATCAAGTGTGTTCAACCTGACAACACTTGCCATGAGAAAAAAAAAAGATTTGATTATTCACTGAAACCAAAAAAAATTGATCAGATTTTCTTTGTGTGGTTATTGCATATTGCAAAGAGGAAGAGCTTTCTCACTCATTGGGGCTCCAAACAGGACTGTGTCCAGTGCCTTCAGCTGAAGTTTTTGCGTGTGACTTCGGTCCAGAATCTTCAGCACAGTCACTGTTAGCGTGGCATTCTTCACAGCCAGGCTGGGGATAAAAATGCAGGCAAACAAGAAAAGTACTGCAGTGCAGCAATTGAATAGCAGATGGAAGAAATTAGTCTGTACGGACAAAAGCCCTTAAAAAAGTTCAGTGTATATAGCAAGAATGAACCCAGTGATTATATGTAGGAAAATGTAAAGCAAAATTTAGATTTTACAAACAGCTGTTGAAATATGAACTTCAAAAACAGCGTTATAAAAACAGTTTTGAATCTGAAACCATTACACAATGCTAGTATTAACATTTAAAAGTTATTTTTTGTGATGTATGTATTTCTTCAGTTATCTTTAAAAAAAAATGACTTGCATTTCTTTCAATCATAAATGTTTTAAGTTTTTTCCCCTGTGTATAAGTGGACATATGAGGACTCTACTTTTATGCACAAATTTGCTGATGATGAAAAAAGTAATAAATAAAAAGGCAGCATTTGAGACTACATCTACCTGATCTTACATGTTTGTCATTTTACTTTCAGCTTAAATACCAGCCAGATCAAAATATCTGGTGATTTTTCCCCAGCCAATCTGATGATAAAAATTTGATTCAAAGTAGCAGAAAACAGTACTCAAATGATCAGATATTAAATAACGTGGAATTTTAGGCCATTGCAAATATTAGTGACACTGTTCCGATTCTGATATTATGCTTCACTATCCGTAAGCAAAATGAACGGTTTTCACCTTAAATCCAAATTAATAATCAACCAGTGAACAACCTTGAACATTTTGACTAGGACTTCCTTTTCTAGATAATAGATCATACAGAATAAATTTTAGTCCATTTTAATAATTTCAATTGCCAATGTCTGGGAAACTATGTAAAAGCGGTGAAACATGACCTAAAAATATCACAGACCAGTATTTGAGCTGGCATGTCTGGAGAAAAATATTGGAACTACAGCACCTTTTTCAATAGTAATCTGTTCTGGACACTTATATAAAGAAATAAGAATTTTTAAAACAAAGCTACTGCATTGAAATTGCTTTGTGAAATCAAAATCTAAGAATAAAAATTGGTGCCCTTCAATGACCTGGAAGTTGTAATAAACCATAAGCTGGATTCAAACTAATATTCAAACACATTATTTTTGAACATTTTATTTCAAGTGTTATCATATTATTGCCTTATTTATTGTTTTATGAATTCTTGTTTATTTTACTATTTCATGTTATTGTTATATTATTTAAACATTATTTTATTGTCCAGCACTTTGGTAAACCTTGGTTTTCACTATGTTCCATAAATGAACAGAAATGTAAATGAATGCTTTATTCCCCCTCAGAGCTGCTTATACCAATGTCAATGTTTTCACTTTAAAGGGATCCAGAGAGTCACAAAAAATACAAGAACCTTGGCATATGACTTCTTGCTTCTTTTACAGAAACAAAACTGGGTTCCATAAGCACAGCAGGATAATGACCATGCAGGCAACTTTCCTGTCTGTCCTTGATTGCAGTGATGAGCTGTAGAGAACTGCTTCAGTTAAAGGCCATGGATTCAGTCTACCATTCTGCTCAGCAGTTCATTAATAGAAACTCGAATAGGACTCATCACTGTGTACTTTATGCCAAGTATGGGCAGTCCTCTCAGTCTGTACACAGGGAAATTCACTGGCAATTTGTTATATCATTAAAACTCTCACTGGCCAGATGCCATTACAGATCACATTTATACTTGCTGTTATTAATGGACTTTACCAACCCATCTCGCATCTTTTATTACACTCCAAATCCCCTTGAGGTGTTCTTGAGCTGGGTAACAATAGTACAGCATTGAGCTGGAATATGATACAAAGCATTCATTTGTTTCTCCTAAGGTTTTTAAACTTAAAACTTCCTAGTTTGTTCTCTTTGTAGTTAATTGTATTATAAATATTTAGTGTACGGATCTGCTTTTAATAAAAAACATCTTTTTTATTTCAAGACCTGCTATATTATCATTTTACCATTTTATTTCATTGTCTTATTGCATATGCATGTGTGTCTTTTTCGATCACCAGAGCAACATAATTTTGTTGCACTGTATGAGGACTTGGAAATGAAATATACTTCTATACATTTTTCTTATTATTATTTTTTTACGCTAATATGCATAACCTTATTTCAGCTGTTATAACAGAGATTTATTTATCTGCGTATAAACAAGAGATTATGGGAAAGGGAAAAAAAAAAAAGGAATCAGACTTTTTATTCGGCTGAATCATGACAAATGTGAATCAAAGTAGATATTTTACATAATATTATTAATGAAGCAGTAGCAGAACTGTAACTTTCAGCAGCTGATGCCCTAAAAAAGCCCACACTATTCACAAGAATATTTTACATCCTGCATTGGTTATATAAATTTCAAGAATTTAGCAACTACTCAGAAAAACTTTTCGCAATGTGTGTGCTCACAGTGTTAGCTTAGTTTTATAGTATATAATAGTATAGTCAAACCCAGTTAGCTCGCCAAACTTGCCTCTCGGCATGAAAGGATGCAGAACTGATTTCCTTCCATATTACTTACCTCGTTAAGTTGCCAACATTCATACAACGCGCAGAGTGTCAGTTTGTATGCATTTCACCCTCTATAGCTCGGCAAACTTGGGTCCATGTTAGCGCTGTAACCTAGAACACGGTCAGTCGTGCTAATTCCATAGGTCACTGCTGCTGCTGCTTTTGGTGGATGGGGCGACACTAACGTACGATGAACCAATCACTACTGCATCCTCAGTCTGCTTGGGGTCTGGACCAAAGAACACATGAAAACCTGCTTTTCGACTGACAGCTGGTTGGTTGGTTGGCCTGTCTATGCTGCGCTTCCAGAAGTATGACAAATTCCATGTTACTTTTTTTAATTTTGGCATGACTACCATTATCCTCAGGGTGGACATGCAGCAAATCATGGTTACGTCACTCCCTTTTGACACATATGGTAGTAGAATGCAGTAGACCACCTGCTAAATGCTTTGCGGTAATACGGGACTGCCACGAAAGAGACTGGTGTTCGCGATGTGTGTGCTACTCCTTTATGCATGTTGCTGGCCTCCACAGCATCATTACATGCATGGGTTGCATTCGCTGACTGCCAAAAAAAGAAAGAAAATTTGCATCCATCACAGCAATAACTTGACAAAGATGCAGTTTTTACTGCTGAATTCCATTATCCTGTTAGTCAGCATACAACATTAATCCGCTTCGAAAACTCACCACCCCAACTCTCGCCAAATTGAGGGTCCAGACCAAGCTACCTGGGTTTGACTGCACAGTCTCTAAAATATTTTGGTTTTACCTAATTTATAGTAAAAGCAAGTAACGTTAATTTTTATGTCTTTTGGTTACAAAAGAAATTCTGTAAATATAGAGTTATTCTTATTTCGTAAATAATTTTTGAAGAAAACTGTAAAATCCTGTATTTTCCTGTTACAGTTCTTAACATTTATACATTAAGTTTTATTAGTCGATTAGCTAAATTTAAATATTACCAATAATAACCATCAACCAGTGATGCACACTCCAATCCTAAATTAAAAGGTTGTATAGATGCAAATGGCTGACCGCTTACCGGGGCATTACGGTTCCATTGAAACTCATTTTCCGGAAAGCCTCCACATACTGGGGGAGCTCCACATAGGCCTCTAGCCATTCCACAACTTCATCTACGGTCCAATTATATACTGTAAAAGATAAACCAGATGTAAAGTAGCATAATAAAGTATTATTTATAAATAAATAAGTAAATCAGGCAAACAGCAGCAACAACAATAATAATCCCTCCAAACAGTAATGTAAGAAAATTGCTGTTTGGTAACTGAGTGGGCTCCCAAACTAAAATTAATAAATAAATGATATATAAACAAAGAATTCTAATGGATTTGCTGTCATAATCGTGACACTCAAAGCAAGGACTATCACCATCAAAGGTCTACTGGGAATGGTTCAATAGCTCACTGATGATGAAGCAAGAAAACATTCTCCCCTCCAGAAGCAGACTAAAATACAATACTGTGCAATCAGTAAGTATAACTGTTAGTAGTCCTAATTTCAATAAAAAAAAACCCAAATGTGTTAAGGCTGGGAATGCTGTCACAATTTGACACAGTATGTCTATTTAAAATAAAGCCACTGTTAACTGTGTAGTGAGGGTAGGATTGCTCAATGTGCTCTGGCTTAGAATCTCACCTTTGAAGAGGATCTGCAATGCAGAATAAATGAGCAAGAGGTAGAGAGAGAAAGCAGGCGAAGAGTGTGAGAGAAGCCGCCAGTAAACCAACAGGCAACTCAGAGCAGCAGAGGGTCAATGACAGGTTTGAGGGAAAGAACTTGAAGCTTATCAGAACATGAATGATCTGTTGAAGACTGGATGTTGTCTCTCTTTAACCCTCTTTTAGTAAGTGTTCCGCTATGCTCTGCTCTACTTATCTCAACACAACACCTGATAAACACACACTCCTCTGTTACAGGTTGTGGAGCAACAGCTGACTACAAATACGGATTCAAACAATTAATAAAATTAACAAAACAAGAACATTTTAAACCTGGAAGCATGCTGAAAATGGAACACCGAGTCAGACTAGCGTGACAATTTTGCAAGAAAAAACAGGAAGATACAAATGCACCAGTAAATGACTGAAGCCCTAAATTTCCATGAGAAGGAGTAGTTGGACATAAAACAGGGGTTTAGCTGAAACAAATAATTAGAAGGATGTTTGTGAAGTATTTCCATTTACTGAACTAAAGAAACCCTGAGCTCAGTCAATAACAATGGGCAATAAGTATTGTGATCAACATTGCAATAATATCACAACATTCTCCTTAGGAAAGAAGATCTTTAATACTCAAAGAACACTGACCATAACGACAACATCTCATCACAAGGAGAGCTTAATTAGTTATACTCTGTGAAGAATATGATAATAGGTGATGTTTTGGTCACTACTGTTCTTTGGTCTATTCCAACTTATCAAAAAATAAATAAATACAAATATATATATATATATATATATATATATATTTATTTTATTTTTTTTACATTTATTTATATAAACACACATGCCCTCCATAATTGTTGGCACCCCTGGTTAAGATATGTTAAAAGCCTTATATTTATAAGCCTGAATATTTATTTCTTATTCAGGGATTTTTTCCCCCTTAAAATTCACTTTAATTTTCAGTGTGAGAGTATGCTTCCGCAATTAAAACAGAATTTATTTTGGGGCTTTTAACACATAACCAGGTGTGCCAATAATTATAAAGGACGGACAGACGCACAGACAGACACACACAATCTTGCCAACCCCACCTCTTACCAAATTTAGGGCATGGACCAATAGGGGCGAGCTAACAAGGGTTGACTGTATGTCTGTTTGTCCACTTCCTGATTCACTGTCCAGCACATTTTGGTACTTCCCTACTTCAAACATATTCACTGGCCATTAACAGGTGAATCAAACCAGGTGAGAAAGGACCTCACCAAAAATCTGGACACCCAGCACCCCTGGCTCAAATAGTTTTACTTTCTATGATACGTCCATTAATGCAGACATTTAAAATGATTATTTAAAATTTGTGAAGCTAAACATTTTCTCCATAGGTCTTCCATTTCTAACTTTTGTCTTTCAGGCTCTTCTACCCCGAATCAGTGCATTATGTTTCGGCCCTAGCAGTAAGTTTGAGTTGGATCTGCTTAATTTCATTGCAGCAACATTTTCCCCAGCTACAGCTGCAATTGGCTGGGCTTACAAAAGAGACAAAACCAAAAGCATCAGTGCTATTCACAGAAAAATGCAAACTCATGAAGAAATACAAAGCATATGTGTGTGTGCTAACAGTGAATTAGTATATTGAATCAATGAAAAAAAAATAAAAAAAAATAAAGAGGCCTACCTTTAGAGCTCTTCCACGAATTCCACAGATCCTCCACACTGATGAACTGATCATCCCCATGGAAACTGTTGTGCTTGGCCTTGGGGTCATGATAATTGAGGTCCTCCCTTAAAAACTGTGGGAATAAATAAGACTGAGTGAAAAATGTCTTCAGTTGAAGGTTATGAATAAACACATTAAATTTAAGGGCCATTGTAATCACTGATGTTCAGTAGAGTTCTCAGGCTGATTTCACATCTGTCTTTAGGTTTTTTTCCAGTTCGTATATTTGTTCTGATGAAGATGATGACTTATTGTATGATATAATCCAAATGCTCCCCGGCTCCTCTGGAACTTCCCCTGCACACAAGGAAGCAGTTCAGAAACTGCTGATTCAGAGCAGAAACTGAGATGTGGAACGTGATTGAAAATCCACTTCTTGCTTCCATTTAGAGATCTTTCCAGAAAATCTAGGTGAGTGAGGAGCGAGCAGAACGTTCTCACCAGGACTACGTGTGCAATTCTCATCTTACCCGCTGTATCTAGCGGGCATGACAATACCAAGTCAAAGGTGCATTTAGCAATGCAGTTTAAAGGGAACCCCGACTACTATGACAAGTTTGAGCTAAAATATGTACTGTGCTTTCAATAATATATATGAGGTAT
>JBBIGC010000001.1:15197638-15214917 GCA_037576955.1 Lepidarchus adonis
ACTCTTCCTTTTTTTTCTCTTTTTTTTTTTGTGTGGGGGGGTGGGGTTTTAAGTATTTGTATATGTTTGTACAATCTCTTTGCTTTTAATAATCAAAAATAAAAATACTATGTTTAAAAAAAATGCATCAACTCAGACCGTTTTAGCCTGGAGTAACGGCTGAAATTTTAAGAAGGTCAGTTCTGCTTCTTCAGTGCCGCTCTGTTGTAGGTTCACGTTATGTAACTTAAGCTAATAATGGGGTTTTATATTTGGGCAAATGGTGATGAGCATATACTATGGGCCACCATGGCCTAAAAGTTCAAGAAACAAGTCTGTGGCCAAAGAAACTTCAAAGATTTTACTTTCCTTCTCTTGGTTTGTTTACTAATAGAAAGACATGTAAAGGATTGTCTGGAAAGACATGTTTCAACTTACTGCCTTCACATTTTCCCGTCTCTGTGCATAATTTACTATTTCATAATTCATTTCCTTCTTGGCATTCGCAACCAAAACCTCATACTTTCATAGAAACGCATGGAAACTTAAAGTGCTATGATGGAGATAAACCACACGCAAGCCAACACAACTTACATAAATCTTATGCCTAAACTGTCATGGCACAAGCTTACCATGCGAAACCTAAAGGGCAAATGTTGTGGTTTCAAGAAAAATGTTGGGGTTTTCATTTGAAAAAGGAAATAAAATCAATTAAAAAATATCCACAGGCACAGGTTCACCTTTCGATGTGTGGGAAACATTTAATCCTCTGACTTAATTAAAGATAAAGGTCAACAAGGTTCAGGATTATTATCCGCCTGCTGTTCATGTAACTGTGCACAAATAAAGATAAAAGAAGACCGAACACTAGAGTCAGACAATTTATTGGCTGAAAAGTACATTAAGTGCTAAAAAGAAGTAATTTTTACTTAAAATCAAAGTCCACCAACTTCTTGAAGGACACACAATGGAAACGAGTGCATAAATATTGTCCACGTAGATGAAATTCAGAACAGACTTTGGGTTGGAATTTTGGGTTGATACCTTAAGAGGCAGAGAAACCCCTTCTGTGAGCTTTTATCCATCTGGATTCACCTTTCAGAGCTGGGTTGCTTTGTTTAATTAGGGTGAAATCACTTATTTTTGGTATACTGTAATAAAAAAGAATCAGTCAGTTAGTACCATGACTCAAAGCTCTTTTGCTAATCAGATATGTATGAAGCATGGTGGCGTATACCTTATTCAATATCCAGTCCGCATCCGAAATAGCCCTTTGGATGATCAAACGAATTCTTTCGGGCTCATTCTCATCAGCATGACTATTAAAACTCTGCACAGAACATCACAAGGCCGTTAGAGCAAGTCACATCTCGGCTGTAAACTGTGATGTCACTGAAAGCTGTTTGAGTTCCTATATGAGGTCCTCATTTTGCCTGTGGGAGAACATGTGAAAGACTAGTGCTACATGAAACTTTAGTAACGTCATGTGTATGTTATTCAGTAAATTTGTGGTGAGATCCCAGAAGAAGCATTTCACACAAAGTTTCTCGACCCTAGAAACCCTCACTGCCCTCATGCCCATTCATAAGAGTAAATAATTCAAATGTAAAAGTCTTTCATGTAGACCTAAAATAATAATATAATTATAATAAGCTTTATTTATAGAGCACTTTTCATACATCAGTATGCAGCTGAAAGTGCTTTACAATATACATAGTTAATATAATTTGTTATACAGATTTACAGAAAACAGAAAAAAGCATTTAGAGGAAGTTTAAATAAACAAGATAAACATGAGATGGTAAGATTTATGTATAGTGGTTAGTGTTTTGGAACGCTTTACTAAATAAAAATGTTTTTAACTGTTTTTTAAAACTGTTTACTGTTAATGCCTGGTGGATATTAATCGGAATGGTATTCCATAGTTTTGGGGCATAAAAACTAAAAGCTGCTTCTCCAGTCATTTTTTTGGGTTCATTTTAGGATCTTCAGTAAAGCAGCTTCTGCTGATCATTAGGCTTGATTTGGGGTGAATTCCACCAGCCAGTCTATAATGTGTGCAGGTGCCAAACCATGTAGAGCTTTATAAACCAGAAGGAGAATTTTAAAATCTATTCTAAATGAGACCGGTAGCCAATGTAAAGAAGCTAAAACAAGAGTTATATGTTCTCTTTTTTTCATACGTGTCAGTACTCTGGCTGCAGCGGTCGGAACAATCTGTAGCCTGTTGATGGTGTTTTTGGTGGTAAACCAATGAACAGAGCATTACAGTAGTCTAGTCGTGAAAAAACAAACACATGGAGCAGAATTTCAGCTTCCTGCTGTTTGAGAAAACCGTCTGTCAATGTGTCTCAATGAACAAACAAATGACATCAAAGAACATGGTTTAACCTTTTTTGTTATTTTAATTGTCTGTTTTACATACACACACACACACACACACACACACACACAAAGGTAGATCTAAAAAAGTTAATTGGAATATCGTGAAAAAGTTCAATATTTCTTGACATTCCTTTCAGAAAGTGAAATCCATATATTATATAGATTCATTACACAGAGTAAAATATGTTAAACCTTTACTTCTTGGAATTTCAATTATTATGGCTTTAAGATAATAAAACCCCAAATTCACTGTCTCACAACATTGGAAAGTCATGATGACACATCCTAACCAGCTAATTAACTCAAAACACCCACAAAGTTTTCATGAACCTTTAAATGGTCTCAGTCTGGGTCAGGAGGCTACAGACCAGACAGACGTCCTGAAGACAGTCATTGACACCCTCCACAAGGAGGGTAAGCCACAAAAGGTCATTGCTAAATAAGCTGGTAGTCCCAGCAACAGAGACCACTGCAGCCTTTAGAGGATTGCAAAGCAAAATGTCTGGAGTCAGCAAATCACAATCACTGCGCACAGAAGAATCATTGGGCTACAAATGTCACATTCCTTGTGTCTCCACTCCTGAACCAGAGACAGAAGCGTCTTACCTGGACTAATGAGAAAAAGCACTGGACTGTTGCTCAGTGTACAAATTTCTCTTTTCAGATGAATGTAAATGTTCATATCATTTGGAAATCAATGTCCCAGAGTCTGGAGGAAAAGTGGAGAAGCACAGAATCCACATTGCTTGAAGTCCAGTGTGAAGTTTCTACAGTCTGTGATGATTTGGGGCCATGTCACCTACTGGTGTTGGTCCACAGTCAATGCAGCATCTATTAGGAAATCTTGGAGCACTTCATGCTTCCTTCTGCTGACAAGCTTTATGGAGATGCTGATTTCATCTTCCTGCATGACGTGGAACACTGAAAAAGGAAACAAAAGCTGGTTCAATGACCAGGGTGTTACTGTGCTTGATTGGCAGCAAGCTCTCCTGACCTGAACCCCGTAGAGAATCTGTATTGTCAAGAGGAAGATGAGAGACACCAGGCCCAACAATGCAGATGACCTGAAGACTGAGATCAAAGCAACCTGGGCTTCCATTACACCTCAGCAGAGCCACAGGTTGATCTCTTCCATACCACGCTGCATTGGTGCAGTAATTCATGCAAAAGGAGGAACAACCAAGTACTGAGTGCACAGGAATAAACATACTTTTCAGAAACCTGACATTTCTGTTTAAAATATCCTTTTTAATTGATCTTAAGTGATATTAAAATTTTCTGAGAGTGAATTTTGGGGTTTATTATCTGAAAGCCACAATCATTGAAATTCCAAGAAATAAAGGCTTGACGTATTTCACTCTGTGTAATGAATCTATATATGAATTACACTTTCTGAAAAGAATGTCACAAAATATTTTTGAATGTTCAAGATTTTTTTTAGATGCACCCTTATACTTTTTAGCCTAATGTGTGAAAGGTGCTATATAAATAAACTTAAGATAAAGATCCTAATAGAGCTGAAGTAGTCTTTATATAGAAATGTGTTTTTTTATTGTTAAGTTTGTTTGGGACATGTTATTGATCAAGGTTGTTTTTTTTCATTATTTTTTACACTTTTAAATTTAAGTGTTAAATTAAATTTACAAGTGATTTATTGTTTCTTCTCTAGTATTGCTGTAATATGGCTTCATTTATATTCTGCTAACATCTCATTGAACTGTAATAGTTTTAAAATCAAATTTGTAATAAAAACTTGTGTGAGGTTTTATTTTTTACTCCAATGATTGAAAGGTGATATATCAAAACTCTTAAAACGATATGAGGAACATGTGTATATTCCCAGGCTCTGAGGCCAGTTGTGGAACTGCGGGCCTGTACCTGCCGGAGCGCGTGCCTGTAGTGGTTCTGCACGGAAGCTGAAGGCAGGAGCTTACAGCAGCGCAGCAGGTACCGGTACAGCTGCAATGGAGTCCGGACCAGCTCAGCTCCTGGAAGAGGAGACATTTTCAGCCTAGTGCCCACACCCACCGCGACACTTACTGACCTTCCCACTAAACGGTTTAAACAC
Source organism: Lepidarchus adonis (assembly GCA_037576955.1). NCBI lineage: Eukaryota > Metazoa > Chordata > Actinopteri > Characiformes > Lepidarchidae > Lepidarchus > Lepidarchus adonis. The sequence continues at coordinate 15,202,071 of JBBIGC010000001.1, forward strand.
ACTGCAGTTACCGGATGGCGCCTGTAACCTATTTTAAACAAGCGTGGGACAGAGCTGTACATCACTTCCTGTCTGTCCGTTTTCGATTTCAAATTAAAAGTCTCATACACAGCTTTAATTTAAAGGGCAAAACAAACACAACTGCTGGTGATAATAATAATAAAAATATAATAAATAACTCCCATTTAACATATATATATATAACTCACACAGATAAATAATATTCATTAGCTAATACATGAGTTTCTGATACAAGCTTCTCTGATGCTACTACTTTTGAAATCCGAATTCTCACTACTGCATTGTGTACACGTTTTTCCAACATTTTAAAGACCATATTATTATTAGTAGTAGTAGAATTAGTATAAACCTTTTAAAGTCTGTTCTTTGTAAACATTTGTAAATATATTGTAGCGGTTCTTTTGAGAATGAGAGAGCCGCTAAAGAAACACACGCACACAGGGTTATGCTCTTGAACCAGTCAGAGAGCTGGCCAGATTTATTGATATACCAACCTTTTAAAAGGCCAACCTGTATCGATGCGTCCCATAGAGGCTAGGATGCACACAAGTATTAACCCGTGAGCGAGGCATGATGGTGGATGGTCAATTCTCTTACTACGTTTAGCGCAGTGTTGAACCAAAACCCATCTCTGTTTAAAAGACTGAAAGCTTGTGAGTGAAAGTAAATCAGTTAACTGCATGTATAGTCAAAATCTACACTGGACATGTGCTTTAGCCAGAATGGGTTCTTATCTGAACATGGGTTTCCTTTCTGAAAGGGATTGAACCTTTGCTTGGAGTATCAGCAGAATCCATCATGAGTATTTAATTTTTTTACAGAACCATTCTACAGACTGTCTTAGAGGCAGAGTCTCTCAGAAGTAAAGATGGGTGGAGCTTTAACAATTTGCACAAAACTGCGGTACAATTTCAGAATAACGCTCCTCAACCTAAATCTGATATGATTTTGAATCATCATTTACAGAAAATAACATCAAAAAATTCTGAGAATGGAGAGAGGTGTTGTTAAAAGAAGAGGGGATGCAACACAATGGTAAACAATACTATGTACCATCTTTTTTGAGACGTGTTGCTCTGGCAAATTAAAAATTTAATTATATTTTTCCTATAATTGTAAATTTTCTCAATTTAAACATTTGAGTTCTATCTTCTATTGTGAATTAAATATGGGTTTATGGGATTCCAAAATCAATGCATTTTGTTTTATTTACACTTTACACAGTGTCCCAACTTTTTTGGAACGGGAGTTGTACTTCCTTCAACCAGCCTTTACAACTACGTTTTGTTGATTTTCTAAGTGACAATATGTACATATCCCTAAGCAGAGAACACACTTCTGAACAACTAAATGCAATTAATGTGCATTTGCTGTTAATTTAAGATAGTGTAGCCTGTAAATTTTTTTGACCAATTTTTGAACACACATTTAAGCATATAAATACAACATTTGAATCTGAACACATAAAAAAAAGTTTGTACAAATGTTTTTTTGTGCTAAAATATATACTATAGTTAGGTTTATCTGTGTCCTATGTTCATAATGAAATTCTGCTGCAAAGTAAAGAGCAGTGGTTTTTATGTTCAACACATTATGTAACTATTACGTTAACTATGTATGTGTGTTATGAAAGCATCATGACATCAGACACAAGCAAGCTGCTTATTTTCCTACAAAGTTAAATACGGGTTGAGAGGTTCTGACAGATTTATAACCCGTGTAACCACAGGTGCGAAACCGAAAATTGGCTGTGGTGCAAATATTTTGTTAACTGGAAAATTAGGTCTCACGCTATACATAAAACAACTAACTACTGGTGATGCCTTCACTGTTGGAGATGGATGGATGGATGGATAGTATAGGTTATGTAATTACACATATGTATGTTGGTTTTAACTCATGCAATTACGTGTTTCCCAATGTTACTGCACAAGTAAAAACTACAGTTGAACATAAATATATTGTAACGCAGCGGGGTGAGTGGGTGGGTTACAGTGGCTGGACTGCCACAGGAAATCATGGGAGCGTTAGAAGTTGGGTTCTCTAAGGTGTTCTATGTGTTGTAGGGTGAAATTATGTCTGTTGTTGGGGAGATGTAAAGTGTTTTAAGCTGGTGTGTGTGCTGGGGGTGGATGACTGGACTCACTGTGGTTGTGTTGGCCATTTCAGTTGATTACCAGGTGAGCCTAGTCATCCACCACCATCTCTCCTGCAGAGGGCGAACCGGTACCGGAGTTCTTTTCAGAGCTGGTAAATAAACCAGAAACAGGCCACGTCCTGTATTCGTGCACTAAACCCTTGTGTCAAGTGTCCATCCTTTCCCTTGGCAAATTTTTAAATGGGAAATTTGTCACAATATGAATCATTGGGGACCCCCTTCTTCCTCCCCCAGTGTCAAGTATGGAGGGTCATGTGTAGCTTTTAATTTCTTTTTTTTCCATGTACGTCACACTTCAATGTTTCAGATCAAAAAAATTTAAATATTAGTCAAAGACTACACAACACAAAGTGCGTTTTTAAGTGAAGGATTTTATTATTAAGGGAGACAAAGTGTGATAAAGTGATTGCCCCTGGGGGAGACTGGGGGAGAAAGAAGGGGGGACCCCAATGATTCATATTGTGATTAAACCTAAGAACTGGTTTGGCCCTTAGCAGCAACAACTGCAATCAAGAGTTTGCGAAACTATCTTTTTTTTTTTTTTTACATCAGTGGAGGAATTTTGGCCCAAACTCATCTTTGCAGAATTATTGTAGTTTAGCCACACTGGAGGGATTTCAAGCAAGAACCACCTTTATAAGATCACACAGCACCTTAATTAATAGGAATCAGGTAATGACTTTGACTTTTGGCCACTCCAAAGTCCTCATTTTGTTTTTTCTCAGCCAATCAGAGGTGGACTTGCTGGTGTGTTTAGGATCATTGTCCTGCTGCAGAACCCAAGTTTGTTTCAGCTTAAGGTCACAAACAGATGGCTGGACATTCTGCTTCAGGAGTTTTTGGTAGACAGCAGAATTCATGGTTCCATTTATCACAGCAAGTCTTCCAGGTCCTGAAGCAGCAAAACAGCCCCAGACCATCACACTACCACCACCATGTTTTACTGCTGGTATTATGTTCTTTTTCTGAAATGTGGTGTTACTTCTACACCAGATGTAATGGGACACACACCTTCCAAAAAGTTCATCTTTTGTCTCGTCAGTCCACAGAATATTTTCCCCAAATTCTTGAGGATCATCAAGGTTGGGATCACTTCCAGCCCGGAATGTTTTGCTGACCACTGAATTGGCACCACAAAACTGACCACGTCACCAAAATACTCCTCACAAGCTGGTACTTAGTTAAAGGTGGTTTTAAAGTAGCTCTGGCAGTAGTAGATTGCAGTTTGAAAAGATACTGTGCAGAAGTACACAAAGTTTATAAATCTATTGAGAGTCAAGATGCAGATACACCTGGTCAGGTATAAAACCGTATCACACCCAGCACTTTTTGAGCTCATTTTTGCAGTCTGACCACAGTCCCTACATGCATTAATGAACCTTTGATGCCCATGACCCAGTTGTCCTTCCTCTGATCACTTTTGGTAGGTACCATCTACTGCACACCTGGAACAGCTGCTGTGAGGCCCTCAGATCCTTGTGCTCCTGCTTCTAGCACATCAACTTCGAAAACTGACTTCTCAATAACAATGCTATTTCCCTTCACTGGGCAACGTTATGCCTAATTGGTGTAAATATTAGAATTTTTTATGCATCCTCAGCCAGATTAATAAATCAGCACCTCATTTTTTAAGCCTGGTTGGAGAAGGCATCAGCGCTACTTAGCAAAATGAATGGAAATGTACCAAGAAGAAGCCATGGGGCTGCAGTGGTTAGTGCTTATTTCCCATAAGTGTGAGTGTGGGTGAATGGTTGTCCATCTCTGTGTTGCCCTGTGATTGGTCAACCACCGGTCCAGCGTGAAACTTGTCTTGGGCCCATAGCCAGCTGGAACCCACAACCCAAAACGTTAAAGATGGATGTCTTTATCTGCTCTTTTTAGTCCAGGGAAAACCAAAAAATTTGAGGAAAAAAAAGGGAAAAATATTTACAATATTTAAAAAAATTAAAATAAATAAAATACAAAATTTAATTTCACAGCCCTAAAAATGTGCAGACTAATTAAACCTCTGTACACCAGTATTGTTAAATTTATATTTTTTGGTGTGTTTTTTGTACGGCACATCTTTTGTTTCACTGTAGTTTTATTTTTCATTGAAATCCATCAACTATTTAACATATTCAGTGGATCAACACCATTGAATGTATCCTGGCATTGTATGAACAGACAGGAAATAAAACGCAAGAATTTTTTTCATTTTCCATAAATGTCAACATTTATTTAATGAGCTTCACCACTGTACTTCAAATCTACACTTTGTAAAGAGACCGGCCGCTTTTATCAAACACTCAACACATCCTCCCGGTCCCTTCGAATTGCCACCTCTGTTTCCAGGCCATCGAAAGCCATCTCCTTATAATAATCGTATATGTCGTAAAATGTATGCAAATACCATTTACCTCTGAGTATAAACTTCAAATGTCTTATAAAAACCTTTGACAGCATGAGTAGTACCTTTTCAAATTGGCCCGACAGAAGTTACAGGTTAGTCTCTCTTCGCGGCTTAACACTCGGCTTAATTCTGCACGGTTATCTTCAGGCTGCACTCGCTCCAATAGTTTAGCATCGCCACATGTTTGGACTTCGGAGAATCGGTCAGTGATGGTGACCACCCATGAGTGTCCTCGTGGGTCGTCTCACATGAGAAAAATGACTGGTGTGATCTAACAGTCGGTAAACACTGAGTTGGGAATATGTGGGAATATGGAATTTTGTACAAGGATATGATGGGCCCACCTCCAACCAATTGCAATTATAATGATATTTTTTTGTCATTTTTTTGCACAGGGTTTTATAGGAATATAAAAGTTGGAAGGGACATTCAAGTTTTAAATCTCCACATTAAATTAAAAACGTGTGGAGGTAAACAACCAAGTCATTGAGCTCCAGAGGTAGAGACCAACAATGTGAATTCATTATATACATATACACAACGAGTTCAGTGTTTCATTAAAGTAAAATGAAATAATAACAATAATAATAATAACAATATTAATAATAATAATAATAAAGGGTTCTACTTCATTAGACTACTTATATCCACAGCTCTTTTTTCTGCAGTACACACAAGACACAATTAACATAATTGGTTATGTGTTGTTTGTTGCCATAATCATACTGTTTTGGATTATGTCTTTATCTACACTTTTTAGTGCAGGGAAAAACAAAAACAAAAAGAAAAAAATATTTACAATAAAAAAAAACAATAAAATAAAATAAAATAAAATTTCACAGCCCTAAAAATGTGCAGGCTAATTCAACCTCTGTACAGCAGTATTGTCTTGTGATTTAAGTTTCATTTTTTTGGGGGTGTGTGGTTTTTGTACGGCACATCTTTTGTTTCACTGTAGTTTTATTTTCCATTGAAATCTATCGACTACTTATTTACATACCATATTCAGTGGATCATGAGAAAGCATGCCATAGCACATTAAGGAAGAAATAAAAATAGTCATCTAAAAATATATTAAATATTTTTCATTTTAAGAGATTTTTTTTTCCTTTTTTTGATTGCGGTACAGACAGTGTGAAATAGAAGTGAAACTACTCCTTTCCTCAAACCTTCATAGACTACGTCCCTCCCTGCGTTGCTCAGGGAAAACGAACAGAAAGTGCAGGTTGGGCCAGAGGGTCGAGAACCGACATCAGCAGTCGCCGTAGCGGAGCCACAGCCGAACTTAAACATGCTTTGGATTCATACATGCACATTCACTCACACAATGACGTACTCGCCGTTTCAGGTTTTGGGAATATCTCTTCGTTATCATGGAATGGCTGTTTATCACGTCGCACATCTCCTTCTGCCGTCCTCGGTTCAGTCTTTTCACTTTACTTTTGGCTCATTTGCATACTGTATGGGTTCATAAATAATCAGACATCCAGAGACATCCATCCTATGCAAGCTTGTTAAGCCATCAGAGTGCCTAGCTATGATGGCAGCTTAGACGTCTCCTCATGCTTTTTGTATTGAATTCCAGTGTGGGCTCGTAGGAACGCCATAGATCTCCACAGATCTATACCCTACTGCATCGTAGTTCCCTCACCACCACCCAAACGAGACAGAGATCATCTCACGCTCTGGGACCTGGCTGTTCTGAATCACCTCTCGGGACAAACCGGCCGAAATATGGACCCCAGTCACGTGGCCTCGTCATCAGTATCTGGTATGCAAATACTGAGTGGGTGGAGAGTGAAAAGATCTAAAATAAAACAAAGCTACAAAATTATTCGGCTGAAAATGAAATAAATTAACTGGACCAACGTGGGGGAGTTGTGAGGGAAAGGGCAAGAGGGGTGGACATTGCCATGGTGTAGGCCTTCTCTGGATCAGTGAATAAATAAAACATGACACACACACCCACACACACAGTGGATGAACAGAAAGACCATTCTTTCAGGGACACCACCCTCCACGGAGGCCGTCTTCGTCCGGCTGCACTCACGCGTAAGAGTGTGTGTGTTTGTTTGTGTGTGTGTGTATATATATATATGTGTGTGTGTATGTGCACTTCACACACACACACACACACCTCTGTATACCTACATATTAGTGGGAACTTCTACTGTAAGTTCACGGCCCACCCCCACCCCCGTGTCCCTCCTCGACCCCATCAGCAGTGGTTGGTTCTTCATCTTAGTTAGTTTTACAGTACACACATCAGCAACTGCCCTAGTGCTAGACTCCAGTGAAATGCTACGCAGGTTTTTGGGGATGCCTGGGCGTCAGTAGTCTGAGGGGTGCACAGGGGGTGTGTGTGCCCAGAGGGCTCCGCCGAAAGGGTAACCACCACCCATCTTCATCTTCTTCATCGTCGACATTGTCGTCTTCGGCTACTCCCACACCAGAGGAGATGGAGGCATCTCAGAGGGTTGAGCTACTGTTGAGCTGAGCATAAAGAAAGACTGTGAGTGTCATGCGTGTCGCTACATTGCCATCTAGTGTTCACAATAATGTACAACAATGTGACCCCTGTTCTAGCAGGACTGCACAGTATCTTTTAGGTGATTTAAAAAACATTTGTATTAATATTAAAGGTATGTGTGTCCCTAACAGGTCTTTAAGATCATCTAGCGCCCGTTGGCATATGGAGCAATGTTTTGGTTTTGTGCACCAATGAGTTGCATCAACCTGCCCTTAGATATTCATCAAGCTCTTTCACCATCTTTAAAAAAAAAAAAAAAAAAAAAAAAACATTGATTTTTGTTTTTCTGTTCAGCTTTTATCATTTTAAGCTTGAAAACATGTTTTTGGTTTAGTTTTTTTAATAATGTTGCCAACATTTATTTTTTATTTAATTATTTACTTTTAAGCTCAATTTTATTTTTTATTCTACTATTATTCTAAATTTGCACATACTGTAAAGCACTCTGAGCTGCATTCCATACTCTAGCTGTATGTTATCTTTCAGAAATAAATCATAAAATGTTCTGATTTTATTCATTAAATTTTTTTTTGTTCATTTACCACAATTAATCTCACATCACAGCTATAGTAAGAGAGTGGATCTGGCGCCCCCTTCTGAGCAGAAAAATATTTGCATGCTGCTCACCTGATAAAGCTTTTGAAGGCGGCAGACTGGGGGTTGATACAGAGGGGAACCCGATTCCCCTTCTGCTGCTCCAGGATGAACTGATGAATAATCTCTGTGTGAAAATAAAGACAAAAGTTTAAAAAATTTCACGTTAGGGCCACACAATATTTCATCTGTTCATTATCGCAGTATCTCGCAATTCTGCTAGCAACATAACCACAAATCTTTTGTCATTTTTATCATTTGTCGAGTGCGATGTAACTCAAGTCTCACTGTTTGTGTGTTGATTTTATGACATCACAAAAGCCTGCTCTGGGCTGCTTATTTTCCCTGTATGGAGTGTATGTACGGATGGGGGAGTGAATGGACTGATATAATACTGATATTATGTTCACATTGTTCAGCTCTTTTGAAGTGTATTATTAATATAATACTTGTAGAAAAATATTAAGCTGTATCTACAGACCTGTACTGGAGAATACCAGGGCTGCACAATGTGGACAAAATATTAGTATTGTGATTATACAGTGATGCACTGCGATAAGTTTCAATATATTAAAAGGGCCCATGCCATGTTTCTCTAACTAGAAAGAAAGAAAGAAAGAAAGAAAGAAAGAAAGAAAGAAAGAAAGAAAGAAAGAAAGAAAGAAAGAAAGAAAGAAAAGGCAAGAAAGAAAGAAAGAAAGAAAGAAAGAAAAGGCAAGAAAGAAAGAAAAGGCAAGAAAGAAAGAAAGAAAGAAAGAAAAGGCAAGAAAGAAATGAGAAAGAAAGAAATATCAAAAGAAAGAAGAAAAAGTGAGAAAAAAGAAAAAGAAAGAAAAAAGAAAAAGAAAGAAAAAAGAAATATCTAAAGAGAAATATTTAAGAGGAAAGAGAGGAAAGAAAGGAGAAAAAGGAAAAAGAACAGAAATAGAAAGAGAAAGGAAGAAAAGAAAGAAAGAGAAAAAAGAGAAACAACCAACAACTAAATAAATAAACAAACAGACAAAGCCCTGAACTATGTAAATATCGTTGCTGCTTCCCAGTGCCTGTATCATACAATTCATACATGGAAACTAGGCTTTAAAAACATCCTGCTTTCATTTTGTGACGTCAAACAACAATTTAGCCACGCCTCTTTACAGTTCTTAGAAGCTCTGCGATTGGTTAGAGGCTAGTTTGCATATGGCAGGCTTTTGCGATAGTGTTGCAGAGATGGAAATTGCAATAACAATGTACAGACTGAGTGTTCAGTCTTGTACATAATTACACTTTGCTTCTCAAAAACGACGTTCTACTGAGAATGATCTCAACACAGCGCTGAAAACTATTACGACTTGACCGCTCTGTTGCTTTTCACATTGAGAGTGAAACAGGTACAGAATCAGAGAAAAATATCAATAAGAGCCTCGGGAGCCTTCAGATCTATACTTCATGCAGTCTTCCATGAAGGAAAATAAACAACAAACTTCCTCATGGTGGTGAGCTTGAGGAGTTCCCCCGCTGTTCCAAACATAGACTAATGTGCTTTCAGTCTCCAGGAGGTTTACGTCCACTTCAGCTAATCCTCCAGTGGAAACAAGGTGCACACGGGCGGGAGGAAGAGGAGGGAGGAGGAAGGGCGCAGCTATTTTGAGCCGGCTGCACAGTAAGCTTCCCTTTAGCTGACAGGCTACTTCTAATAGCTTCAGAGAGTAGAAGAGCAGCACTTACAGAGAAGCCTTAAATATAGAAGAGTGGGGAAAAAAGAACACACTGCTGGAGGTCTGGAGAAAACATGATGGAAACATGTTTAGATCTGGATGGACTCCGTGAGAAAGAAAGAAAGAAAGAAAGAAAGAAAGAAAGAAAGAAAGAAAGAAAGACAGAAATAAAGAGACAGACAGACAGACAGAAATAAATAAATAAATCAACAAACACTAAATAAATGAGTGAAAAAAGAGAAAAAGATAGAAAAAAGAGAAAAAAAAGAAAGTGAAAGAAGAAAGAGAAAATAGACAAAAAACACAAGAGAAACAAAAAAACTAATTAATAAATTAATAAAAAGCAAGCAAAAACGAAAGGAGAGGTAGAAAAATAACAAAAGAGCAAAAAAACAAAAAGAGAAGAAAAGAAAGAAGAAAAAATAAAGGAATAGAGAAAGAGAAAAAAGAAAAAGAACAAATAAAAACAACAAACACTAAAATAAATGAATAAAAAGAAAGAGGACAGAAACGAGAGAAATTAATAAAGGAATAGAGAAGAGAAAAAATGGAAGTAAAAATATAAAGAAAAAAGGAGAAAGAACATAGAAAACAAATAAAAGAAAGGAAGAAAGAGGTAAAAGAAAAGAAAAACAAGAAAAAAAAGAAAGAAAAAGAACACAAAACAACAAACACTAATAAAAAAAAAGAAAGGGTGGAAAGAAATGAGAGGTTAAAAAATGAAGACCAAAAAACAATGAAAAGAGAGAGAGAGAAAGAGAGAAAGAAAGAAAAAAAATAAGAAAAAGATTAAAGATGAGGAAGAACACAAAAAACAACAAACAAATAATTAAACAAATGAATAAAAAGAAAGAAGAGATAGAAAGAAAGGGAGAGAAAATTAAAGAAACAAATATCCAAGCAGTGAATAAATAAATAAATAAATAAAAAGAAAAGGAAGAAAGAATGAAGTATTATAAAACTCCAACACAAACCTTTGACTTGTCGGACCGACGTCAGGTTCTTCTCGAAGCCGTCATCAAACTTGGGGTTGGTGACGGGCTCAAAGTCGCTGGTGTACACTCGGCCAGAGGAGGTGGTGTAGCAGCACTTGCACATGCAGGTGTGGTAGCGCAGTCGCCCCTCGTCCAGGTACGGGTGCGCAAGAGCATCCTTTGCTGAGATCCTCTTCGACTGCAGACGGAAATGCGAACGCGGTTACTCGTGCACTCTGACATACAGTCACACGGCAAAGTTTACAGACCCCAGGAAATGACATGATGGAAGATTTTCTGAATGAAAAAAGATTTAACACATTTTCTACAGCAGGGCTGGGCAATTAATTTCTACAGGGGGGCACATTCTGAACTGTGTAGGAGGGCCGAACCGACGACAACTGGAACTTAATTCTGCTCAATATTGAATTTCTCCCATTGTAAAAAGCAGTAAATTAAATATTTTTATAAGCTGCTACTGATAATCAGAAGTATAAGAATATTAAGTAAATTTATAAATTGTGGTGTAGGCCGAAGAGGAAAATAATCCTATAAAAGTATTTTTTTTTATTTAGATTTAAATTTATTAAAGACTGACATGGCAGGAAACACTCAATGTGAGGTCTGAATTGTGTCAATCACAAACATTCTAAAAACAAAACAAAAAACAATAAATACCAATAAACAATAAAAATATTAAATCCAAAAATTGCTATAAAACAACTGTCAACTGTCGCTGTAAGTGCCCATACACTTTGGCGTATGTGGTATTCACAGCGCAAATAAACCGAATTTAACTTCACAGCCCGAGACACGGAAGAAACACCAATTAAAATATTAAATGTTAAAATCAGGCTTCATCTTGTTTATAAAATTCACCAAATAAATGTAACATTTTTAAAATTTTAAGACTGCAGCTTTAATATTCAAATATTCTTAAATTTGAATCATTTAATGGAACAATTTATGAAAATGTCTAAGTAATTATTTATATTGAGTAAATATTTCAAAGTAAATTAGAATGTTTCATGCTGATAGTGATAACATCATTCCTGTTGTATACGAAAGGCGAGGGATTTCCTTCCACGTTATTTACCTCATCAAGCTGCCAACCTCGCCCCTCGCCCCAACGTGTCTGGTGTATGCATTTCTCCATCTAGAACTTACCAAACTTGGGTCCATGTTAGCGATGTAGCCCAGAACTATTTCTAAAGGTCTGCTGCCAAAGCTAATGCTACAGCCGTCGCCTCCTCCGATGGTTTCTCAATATTAATTTATTAATGTAATGATGCTGCAGAGGCTTTATTAACAGCCGGCAACAAGCTAGCGTCATGCGGCAACATGAATAAGCAGTGCGCACATAGCGAACGCCACTGGCTCTTCTGGGAGCCCAGTATTACCGTAAAGCAGTTAGTAGGCGTTCAACTACATTCTACCAGAGGCAGACAAAGTACCAAACTTAATTACATAAGTACAAATACCACTTATCAAATGTTACTCCAATACAAGTGAGTCATCCAGTCCATTTTTACTTAAAAGCACTGAAGTACTTGCTTCCAAAAATACTTAAGTATTAAAAGTACAAAAGTTAAAGATTTATTGCAGAAGTGCCCACACTTTTTTGGCTTGTGAGCTACTTTTAAAAATGACCAAGTCAAAAGGATCTACCATCAATAAAATAGTTTAAAAAACTTTGACTTGAGATTTGTTTTGTCTATGTATCCATTTTGGGCTGCAGGGAAGCTGGAGACTATCCCAGCTGACTGTGGGCCCAAGGCAGAGTTGAACACAGGACAGGAGACCAACCACACACAAACACAGAGGTAACGTAGCCAGTGAAAGCTAATGGAGTGACTCACCGGGTCAAACACCAGCATCCGGCAGAGCAGGTGAACTGCCTCATGGGTGGCTTGACTGGACAGTGTGTACAGGACAGGAAGTGATGGCTGTAAAGACAAGAAGAAGCATAAATCAAAAGAAAAATGTCACCAAAGGAAAGTACAGGGCACTGATACTGTGCTAAATGACTTTATGAGTCTCATTATTTCATTTTCCAAACCACTTATCCATGTTGGATCATGGGGAAGCTGAAACCGATCCCTGAGTATGAGCCCAATGCAGGGTTCACCCATCAGAGGCAGACAACTGCACACACACTCACACCTATGGGTAATGTATAGTAGCAACCTAAACCACAAGCCAGTGGGAGGAAACTGAGTGCGGAGCAGAAACAATGAACAGTGTTATTTTAGAAGAGGAGAAGGGAAAGGGAGAAGAGAAGAAAGAAGGTAAAGAAGGTGAGAACCACCACTACACCCAACTCGCCACCACTACACCCAAAACGGCACCACTACCCGCGACTCGTCACCACTACCCGCGACTCGCCACCACTACCCGCGACTCACTCGCCAACACTACCCGCGACTCACTCGCCAACACTACCCGCGACTCACTTGCCAACACTACCCCCAAAATGCCACC
>JBBIGC010000001.1:15234052-15259384 GCA_037576955.1 Lepidarchus adonis
ACCAATAGCGGTGGTTTTGTTTGTTAACTTCACCATTCACATAAAAGTTTGCCTCATCACTGAACAAAATCTTCTGCATGAACTGAGGGTCCTGTTCCAATTTTTGTTTTGCCCATTCTGCAAATTCAGTGCGCCGGGTCATCCTCGTTGAGATGCTGCAGTAGCTGGAGTTTGTAAGGGTGCCATTTGTGAGTAGCTAATATCCGCGAAGGGATGTTCGACTAATGCCACTCTCCAGTAACATGCGGCGAGTGTTACACTGTGGGCTCTTGCTGAATGAAGCTAGGACAGCCACTGATGTTTCTTCATTAGTGACAGTTTTCATGTGTAAACATTTTGGCAAATCCAACACCAGAGGATTCACCAGATATCAACACAATTTCTATCCGCTCCTCACATGTTAACCTCTGCGACTGTGAACAAAGAGAAACTTGTAAATAACTCCTGAAAGATTAGTTACGTTAAAACCAAGCACACCGTTGTTTTTCTTGTAAAATTCCCAAAAAGTTTGATGTGTCACATGACCCTCTTCCTATTGAAAAAACAAAAAGTTGGATCCAAGATGGCCGACTTCAAAATGGCCACCATGGTCACCACCCATCTTGAAAAGTTTTCCCCCTCACATATACTTATGTGCCACAAACAGGAAGTTAATATCACCAACCATTCCCATTTTATTAAGGTGTATCCATATAAATGGCCCAATATATAATATATATTAATGTATTATATTAAAAGTCTAGTTCAACTTTATTATTATGTATATTATGCTCGGACTGGCATTGGAACACTCGTAGTCCCTGATTACGAAAAACTACTTTTTCATTTTCACCCTTAAAAAACAACCAAAGTATTTGAGTCTGTGTGAACTACAGAGATTTATCCATCCTATATATTGTATCTATACATCCTATTTATCCCATTAACATCTGAAAGAGGCTAAAACAGACAGCTCCCCTTCTGGATAAGTAACTGGGTATCAGGGCCATCGCAATGAAGAACCCTATCCTGGTATTTGCACAGCATTACAATCTACAGGGAATTTGTTTCATTCCACAAAGATTGCTGTGATCCTGTCTGATCTATGACTCCAATCTAACACTGAGCTCAGACAAACATTCACCAAACAGATAAAGCAGGTTTACCTGCCAGGATATACCACACAGGAACCGTTCCACAAGGTAGATTGCAATCAGCTCTAAGAATGTACTGTATTATCCCACACTGTGAACGAGACAGCAGCTTCACACTGGTACATTAGAACAACAGCTGCCTTCATCATTCATTCTCCAAACTACTTATCCAGTTTGAGTCACTGGGAAGCTGGAGCCCATCCCAGCTGACTATTAGTACAAAGCAGGATTCACCCTGGACAGGAGAGGGACACAGAGACAAACAACCATTCATACACACTCACACCTATGGGTAATGTAGAGTAGCCAGTCAACCTAAACCACAAGCCTTTGGACTTTGGGAGAAAACCGGTGAACCTGGAGGAAACGTACACAAACGCAGGGAGAGATTGTACACTCCACACAGAAAGATGCCGGTGGCCGACCCTGGGATGGAACCCAGGACCTTCTTACTGTGAGATGACTTCAACATTCCACTCGATCCGATTTTGTCCATATACAAATTCCTAACAAGACCCTAATAAAATACATACAAACACCAAGCATCCACACACTACTACAAACCACAGGAGAAACTTCGCTCCCAGTATTGTAGTGACTGATTAGGATACATTTCCTCAAAGTAGTCGATATGGGGGGGCTGCAGAATGTCCAGAGCTGACAGGACCTGAGAGAGAGAGAGAGAGAGAGAGAGAGAGAGAGAGAGAGAGAGAGACGGCAAAAGGGGGTCAGTAGAGATGGCAATGACAACAGATGTTGTGAATGTGACCTAAACAGAGTTAAACAAATATGAAAACAAATTACAGAAATGACACAAAAATCTTATTTCGTCATGTATTAATTAGGGGAAAAACTCTTGAGTGACAAAGGAAGTGAACCCTTAGAACCCTTAGTCGTACTGTGTCGTATTGTCATGTGTGTGTTTTTTTTTTATGCCACTTCCATAGCCGGAGCCTCGTTGTCTCTCTGTATACTGTACTGTATATAGCAGAGATGACAATAAAGTTTACTTTGACTTTGAATGATCAAATTATCTGGTGAAATCCGTGTTTACTATCAATTGAATGAGAATCACTGCATTTCAGCACCTTTTACCTAGTTTGGGCCCGTTTTGCTGCATCTAGGCCTGGATGGCTTGGCATTGTTGATAGAACAGTGAATTCTGAACTACAGCAGAGAATTCTAAAGGAAAATGTCAAGACATCTGTCCATGAACTGAACCTCAAAAGACAGTGATTTGTCGATGTGCAAGTTATTGCTGCACAAGGAGGTCTCACAATTTTCTATGGGGTTGAGATCTGGAGACTGGCTAGGCCACTCCGGGACCTTGAAATGCTTCTTAAAAAGCCACTCCTTCGTTACCCGTGCGGTATGTTTGGGATCATTGTCATGCTGAAAAACCCAGCCACGTTTAATCTTCAATGCCCTTGCTGATGGAAGGGATCTCAAGATACATGGCCCCATTCATTCTTTCATTTACACGGATCAGTTGTAACATCAGCCCCAAAGCATGATGTTTCCACCCCCATGCTTCATAGTAGGTATGGTGTTCTTTGGATGCAACTCTGCATTCTTTCTCCTCCAAACACGACAAGTAGAATTTTTGTCAAAAAATTCTATTTTGGTTTCATCTGACCATATGACATTCTCCCAATCCTCTTCTGGATCATCCAAATGCTCTCAGTCAAACTTCAGATGGTCCTGGACATGTACTGCCTTAAGCAGGGGGACACGTATATATGCAGAATTTGAGTCCCTGGCGGTGTAGTGTGTTATTGATGGTAGCCTTTGCTCTCTGCAGGTCATTTACTAGGCCCCCCCATGTGGTTCTGGGATTTTTGCTAACTGTTCTTGTAATCATTTTGACACCACTGGGTGAGATCTTGCGTGGAGACCCAGATCGAGGGAGATTATCAGTGGTCTTGTATGTCTTCCATTTTCTAATAATTGCTCCCACAGTTGAATTCTTCACACCAAGCTGCTTACCTATTGCAGTTTCAGTTTTCCCAGCCTGGTGCAGGTCTACAATTTTGTTTCTGGTGTCCTTTGACAGCTCTTTGGGCTTGGCCATAGTGGAGTTTGGAGTGTGACTGTTTGAGGTTGTGGACAGGTGTCTTTTATACTGATGACTAGTTCAAAAAGGTGCCATTAAAACAGGTGACAAGTGGAGGATAGAAGAGCTTCTTAAAGAAGTTGTTACAGGTCTGTAAGAGCCAGAAATCTTGCTTGTTTGTAGGTGACCAAATACTTATTTTCCACCATAATTTGCAAATAAATTCTTTAAAAATCAGACAATGTGATTTTCTGGATTTTTTTCTCATTTTGTCTCTCAATGTTGAGTTTTTAAGTTGGGGAATTTGCACAATTAGTCGCTGACAACATACTTTTTCCCCCATTGTAAATATATATAAATAAAACACACATGGAGTCTTTGGGTTACATCCATGTCTCCCCCCTTTTTTTTTTTTTTTAAACAGTGTTTGCAACGTTAAAACAAAGTTCATATGGGAACTAGTTGGTGAGTGGATCGGACAAATGTGTGCTGATATATGAGGAACATGCTGTTGTGCATTAGCCATTTTGGACTGTGCTTATTTGCTCTTTCATTTGTGTTGCTTTTTGGAAACTTTTTGCCTTCATTATTGCTTCCAAGCGTAGGGCAGAACAGTACAGTAACGGTCAGGAATTGTTTCACTTCATTAGTGCTGTGTACTGCATGTGCTCCATGTGTTTATTTTTATTTACATATTTACTGTTATATCTGGTAATAGAACGCAGTTGGACGCCTATGAAACGGGACTGTGACGAGAGAGACTGGTGTTAAACTATATGCACGGTACTTGTTCATGCATGTAGCCAACTGTTAGTAAAGCACAGTGCTGTTCAAAAAAGCCTCTGCAGCGTCATTACATGCACAGGTTCCGTCTTACGGCAAAAATGTATGCGTCGCGTTTGAAACAACAGATATCCGACGTAACCAGCGGACAACCCGGTATGTATTATATATATATATATATATATATATATGAACCAATAATATTTGGTAGTAACTTTGGTAATAACTTGTAGGACTTGTTTGAAAATCAGATGTCTTCAGGCCCATTTATATAAAATTATAGAAAATATTAAACAGTTCACAAACTTTCAAGCCCCAACTTGTCTAGTACAGCAAACTACTGACATTTTGGCAAAGTTCTGTGATGTTGAATTGTAAAAGTCCCACATGTGGAGAGCTGTGGTGGTGAAGGTGAGAACTCACGTTGTCATGCTTGAAAAAGCAGAGCATCTTCAGTTCGCGGAAGACCCTCTTGCAGGAGACGAGGTTCTGGAAGACGTTGGGCATCTTTTTGAGGGCCACGCGCTTGCCGTCCCTAGGGTCAGTCACTGACCTGAAAGTGAAAGAGCAGCCCAATGAGCAATGGTATCAAACACAGCAGAGATAATCTTCCTTACAGATGAAAGAAAGGTCACTTGAGGTGACTTCAACCTATATTCTGGAAGATCAGCCACGACGGTCAGACGATCATACTGATTTAGAATATGGATTTCTTTCCATTGCTTAGTCTGGGGATCTTCAGGAGAGCTGCAAAGCTCCACAATCTACAGCTGTTAAAAATAGATTCATCATCCCTCTGCCTCACTCACATCTCTGACAAAGACAAGGTCCCCATTGTATGATTAAAAGGTCAGCACAAATGAGACTTCTTAGTTTTTTTTGGAAATCGTTTCAAAACATGTTCAATACGCCATTGTTAGAGAAACATACAGGGCTGAACTCACAGATTTCAATCTTAGTCACTTAACCATTAAACACTGGGGATTAAAAAATAGTATAATTGCATTATTGAACCTTAAAAATTCAACACCAAGTATGGCTGGAGTTATATGACTGAAGTACATCATAATACATGCTTTTATATTCTATACATTAAAATACATTTGAGATCTGCAGACACTACAGACCACTATATAAGCTACTTCTTACTAAATACTGCCATTATTATACATTATTGCTACTACATCCTGAAATTGTTAGTCATTGTTTTTTTATGACTGAGTACTAGGTCACACTGTCTGTATTTTTCCGTTACTGATGCCATTTACCTACACCTTTTTTTATGACTATTACTAATACTCTTTAGTCATCACTGACTGATACTGCTGTACAAGCACTGCACTACACAAGTTACATTCTGTTTTATTCTGATCACACCGTCTGTACCTTACACCACTTGTTGCACTGTCCGTATCGTACGGCACTCGTCACACCATCCATACCGTGCGTTACTCATCGCACCGTCCGTATGGTACGGCACTCGTCGCACCGCCCGTACCGTACACCAATTGTCGCAACGTCTGTACCGTATGCCACTTGTTGCACCGTCTGGACTGTACGCCACTCGTCACACCATCTTTACTGTATTGCATTCGTCACACCCTTTATACCGTACACCACTCGTCTCAGTCTGTACGCCACTCATCACAACTGCTATACACCACTCGTCACACCATCTATACCGTACACCACTCATCAATATTTAGAAGCTGAAAACCTCAGTGTACTTGTGCAATGACAAAGAAATGCTCACATACTGGCTGAACAAAATTCAAATGAACTAATTGCACCCCACCCTCCTAATTATTTCACCCTAGTTATACCTTACCTTTGTATTTTTAATTTTTCTTACTTAGCTACTCTAGCACTTTCCTCACTCTACGTTATTTTATGTCTGTAATGTCTCCATGTGCAGTCACTGCATAAGCAATTTCCCCCGAGATAAGTTTTTCTGATTCTGATTCTTGTAATAAAACAGTTTTCCTCACAAAATTCAAATACAATAGCAACAATATCACAATAAATAGTCATATTGCCCAGCCCTCAAATCAAGCTTGTGTTTGTAAGAAGACAACAAGAAATCCATGACTTAAATCTGATGAAATTACTATTGTTAAAAAAACAACATATATTTTACTTTATTATGATGAAGTCAGTGATGACACAGGCAAGGACACGCTAATGATTTAGAAAAAAAGAGCCATTCTACTATGGGCCATGTCAGACAGCAAAAGAGATTGAATAAACGAGGTAATATGGCAATAACCAACAAGCCCCATCCATCCATCTTCCAAACCTCTATCCATTTTGGGTCGTGGGGAAGCTGAAGCCTATCCCAGCTGACTTAGGGCCAGGGTAGGGTTCACTAACACGTCATTGATCATATGGTATTCTGGAGTCAAGCTGATATACAGAAAGTTGATACAGACAGTAAATCAAATTTCATTGGAATTTATGGTATAACTTTCAAACCTAAAGTTTAAGGCATTTGTGCCTGATTGGATGCTATCACATGAATATATTATAAAATGCATAAAATATATGCATCTGCTTCAGAACATTGTGTATAACAAAGTACACTATATAAGACCTACAATAAGCTTCATCTGTTCGTTTCTCATAGTGATCCGGAGGCCACAGTGAATCCTCAGAGGGCTGATAATTGGAGCACATAGCATTGTGTCCTAGCGCAGCTTATCCGAGACATTATGGAACATCCTGAACTCCAAACAACACACAGGCCTCTTCCTGCTGCTAATGCGAACCTCCAGCCAGGATAAGTCACAGCAGGACTGTGATATATCATGTCACTCATTATATACCGGTTCTGTTCCTTCCCATGATAAGAATTTTTCATTATCAGATTCTCACCATATCACATTTCCACTATTGTCATTATTTACGTTTGCAGAAGAAAAACAACATTTAATATGAATCCTGAGTGTGTTGGTGTTTAATTTGGAAATAAAAGTATTTGGTACCATCCTTAACTGCTGCAGTTTAGTACAGAGCTCTTCACACCTGGACCCTGCATCCAGATTCTGCTCCTGGATTTTAGAATCACCCAGTAGATCTGATCCCAATCAGCTCCATCAACAGTTCAACAACTACTAGTGATAAAATCCAGGAGCGGAATCTGGATTCAGGGTCCAGATGTGAAGAGCTTTGGTTTAGCGTGCAAGTTGTGCTGTTCGGAATAAAGATTTGTGATTGGACGGCTTTCAGGACTCCTGGAATTGCTGGAATTCAAGCCAAAAAGATGACGCTGAATTACTCATACCTTTTATATAATTGCAGCACAAATATCAGAAGTAGGAGTGTAAATGAGTTTCCTTACGATTCGAGTCTATATGGATTATTTTACCCAATTTTTTTTTCAATACCTTAACATTTGTAGAAATGCGATTTAGTCTGACACTGGAAAATTGCACACAATCTGCTACATTTCAATGAGCTCGAACAGATTATAAACTGAACATTTTATTATTAAGGGCCAAATACATTGATGGGAGTTATACACAAAAGCAACTTCTAAGGAAAAGACAAAATCATGCACGTTAGCATTTTAGTTGATGCATCAATACAGATTGATTAACTAATACCCTGAAACATGAGATATGATATAATTTTTTGTTTATCACTCACAGAACTGAACCCTGTATCCTCAGCCCAGGATAAGACTCTGAACTAGCAGTGACTCTGCATAAAGTGCATCAACTGTATGAAATTTTATGATCTCATTAGTCTGCAGACCGGAGAGGTGTCCAGCAAGCGATTTCCTGAAATCTGTCCATAAAAAACAGCATAGATGGCTGCCCAAAGTAACGTGTTAGTCATTAAAGTAGCCTCACAGCATCCGGAAAACAGACCATGAGAATGTATAGAGTACAAATCACCTAAACTGAGAAAAAAAACGTTCTAACGATATAATGAACAAAGCATTCCTGTGAGGACACTGAAGGTTAGGTGATAAAGATAATGCAACTGAAATTTTGCAGATAGAAAAATAAACTAATGGGCGAAATCTCTTTAGGTGACAGACATCTTTTCTTCCTATTTTATAAAAGTGAAAGAAGTGTGGTTTCTTTTATTTATTCATATAATCAGACCCCTTTAACTTGGATAGAGTTGCCCCAACATGCATTGAAGACAATAACTCCTTTGCTGGAAAAATATCAGTCCATTTGTTCATGACTGGTCAAGTGAATTCTTGTCATTGGTTATAATTTACAAAACATTAATACATTTATTTGATAAATAATTTTATGGCAAATAAAAAAACCCTATGCAAAGTCGTAGACATTAAAATTTAATGTCTTAAATAAAATGCACAAATAAATCCACAATTAACAATTGGATAAATTACCAATTAATCAGTCATTTTTGTACTGAAATTGCAGTTTGAAAGTTTGCACATTTCACATCTCACAGGCTGCTGCTTTAAAAATGTTTCCTATATTAATTGGAGTTCAATAATAATAATAATGAAGAAATCTATCACATATAGGACGTGAGAATAGTCAGAAAGAGACTTTTGTTGGGAAAAAAGGGCGACAAACAGTGTAAAAATAATTATTGTATTCATATACAGATTTTTTAAAATGGCTGGTTCTGAAAAGACGATTGAAGAAAATCTGCTTTCTTGATATGTAGCTGACCTGTAGGCCAAGGACTCAGCTGACAAGTGAGGATCCACATGGCTGTCAGATCAGACCAAACGGCCAAAGTTCACTATGCCCACAATGAAAACAACCATCCAGATTGTTTTCAGAAGGTGCAAAAGCCAATATCAGTGATGGTATGATGCAGCCTCAGTAAGTTGATGTATGTGAAGATACACAGGCATAGATTATCATTGTCATGTCATCAAGATGATGTCTCTTCTTAAAACGTTGAAGTTTATTTCAGAATTTTGCAGTGTGTGCGCGCTGGATTGGCCTGCTGTCAGTCCAGATCTGTCTCCTATTGAAAATGTATGGAGCTTCATGAAAAAAACAGACAACGGTTACCACAAACTCAAGCAAGGATGGGTAACATTTCTAATTGCAACAATCAGTATCCTCAGTCCCAAAATGATTAAAAGTGTCAAAGGTGATGTAACAATAGTAAACTAAGTGTGTCGTAGCCACATATTCTAGATGTGTGTATATTTACAAAATACAATTAAGATGGAAAGTACTTCCATTGAAAAATATTTCTGTATACTTTTGAGCATTAAAAGGTTCACAAACTAACAAATGTATTTTTTATTCTATATTTATTTATTAAATATACATATTTTTTATATAATTTTATTTATACTTCATTGTATTTTCTTCTGATGTTTTGCCTATTTTAAATAGCTTTTGATGGCTTGAACATTCTAAATGATCTGAAGGTGGTGGTTCAGCCATACACCAGCTTGGAGAAATGACTGGGAATAAAATAGGAGCCATCATAAACATCACTCCTCATTTTGCAAAGAATCCACACGGTCAATGAGGCCAGCTGTAGTTTAGCCTCCTTCTAGAGTAAATAAAGCATTACATGTCTTAAAGACCTCAACAAAAACATTATTCCTGAAAATGTTTTTGCATTGTGTGAAAATTCATAGCTTGTAAACAAATAATTCCTGTCAATATGATGATTCCCAAACCCTATAGAGCTGATTAAAAGATGTATCTGGTGTTTAAAAATGTTACTACTTTAGCCTTGCACTGGACTGACAAGTCGTTTCATAGCTACAATATTAGCCGTGTTACTTTCCATGACAAAAAAAAACCAATAAAAAACAAAAGAAAAATAAAATAATTTAAATATAGCACCTTTTCTACATAAAATGTAACTCAGTGCTGCATATAAAAATACATTTTATAAAAAAGAAAAAAATTAAGAGCAGCAAAATAAAAATACAGGGTGGGCCATTTATATGGACACACCTTAATAAAATGGGAATGGTTGGTGATATTAACTTCCGGTTTGTGGCTATTAGTATATGTGAGGGGAAAAATTTTTCAAGATGGGTGGTGACCATAGTGGCCATTTTGAAGTCGGCCATCTAGGAAGAGGGTCATGTGACAAATCAAACTTATTGGGAATTTCACAAGAAAAACAAATGGTGTGCTTGGTTTTAACGTAACTTCTTAGTACAATAAAAAATTTTAATTATATACCGAAAAACAAACAATGTGAATAAAAAGTTACAAAATTTAGACCAGAAACATGAGAATGGAGAAATTTCACACATCTGATGTGGTCTGACAATGTTTTTGGTGCATGAAAACTTAGTCTGGGTAGACACAATAATAAGAGCTGGAATTTCCAAATAAATCACATAAAAGTTCAGGTAAGAAAGCTGAACCATTTGGCTGCGTTAGGGGTGAGCAAACGTAAATAGCCTGGGGTGATGTGTTGCCTGATCTATTATACTTTAGGGAAACTGTAAATCATATGATCATATGAAGTAGAAGCTGGAGTGCAGCTGCTCTTCGGAGATGGAAAACGTGTCTATGACACTGAGCACTTTCCACGTGCCGTCACACACTCGCGCACCACTTCAGCGGCCCGTGAACTCATGAGGCACGAGTGTGCCGCCCCGAGGCCCCTCACCGTCTCAGCTCACAGGCTAACGGAGGAGGCCGTTGTCGTGTTCACTCCTGCGTTTATTTTTGGAAGTGGAGAGAAGGGAAGTCCCAGCACTCAGTGAAGTACCGAGGGCACGGCACAGCGGGGATAATGCAAGTCCAGAGAAAGATCATGCATTAAACATGGCCCCGGGCTGAGAAGAGCCGACAGGACAGAGGCCTTTGAGGTCTTACAGCAGCACAGTGGACCAGCAGTGCGTGGAGAAGGAACCGGATGTTGCATTCTGGTAAAGTGACCTTTCAAAATATTTCGCAAGGAAAAAGTGAAACTGGGCTGCTGATTCAATGTATCAGCCAAACATTGATTAGCTTTATTAATAATTAACAGAGAATGTGGCCTGGGGCACAGGTACATGCACGTAACACACACACACACAGGCATGTGATTCATGAGCTGGATTAAACAACAAGGAGAGGGGGAGGGGTGAGCAAGAAATCGAGTTAGTAGTTAGAAAGAGAGAGAGACCAGAGTGAAGGATTAAAAAAAAAAAAGATGGGTGAGAACGAGAGAGGCATACAGGGAACGATAAAGATGGGTGAGAACGAGAGAGGCATACAGGGAACGATAAAGAGTGCAAGACAGGGTGAAATATGGTGAAAACGACAGCGTGAAAGAGAGAAAAGAAGAGGACCAAGAGAGAAAAAGTAAGGAGAGATAAAGAGAATGAAAAAGAGCAAGAGAAAAAAAAAGAGGGAGAAGAAAGAGGGAGAAAAAGAAAGCGGGAACAAAAAAGAGAAAAGATGGAATGAGAGAGTGAGTGTGAAAGAGGAAGTTAAAGTGAGAGAGAAACAAGACAGAGAAAATGCAAAAATGGGAATGAAAAAGAGTGAGAGATTACGAATTAGAGAGAAAGGAAAAGAGGGAATGAAAAAGAGCACGAGAGAGACAGACAGTGAGATATAGTGAAAACGACAGTGAAAATGGGGAAGAGAGAAAAAAGTAAGGAGAGAAAGAAAGGGAACAAAAAAGAGCATGAGTAACAGAAAAAAAGGAAAAGAGGGAAAAAAGGAACAAAGAAAGGCAACAAAAAAGAGAAAGATGGAATGAGAGTGAAAGATTATGAAAGTTAGTGAGAAAGAGAAGGGACAAGAGAGAAAAAAGAAAAGAGAAAGAAAAAGCGTGAGAGAAAAATAGAAATCAAAGTGCTGCAGCAAATGAGCAACTCTTAAACTGTGCAACTAAAACTGCTGCAGGTCTGAGTGGACGTCAGACTCAACGACAGGAGCCGGGACGTCCTCAGTGAACCAATGGCGTTTCAGAGAGGAGGGGGCCCAACGTCCTGTAACTGGACACCTTAAAGCCGTGTCACCACTAACACCCCGCCCTCCAGGTGGCAGTGCCACTGACAGTGCAGCCACATGAGCAGAGCTCCAGCTTATCCTCACACTCCCTTGGTACCTCGATCACACACACACACACACACACACACACTGCATTCTAGTCTGGTCGGATCCCAAAGAGAAGCTCCAGTGGCACAAAATGTAAATGCTGGCTCTGGTAGAAAGTGGTCAAAAACTGTATATATTCTCCTACTGTATATAAGGGCGAGGGATGTGAGGTGATTAAAAGGTGAGAAGTTTGTTTTGTTTGAGAAACGTAACCTTATTAAAACATAGATGAACTGAACCCTACAAACCTGGAACATCTAATCATGGAGCTCAGCTTGAACTACTATGGTGAACAATAATTGTGGTGAAGGTCATGTCACTCACCCTTCCACGTGCTGGACCTTCAAGTGAACACCATAGATATTTGTGAAGTAATGTGGCCACTGGAATCTCTAGTGGTGGAGGTTTCCAGGTATTTTTAACACGATAATTATTCCTAAGAATGTACACAACCTGATGAGTGGCCACGGGCGCATACAGGGTGGTGGACCTTCATGCACTTGCTGACAAATCCCATGACTGAGCATGACTAGCGGTCGGAAAGTCTATTCTGAGTATGGTCACATGAACAGCCTGAACTGATCCAAGACCAGCAGCCTTACTCGTGTAATACATGGTTAGTGCTCAGACCAAAGCTGGATACACACCTGACTCCAGTTCAGTGCACCTTCACTCCATTTCCACCTTTTCATGGCTTCATTCAAGTGAAGCGAACCCACTGTGGTCCACTTCAATTCATAAATTGAAAGAGAAATGTACAAAAATGTACATACATACTCAAATACAGATGGTCACAGAGTTATGTTAATTAAAATTAAATTTCTGAATTTGGTTTAAGTAAAAAAATATCAATTTTTAAAATTAAAAACATTTTTGCCATTTTAAAAAATACAACTCCCACTCAACTGCCTGTTTAACACATTCTGCTGAATGAGATCAGACAAATCTGATGCACATCATTACTGCACTCTTTAAATTAAACAAGGGGTTAATCCAGTGAGCAGCGAGACCAAGTATCCACACTGGGTGAACATCAGACTCCAAATGTGGTAAATCTAATCAGTCACGTCTGAAAAAACACCTTGTAGGTGATGGAGAACCTAACTGTAAAGCGCTGGTAAGGCAGTGTCTGATATGTAGTGTTGAGGGGGTGGGGCTTATCCTAGCTCTGTATTCTCTACACTGATTGCAGATCTGTTACTACCGCCTCGCAAAATGCTCATTAAAATCAGTACGTGGCCACTGGACTGATTTCCTACAACAATACATCAGGCTTGGGCTCCTTCATGCTCGAGCTTGTCCCAATCACTTTTTATGTGTAGCTTTTTACTGTAGTCAGAACTTCCTGATTTTGTCCCAGCAAAAGCTCGGATTATGTTGGTCAGTCAAAATTTCTGGCCTACGTGCGGGACTGGAAGTGTGTTAATGTTAGTTTTGACTACATCCTAATTGAGAGAATTGCCGTGGCTGAAGTCTCAGAGCAATCAAAACCACTTTAAAACAACACCAGACATTGGGGAAGCTTCTCTGTCTGATGAACAGCACTTCCTTCTCATCAGACTTCAATTGTCCTTCATTTTCATGTACAACAACAACACACTAATTCCAGAGTTGCCCTTCAAGAAAGAATATCTATGCTCTGGGTAGTAGAGGCCTAGCGGTAAGAACTTCGCCCTTGGGTCGCTGGTTCAAGTCCCAACCTAGGCATCACTGAGGAACGCTGCTCTCCATGTGCTGCCCACTGCTAACCAAGTGGATGGGTTAAATGCAGAGGTTGCGTTTCATTGTAGCTTGCGTGATGGGGTGTGTTTACAATTTTACACATTTTAATGCTTAACAGCAAATTACAATGGTAATAAAAAGGAATTATCACCTAAAATTTAAAGGAAAATCACCTAAAAGCTCTTCAATTTCACTATAAACTCTTTAAAAAAGTCATATTGTCCTCAATGGTGGGAAGTGTGAGGTCCCAGTTGGTCATGATTGTGGGGGTTTCTTTTTGTGCAATTTAGCAAAACAAGGTTCACTCATCACCCAAGCACCAAAATTTGACATTAAATGACAAATCTTTGATCCTTAATATAATCTGGATACCCAGCCCATCACAGGACCCTCGCAAAACTCTCAAATGGCACAACTCTCCACCCAAAAGCTTTACAATGATGCTGACTTCTTGGTGCAATGTGAAAGAATAAGCAGCAGATGCGTTGAAGGTGTCTTGGTTTGGTTTTTATGCCACTGACTCAGCACACACACTTTTTGGTCACTTAATTACTGATACTACTACAAGTTGGAATACAATTATGAGAGAGAGAGAGAGAAGAATCCCCAAAAGCCAATGCTGTGGTGCAGCCTGGTGGAGCAGGTCGTCTTTTCATAAACACTACTCAGGCTGTATTTTCTCAGCCTGGCTGCTCCTCCTTTTTGGTGCCTCAAGCCCATTGATTCTGCATGGCTAAACCATGTAGATCTGTATCTCTGCCAGATTGCCCAGTCTTGCGCAAATCAATGACAACGTGGAGAGCACAGCAGGGTGTAGAATAAAGAAAATATCAGGGCAGAACCAGGCGGAGGAACGTCACAGCACAGCTGGTCTCTGCATGAACAACTAATCGATTATAGAAGATCTGCATCACTTGATTAAAAGCTTCTCTTATTTATTTTAATTTATTTATTATATCCTATTCTTCCCATAAGGAACTTATTCTCTGAATTTACAAAGGCACAGAGCACTAGAGCTGGGCAATATGACATTTATCACAATAGGATTTTCTGGGGATATCGTGATCATATCAGCTCTTAAAAAACAATGTTGAACTTCATTTTTGTCCCCAAAATGAGTAACGTTAGTCTCACATTAGTGAAGTTACTATAAATGTAGCATGAGAAACATTTGTACTCCTAATATAATTTTATTTATTAATTTTTTTTATTAAATATGGCATTGCTGGCGCTTTCATTTGTTCCATGGTAGTAGATGATTGAAAAAAAAAATTCTGAACTTCTTCAGAACTGGGACTTTAAAAATATTAATATTGCCTAATTTATTTGGAACTGACCAGAGAATATTGTTTAGTCCAGTCTGTTATGTTCTCCTGTAATGTTACATGTTATCAGTCTGTCATGTTCAGAATCAGAAAAACTTTATTCATCCGGGATGATATTTCTTTTGCTGCAACTGCATATGGAGATAAAAGTACAATACAGACAGTGTTGTATTTAAATAGAATAAAGGTGGAATAAGGTGAGGATAAAACTAACATATTGAAATACAAAATATCAGTAAAAGTAAAATAAAATAAATTAAAAAATTAAAAATAAATAAAAGATATAGAATACATTAATTAAATATATAAATGTAAATATATATTTACATACATATATATTGTATATAAATATATAAGAAAAATATTTACACTTTATATTTTCTCACTTAGCAGTAAAATGGAACCTTTAAACTGGTGATTTAATTTATATTGCAATATATTGATATGGACTAATATGAATAAAAAAAATCACTATAAGATTCACCCCATATCACTCAGCTCTATTGAGCCCACACCCCCAGAGCAATGAGAAGCCACTGTAGCAGCATCCATGGAGCAGTAGAGGTTTAGGTGCCTTGTTCAATGGTATTTTAGACGACTGCTGGTTCTGGGAATTGAACCAACGACCCTTTGGTCACAAACCCCAAGTTGCCTTATGTGCGCAAACAAATTTTTAGCTTCAGGCTTGAGCTCTCAGAACCATGACGGTGCAGAAAAATGGGCGCGGGACATTCTGTAATCTGAAACTATCAATTTTGCATTAATATTGCATTGTCTATTATATGCACGAAAGTGCACTGATGGTAAGAGATGATGGCATGCCTGAAACGTCAATGCTGCTATTTTTAGAGGCGAGAGGCAGCAGAGGCCTGTTTCTTTAGCAAAGGTATCCATGATTCTATGCATTTTTAAAAGTATAAATTATGATCCCCCGAAAGAGAAGATGGCGCGAAAGAAAAGACGGAAGGAAGGGTCATTTCGTGGAGTTATTTATTGATACGGCTCCATTTTTAGCCGCCAGCAGAGGCTGGTGATGTGGCACCGGTTTCTGAGAACCTACAGGTGAGACACTGAAGCCTCCTTTCTCCAACACACTACATGACGAGACTGTGTTGATCGGCTCTCAACATTGTATTTCTTTTTAACATCTTAAAGCACATGAACCTTCATGACAATTGGCTTTATACTAGAACAGCAGTGTCTAGTTCCGGCTCTGGAAGTCAACAGTCACCTTTATTGTAAATGTGTCTAAAGGAAAGAGCTGGGTAACTGGGGTCCAGTGAGTAAAAATTCTTACCAGAATTTTGCTCCAACTCTGGTTTGACCTATCCAGGCGGTTGGAACAAAATCCAGGAGAGGATTTGCACTCTCTGGACCCAAGTTACCCAAATCCTTTGGAAACCTGCCAATGCCTTCATTTTTGTGTATAAAACCATGTTATATATGTTATAACCATATTCTAAATCATGTCCATAAGTCTGTGCCACCTTAAAGAGCTGGATGCAGTTTGAGCAGATGTAGAGATGTTTTGAGATTTTACCGTAAACATTGTTAGTCTCAGTGTGAATAAGAAGCTGTTCTGTTACTGAAAACCAACCTTTTAAACAATACTTCAACAAATAAAGCTCTAATTAAAGCAGCAATGCCATCAGAAAAAAAACAGTTGCCCTAACCATTGAAGACCAGGAGGACCACCAGGTCTCCACTTTTCTTCACAGTGTCAGTTGTTTCCAACATTACGACAGCTTTTCAAATGATTCGATGGCCAAACATCACCACAAGCTTTGCTCTGGTCACACTGTGGCCATTTGTCTTTCTCTGGAACTTCAATAAAATAAACTCCACACTACGTCCATCCAAGTGTATGATGAGACACATGAGTAGTGGGTGATGGCCACTAAAAAGCTGGTTGATTGTGTATTTGTAAATCAAAGTGATAGATGGGGGCAGTGCTGACCTAGTGATTAGGACTTTGCCCCTGAGATCTGAAGGTCGCAGGTTCAAGTCCCAGCCCGCCCCCTCCTCACTGCTCCCTCACCATTTCGTTGTGGTGAACTGTCTGCTGTGGTGTGTTCACAATGACAGATGATCGTTTTCACTTGATTATGGGAGGGTGTTATGTCCCCACCAAACCTACACCCTTGCAATAATGATAGCAGTAGACCCCAAAACTACAAGATGGAGGTACACGTCTCACATAACCGATCACCACCTCCCCACCCAGACGGTGGGAAATTGGGTTGTGATGTCATAAATGCTGGGGGACCACTGGCCTAGGTTCAATTCCTAGCCCAGGAACCACAGAGGAACCCTTGAGCATGGTACAGTCTTGCTGCACTGGTGCTGTTGGTAGATATTGCTCTATAAATAAAGCATATTATTAGATGCCTAGATGTGGAGCAGTTTATGTGATGGGATATGTTCAAATAGTCACTCTCCCATGAGGGCCTCACATAGTCAGGTGACCTCTCAGATGCAAGTTCTCCACATCTAGCCAAAGTGGCATCCCCATCCCTTTACAACATGAACCGACAGGGATATCCGACAGCGCCTCTACATTATGTTCCTAATTTAACACCATCAATATTTAATGGACTTGGGTTTGTCAAGTGCAAAAGGAAACGTTGGAAACAAATGACTCACGCTGTGGAGACGTTCGAGCAATATCCTGAGGTTGGAATGACTTCTTGTGTGCCTTCACGGAGGGGGAACATAAAGAGAATCAGACTCTTTGATAGCGGGGGGCCAGGGAGAACAGTGGCGGCACTGTTTCTGGCGCTGCCACTCAGCCACCCGCCCCCATTCACTTTGATTCCCCCAATTAACCCATCAAAGCCAGGACTTCCATGGAACTCCGAGGCCCCTTCACCTTGGCCCTTCCACATGGTGCCCAAAGCCCTCGCCTGAAGTCGCCATTAGCATTGGACTTATCAGGCATGCTTATTGCGTTTAAACAGCCGGTCCCCCAGGGCGGGGAGTGTGGCACGAATTAGCATATGCCTGCATAATGAATCAAAAAGGCATCATCACGCTGAAGGATCTGGAGTCCCGACACGTTCCGTGTGACACACTTTCACCAGTGCTCTGAACAAGGAGCCAGTGTGAGACAACTCACCACCTTACCACAGCTGAATAAGCCAGAATTGGTGAATGAAACTGGACCCTTCTTAAAGCATTTACACCCAGGGGATCCCCAAGGAGCTTCCAGAAGATTTCACAAGCTATTGTCAAGGCCAGTCTGCATAACGGTTGTGACATGTCTTCTTGGCACGTGATCTCCATTGACCCTGAAGGTGAACACTGTAGGAATAATGCTGGAGGAACCTGCCACTGGGATTAAGGTTTAAACCCAGCTTTGCCATGTGACCGCCATGGCTGGGGCTCCTCTGGACTCAAAATATGGTAAGAACCCTCCTCTGTAAAGAAAGTGCCAACCAATCAATGATTTCCTCCATACACGCTAAAGAGCGGCCACAAATTTGCATGACCTACTGGAACCTTCTCACCATGAAGACTGTAGAGCACTCGTGGATTAGAGTAGGAAATGAAGAGAAGGCATGATCGTGGTTAGGGCTTTTGCCTCACAGCAAGAAGGTCCTAGGTTTGAGTGCCATAAGACCACGGGTGTCTGTGTGGAGTACAAGTTCTCCCCATGTTCGCGTGGGTTTGTGTGTGTGTGCGCAAAAGATTGTCTCTGTGTTGCCCTGGAATGGGATTTTTTTTTTTTTTATTGGCCTCAAGGTTACAAGCAAGACCTTATTTACATGCATTTAAATTGTTTTTTACAGTTTGAGAAAATGAAAGATGTCATTTTTTTTGTTAACTGAATGTTAATCAGCAAAATCTAATGCAATTTTTTAATTAATTAAAAAAAAAAATTAATAATTAATATTGTCTAGTATCCTAGACCATTTCAATGTGCATATTTTAAGTTCTATTGGTCTCAAAGAAAGAAATATCATATGGTGAACACTGCCATTTATACAGTTTTTTAAATTGTTTTAAAATCTATAAATGGTTTACAAGATTTTCTGCCAAGTTTTATTGATTAACCTTTAGCTACTTCAAGACAATTGGTCTTAAATGACTATTGATGCATGATAATACATATAATAAGTTAAACTTGTCTCTATTACAGCCATTTTATATTTACATATTTCTTTTATAAATTAACTGTTTGAAAATACATAAAGGCCTAAACAAGATTTTCTTATAGCCAAGTTTAAATTATTTAACTTGGACTACTAAAGGGTTAAAATAATCGTTATTTATTAGCTACTTTTAAAAGTTAATAATGTCAGCCCTAAATTAAACTACGCAACACATGCAGGAAAACAGATTCCCATATACGATATGCATGTATTGAAGGTACATCCTAAAATTGTTTTAAAAAATGATTCCTGAGATGTGCAGAACATCTGTACAATGGAGTCAGCAGAGGTACCGGACACATCTGCTCACCGATGTGGAATAAGGAGCGAGAGGAGATTGCACACACATTAGTGCATCTGTCCCACAATCCCTGGTTCTGTAAATAGGGGGTTTAAAGTGGGATCTGCTGGCTTTCACCAATCATTCGTGAGCTGGATGCAGATTTGGGTCGATGACCTAGTTATTTGGAAAATTAAAAGTGTTAGAGACGTAACGTTTTGAACATGCCCAGAGCGCAGCACGCTGAATAAAAAATAAATTACAAAATTCCAACCGACACAGCCACAAAGAGGGTTTAAGAAAATCACATTTTTTTGGCTGTGATTCACTTTCTCAAATCTAATTTGAAATCTAAATCAGATTACGAGGATACATTTAGTGACAGTCACGGAATATTAAACAGATGCGAGGGGCGACAATGAGACATAAAAGCAAAGGTTACAATGTGATCAACTCCAAAACTTCAACAATACACTGAAACGCTCCTGCAGACATGTCCTATAGCTGAGATGACGATTATCCATCAATTTGCAGACGAAAATGCAAAGTCGGCCAGTGAGCAAGCCCTTAGAAGTCAAGCATTAATCAGTTTCAGGTCCCAAGTCCTATTAAAGTCTAATAGCAGTAATAATACACACAGCAAAGTATCTACTGGTGAAGGACACACACGTACCACTGAGAAACCCTTGAACAAGGAACTGTTCCGCTACAATGTTCCACGGTGCTGTTGATCGTCACATAAGCAAAAACTTATTTAATAATTATTATAATAATAATAATTAACAAGTTATTATTAAGGCATTAGACATTAGGCAACAGCTGCCTGGAGCAGTAGAGCAGGTTATTTTGCTCAAGGGTTCCTCAGTGGTTCCTGGGCTGGGACTTGAACCTGCGACCTTTGATCACAAGGACATATTCAAGAGCCCAGAACACAACAGCCCTGATTAGCACAACTACACTGAAGACATGCATTACTAGCAGCGGTATCAAAATCTTTAATAATTACAACCAACATTCGACCAAAACCAGGGTAGGAACGAATGCGAGTATCCTGTGCAATATTTCTTGCATTTCCTTTACTGTGTGTAACATCACACACAGTATTATACACACACGCATATACTGGGTCATAATAAGTGTTTCATTCCAGCACGTCTCATTTTTGTGCACTATTTTACTTTGTTGCAAAAAATTTTTTTATCTTTAGACTTTTTAA
Source organism: Lepidarchus adonis (assembly GCA_037576955.1). Taxonomy (NCBI): domain Eukaryota; kingdom Metazoa; phylum Chordata; class Actinopteri; order Characiformes; family Lepidarchidae; genus Lepidarchus; species Lepidarchus adonis. The sequence goes on from JBBIGC010000001.1 coordinate 15,254,728, forward strand.
TTTTTTTATTTATTTCTGCCATAACAATGCAAATTTCCCACTTGTGGGACAATAAATTATCTCTGGGTCCCTAGGCTTGAACCCGTGACCCACCGATCACTACTGTCCACTCAAATAGCACAGAGTGTGTAGGACGCTGGAATCTGCTTCTTAGCAGTGTTAGCCCCAATGTTTGGCCAGTATGTCCATAAGCTTGTCCAGACCCGAGGGCCTGCAGGGACAACTGGTGGCACTCCGACAATGTGCAGGATCTTTGAATTCATTTGCCATCTGTGTGATATTATGGTGCAACGCTGCAGATGGGAATGGAGGAAGCTGTAAATATAAAAGCAACAAGAGGCACTTGTTTGAATAGCGAGAGTTCGCATGAGAGAGGGAGTAATGTGGAGAGAGATGTAGGCAGAGAGAGATAATAGCCCATTAGCTTATCATCAGTAATTATATACACTGCACTATTTATTCTCTTTCACAATACATGCACCGTCACTGTCTGACTGTAGCTCTATCGTTCTCTCCCTTGTACAATGGGTATTTGTGTCTTTATGCAAAATCTTGTTACAGGGAAATTTTTCTTCAATAAGCAAATGTCTTTTCATTTACACACAGGAGCTAAAAATTAAAATACATATTTAAAAACCCACGGTATGTGTCCATATACTATTCATTGGAACAATTAGAGCATTTCCACAACTGCAGGTCTTATGGGGTCTTCCAAGTGAGCACTACTTATTGCCTACCAAAGGTGCTCCATGGAAGGACGACTGGTAAGCCGGGTCATGGGCACCCAACACTCACTGAAGGTAGTGAAGGCTAGCCTGTCTGGTCTGATCCCAAAGTTAAGCTCCTATGGCATAAAAAGCTGCTTTGGGGCAACAAATTTAGTGACATACGCTAGTGGGTCGACCTTCCCAGACAAAACCGAACTGAATGCGCAAATCACACTCACATATGCATATACACACACAATCGCACGCAAGTGATGCTGTCAGAATCGACCCAGGAAGACAGCGGAGGCCCAAGGGGAAGATGGCAGATAATGGATTATAGCCCAACGCCTTTGTGTTGCTCCTGGCTCAGCAACTGAAGAACACAAGGAGACAATGGAAGGCTTCAAAATATAAGGGATAAGGATGGGGGAGCTATTAACAGTAAAGAATACATGAAAGTGGTTCCCAAATCCATACCCAGCAGAGTTATTTACTCTGCTCCATTGCTCTGAAGTCCAATGTTTTATTTTATCTCCCTTCAAAGAATGATCAGAGCTCGCAATACAGAGCACATGGAGCAGCAAGGATAAAGTGGCTCTCTAAGGACATTACATACAAAGAAGTACATACCAGATTTCTCTGCAAGGCCCCTTCGTGTTTGTGGCTTATTCCATTCACCTTCCACTCCCCTGAGCTACTCTATAGAACTGTACAATGGCTTAGTTTCGCACCGCGACGCTTAGTGTAGGTTATGGCACTGTGCAGCCATGAAGCTCCCTGGCTCGATTTCTTAGACCTGGCTTAAAGGAAATTATGCGGTCAGTGGCGCCCGTCCATTTTTGGACCAGTTCTAGGCCCAGAGTTTGCTTCAGGGCTTGGGAAAAACCAAACAGATGAGCAAGAACTAGCACTGACCAAGGGGAACCGACTGTCCCCTCCCATTGCCCCTCATCTCCTGTGAACATGAACGTGTCATCACGTCAAAATGCGGCCTCTCCATCCACACGTTGACGGCTATCAACAGAGCCTGAGGAGCAGTGTATTGAGACAAGGCCCTTGCTTAAGGGTTCCTCAGTGGTACTGGGCTGGGAATTGAACCTGCAACCTCCTGATTACAAGAGCAAGGTCAAATGACAGCATCTACAGCACCTGCATGATATTTCTCTATATATATATATTGCTGGAGATGGCAGAAGTCAAGGTCTACAAGCTTCAAACATTGGTGTTTAAACAAAAACCCACTGTGGAAAGGTTCAGTAAACCGTTTTACGGGATCTACAAGAAATGACAGTGTGTCAATCACACAAAGTGCACCACAAAGAAATGTGACCTCTACATTGAACCCACTCACACATGGAGTAGTGGGCAGCTACCAAAAGCATCAGGGGACCAGTGTAGTGGGTACCTTGCCCAAACGTACTTCGGTGGTGCCTGGGACTTGAACCATGCAACCTTCGGATTACAAGGAGAATGTCCTATCTACTAGCTAACTAACCACTATTTCCATGTCAAGAGACAGCAAATGTCTTGCAGTATGGCACCCATGGAAGTCTTTCAAATGTCTATTTGGATTTAAATTCTTCTTCTCACTTTTAAAGCCCTACACACACTCGCTCCCCTGTACATTAGTGAACTTCTCAAGCTCTACTCCCCCTCTTGCACCAGTCTTTCCACTGTGGGTGGAACTCCAACAGGCTCTTCAAGACTAATCGTTTCCCAACTTTCAATCAGAATTAAAAACCTTCTTTTCCCCCTTCACTATGTAAAGTGACATACATGTAAATTATTATTATAAATAGTATTATTGATACACTTCATCACAGAAGCTCAACTCAATTTCTTTTGCTGAGATGAATCCAAACGTGCACTCCTGTTGACAATAAAACAAATATTCGTGTCCAGTTATCATCACTCAAGTGGTACCTCAGTGGTGCCTTGACCGGGACCTGCAACCTTCAGATCCCTAGAGAGAAAGCTAATTAACCAACATGACAAATGCTATCCCGTCAAGGGCGAGGTCCTAACCACCACTTGCTGCCTAGCGCTAGAGCGGGTTCGTTGTAATGAGATAGGAACAGGTGTAAATTTGGTGTGTGTTACTAAATTAGCACACACTACCTTGCTCGAGATGCCACCCATAGCTGTGCTACTTACCGACCCTCAAGCAGCGCTAGTTTCTTTTATCCGCAGTCACATCAGTTTGTAATAATGATTACAGCTTAAAAGACACTGCAGTTGATACAACCTTCACTATCACAACAAGCAACTTCCAGTGTTCTCCTGTTTCACAGCAGACCTCCATTTGAACCTGTTAGCATCATGCTAAGTATTTACACATACTGTTTGTGAGTGTGTGTGGGGTTGTTCATGTGTGAGAATGACTGCCTGAGAGTTCCTCAGTGTCGGCAGTACGGTGTGACTAACCTCAGTGGTCTCATGGCCAACTGGGGAAGAGCCATGGCATGCCAGGGGCCGCAGGACGAGCCCATTTCAAGTAGCGGCTCGGGTCATTAACCCCCCTCACACATTCCTTGCAGTCCTCTCTTCATCCCACCACCCGCCCCCACCAGCCAAAGCAGCCCCACGCCACCCCGAGGTAAACCCTCCCAAATAGGATCAAGGAGCCTGCCATATGGTAGCCTAACGACAGCCGTAGTTTAGAGAGGGATTTTCAGGATGAAGGACTTTTGTGGAGTAGAGAGAAAGACGCACGGTACAGCAGTAAGCTCAGCTTATTGTAATTAGCAGGAGCACATTGCTACTGAACAATATAGACAAGAGGAGGAGATCCAAACACAAACTCTCCCATGATGGACAGACTAGAGCTGGGAAATACGACAATATTCATCGTTAACGTGATCAATTGTGGCCACAAAATGATTTTCTGAGCAAATCAGAAGAGCATCAGTATTTAAAATACATGACGTCCGAGAACATCATTAGTGAACTTGTACTGTGGTGTGAGAAACAATCATTCGTGCTCATGCTTTTTTTTAGTAAAACCTATTCATTCCGCTCATTTTCTTTTAACTGTATTTGTTAATACTAAAGTAACAGGTGGCAATAGGTGGTAACAATGTTATGCAGTTATTGCCCAGTGATGCAATGAAGGGTGTAGTGTATAGATAACGTAGCTTATGAGGTAATCCAACAGCAGGAAGTACAGTGTTGTTCAAAATAAAAGCAGTGCAATGTGACTAACCAGAATAATCCAGGTTTTTTGTATATTTTTTATTGCTACATGGCAAACACGTTACCGGTAAGATTTGTGGGGTGATACCAAAAATGCTGTTTCTGAAGCAAAACCAAGAAATGTAAATGAATTGTGGAATGTTGTTAAGGAATCATGGAGTGGAAGGTGCCATAAGATGGTTGACTCCATGCCACACAGATGTGAAGCAGTTATAAAAAACTGTGGTCATACAACAAAATAAAAATATTAGTTTAGTGATTCACAGGATTGCTAAATCCTAGAAACAAAAAATATTTTTGAGTTTGTACAGTCAACGGCAGACACTGCTATTTTTCTGAACACACCCCTTTCAACTAATTACCCAACTGCACAGCCTTAAGAGCGTGCATGTCATGAATGCTGGGTCTTGTTTGTTGTCTGAAAATCTACTGCACCTACTGGTAACCAAGGTTATAATAGTTTGGGATTTTTCATTAGTTTTAGTTTTTATTTCGTTTAGACTTTTTGTTTTCAAATTCAGTTAGTTTTAGTTTTAGAGGCAGCTTTTCTAGTTTTTATTAGTTTGTATTTTTTTAAATGGCTTAGTTTTAGTTTAGTTTTTATTAGTTTCAGTGTAAGTTTTAGTTTTTTTTTTTTTTTTTGTAAATTAGGATATATCAGGTGCATAAATCAATCACCAAAATAAGTATTGTATAATAAAAACGCAACCAAAGATACATTTTGAAACATGTATTCAGAGGACACATGAACACCCATC
>JBBIGC010000001.1:15261010-15272885 GCA_037576955.1 Lepidarchus adonis
GGCTTATTACAAAAACGAAAACGAAGGACGTTTTTGCTATAATATTAGTTCGTTTAAGTTCGTTTTGTATACACACAACAGTTTCAGTTAGTTTTAGTTTTTTTTTTTTACTTTCAGTTTCAGTTAACAAAAATGCTTTTTCGATTTTAGTTTTAGTTTTTTCATTCGTTTTCGTTAACTATAATAACCTTGCTGGTAACTTGTTTGTCATGTAGGAATAAAAAAATATAAAAAAAAAATTATTCTGGTTAGTCACATTGCACGGATATTATTTTAAACAATACTGTACTTTCTTATGAGGCATCAGGCTCAGAACTCAACGCCCTGTCGCCGCTGGGACGAGCTGGAGTCTAATGGCAGTGTGTGAAACTTTATACTGATATGCATTTCATTTTAAATCACATATGTGGCCATGTAAATGTCCAACTGGAATTCATTTTTGATCATGTGCATCAGCAGCAGCTTGATTAAATTTGAGCAAAAGTGTGACGGGGTGTGTTCACACTATTGACCGATAGGTTGGATCACTTGCACGCTCAGATGGGCCCTGGAGGAGAACATTAGTGCATCTGGCAGTATGGAGAGCCCAATGGGTGGGGGTGGAAGGGTGGGCTAATAAAGAGGCACTATCAGAGGCTCACTGTGGCGCACTTGGCACAGACCCGGCTTGGTTCACTTCCTGAACGAGCTCCCGGACACCTGTTACCACCAGTGTTTGAGGCCTAGTGTGCGTATATGAGGGAGTACATACCTCACTGGGGAAGCTGGTGATGTCAGTAAAAGAGAAGGTGTCGCTCGCTGATAAGAGTGGCAGCAGCACAAGACTCCACCCTTCACTCCAGAGTTGGCCCAGTTCACTCTAGACTGCACCTCTCCATGTCAGCACACTCATTTGCAAGTACTGCCACAGTTTACAGCCTCTTACAATCCTTTTGCCTTAAATATTCAAATATAACATAACGTTTTGTAAAATGCAATTTTTAAAAATCTGCAATCTCTAAAATGTCCCGAAACTGACAAAGTATATATATATAAAAAAACGCTTTTTTGTGAATAAATAAAATAAATATTTTAAGTATAAAATTGTAGGCATCAAATTGTAAAGATGTTCACTGTAAATATAAAGTTTTTTAGTGAAAATGTTGGAAATCTATGCTTTGTTCTTTTGTCAGTAAAAAAAAGTTTAACAGAATTAACATACTGTATATCTTCTAGTAGTGACCCATCTCTTATTGACGCCTGGTTCCAAAAAACGGCGGGTTTGAAGAGATGTCACGACAAATAGACGCTGATCTCCTTTAAACTCCTTTTAACCCCACAGGGTGATGTAGTGTGAGCGATGGGAAGGAAACGGTCATTTGATTTAACATTCAAACTCCGTGCAGGAACATTCAAGCGAAGAACCTACCCAACATTTTGTGGCTGTAAATAAATTACCATTCCATCAGTGATGTGAAAAATAGCCAGTCTTCAACAAATGCCAGTCTCTTAAATCGTCTGGCTGTCAAAATAAATGTTTTAAGAAACGCCACTGCTATTATCATTACTATGGAAGATATACGGTATTACAAAATATCTAATCTTTTCCAGAAATGGTGGAACCTACACTTCTAGCTTGTTTCAATGGTGGCCTAGTGGTTAGGAACTTGCCTTTGTTAATGGAAGGTTGTAAGTTCAAGTCCAAGCCCAGGCACCACTGAAGAACCCTTGAGCAAGGTACCATTTTACTACAGTACACTGCTTCCCGGGTGCTGTTCATAACATGCCCGCTAAGGTCACATTTTGTGTTGTGTTATAGTTTCACCATAATTGTAGCAGAAAGCATTTACTGACAGGAAGAAAAGATAAATTCTGAATTCTAAACGTTGCTATTATCTGTTGTACCTGTTGGGGGCAGTGGCAAGTAATGTTTGTTTACTTGAGTTGAATACTATGAGCAGCCAATTTGGCTACTTTAGGCTTGTACTTGTAGAAGACAATTCAACCTTTAAATTATTTATTACTCAAGTTTCAATGTAATGCAATAACTCTCGACTCTTTAACTCCTCCTGATGTCACTCACCCACACAACAACTCCCTCTCACAACACAGAATATAACAATATTATCACCAGCCTCAATGTGCAATAATACTCACTACCAGCCTGGACATAAGGTACAATACCACTACTTCTAGCCTTACTACTATTCATTCTATTTATCTTATTTTATTTTATTCATTAAAATTACAGTTTCTATTCCAGTATTTCATTCTTATCTCACCGTAGTTTTACCTGTGGCTATACCTTACCTTTGTATTTTTATCCTACTCTGCATGTTATTTTATGTCTAATTGTCTCCATGTGCAGTCGCTGCATAAGCAATTTCCTCCGGGACAATAAAGTTTTTCTGATTCCGATTCCATACCATCGCTTTTGGGGATTAACAGCACTACTGCTTTGGCTCGGACAATAATGCAAGAGAAAGAAAACCCCTATAGGGATATCACATTCGGTTCTTTCACAAACACAAACTTATGGATTAGCGCTAATAACCCATGTAGATTTGTGTTAATTCGATAAATTTCAGGGTCTGAGAGGAAGGAATCTGTCCGACCATGTGCTCGATCTCCTGTAGACCACTTAAGAAGGCCAAACAGTGCTCTAGACAAATGGATCACAGCGCCTAGAGACCATTCTGCCTAGAGATGCTTCCAGTAATGGCAGATGCTACCGTCACTTCCCTGCTCTCTCGCTGGAGTCCTGTATCATGTGGGGGCTGTGGTGTCAGCAGGAGCGCGATGAAAACAGCTTTGAGCCATGGCCCTGGACTGACAACACCAATAACACACTTTCGCTTATTGCGCTGAGGGGCTGCGGGACCAGGGGATGTCACTTAATTGCCACAAACAGCCTCCCTCTCCCCACTGACTTCCTGAATTTCCCAACTTCAAGGTTTTATCTGTCACTTTTCACATTTCCTTTATGAGCAAAGAGGCTTTATGTAAGACGCTATGAAACACCCATGTAACCTTGGGTCATGTTGCGTACTCTATGACCACCATCTTGCTACTATTATACAGAACGACAGATGATGAAGACAGACAGCAGGGTTAACTCTGGCATCAGTGAAGAACATCCTGCTCTGAAAGAGAACTGGATCTGCCCTTAGAATGTTTTACTTATTTTACTGTACAACTCCATATACAGTTGCAAGAAACAGAATGTGAACCTGTGAATTTCATGGTTTTCTGCATTAATATGCATCAAATTACAATGCGAACTGACCATCCAAATCAAGGGTATTGACAATGTAGCTAAAATTAAAAGTACAACCATAAACAACTACGATTGCTATTGGGAAAAAGTATGTGAAGTAAGTTAATGACTTCAAAAAAGCTCATTGGAGTCAGATGTTAACATACCTGGACAGAAAATAAGTTTGGAGGTATGGCCCAGAGCTACTCTGACTGATAAACACTCAATCGCTCTTCTTTCCACACAAGAAGAATACGCTTGTGAAAGTCATGCCTCTGCCAAAAAGAACTTTCAGAGGATCTACGATCAAGAATTATACAAGCAACAATGACTTATACAAGGCTGGATAGGGTTGCAAAGACTTTAGAAATCACCAGTTACATCGAATCTACAAATGGAGACACTTTGAGACTATGGCTACTCCACCAAGAAGTGGGCGCTTAGTCAGAATGACCCCAAGAGCAAAACGAATACTCATCAATGAGGTAAAGGAACAACACTGAGTGACAGCCATAGATTTGAAGGCATTATTGGAACTGATTAACCTCGGTGTTCATGAGTCTCTAGTATGTTAAACATTGAACAAGCAGAGTGTCTATGGCAGGACACCATGACTGAAACCACTGCTCACTAAAAAGAACATTGCTACACATCTGAAATTTGCTAAAGAGCATGTTAGCACTCCACAGTAGTATTGGCTAAATGTTTTGTGGATGATGAAACTAAGATTGTATTTGGGAAGAAAACCTAGCACTACATCTGGAATAAAAAAGGCCCCATCGTCATGAACACATCACACCAACCATAAATATGGTGGAGGAAACATCGTGATCTGGGCTAGTTTGTTGCATCAGGCCCTGGACCAGCTTCCAGTTATTGAAGGGAAGATGAATTCTGTAGAAAACTGACCGTTATGATGTAATAGTGTTATTGTGATAATTGTAGGAATATTATTTTTACAGGCAATTGTGTTTCTCTTTTCCACCAGATGATAAGATCTCTTCCAAAATCCTTATAGATATTGCACAGTGGATGAAGGACCCCCACATACAGCCCTACTTATCCAAGACTGAGCACCTCATCTTCTCCGCCAGCCCAGCAATGCACCCCAATATCTTGGTCTGAACACGAACCAGTGCTGCTAAGAGTCCTGGGTTGATCCTGAATGACCATCTGACCTTCAAGGACCATGCTGCACCAATCTCATACCCTGTACAACATTTACAAGATCAGGTAATACCTTCCAGAAAAGACCACCTAACTCTTAGTCCAGGCACTGGTACTTTACTGCCTGGTTTACTGCTTTTGGCCAATCGACTTTTAAACAAACAGAAAATTCAATATGCAGCATTTGGGCTGAACTTCAACCCACTCATTTAACACTGCTAAACTTCCCATCGCAGCACAGTTCAAATCCTTAATGTTCACCTACACGATCATCAACAGATCAGCTCAATGTAAAGATTCCACCCCAGACTCGTCTCATTTCGTCTCTCATTGGTGGAACAAGCTGACAGTAAAAGTGCTAAGTCTCTCACTACACTTCAGAGGCGCTTAAAGACTCAGCTACTCCTCCCAACTCAGCACCTAAAACTATCAGACACGTAGACAAAAGCTCAGCCTGGATTTGGATGAATTCTGTACTGCATTGTGAGAAACAAACTTTTTTAAATAGTTATACTTTGATATTTTTAAGTAAATATGCCACTACTTCTGCATTTATTCAAATTATGTAAAAAAAATAAACTAACAAATGAATAAATAAAAATTTTTAAAATACCATGAACTATTGTGTGACAACTTTAATAACATTATTCAACCTAAGGTAGGCACCATTGAAGTACCGTCAACTCTTCACTGCTCCCTGGGCTCTCCCCTCTGCCCCACGTGTGGATGGGATGAGGACTTTTACTTCACAGGCATTTTTGCTATATCTCCAGGTTTAGTTACAGTGAGAAAAAAAATAGTTTGTTACAAACACAACCATATTTACAGAAATCGTACCCACAGAATCTGCACTTTCTAGCATCCCGAAAGATTTGTGGAGATCTGTGCGGGACGGATCACTACATGCCCACTGCAAAGCCTCCAAAGAGACTCTTGGGAAGGCCATGCGTACAGTGTGGGAGCAGATGTACATGGGCTCTCCTGGCTCCTTTCCACCACGCTGAGCAGAGTGTGAGGCAAACACTGACTCAGGCCTCCTGATCACCACCCGCCACCGTTGGCCTCAGCTCGTATCATGCAGCGAGATCGCACAGTTAAAAGACTCCACACGAGCTTGAAAGGCCAGGCCTTTCAGAAGTGCTCAGCGTCATCTGTAAATGAGGCATCCGATGTTTTCGAGAGACTGCACACTAGAGACATGCAGTTCACCTGGAGCAATTCAGTAACAAATGCAGCTGGAAAATTTCAGAAACTGCTTATAGCACAAGGAAATCAAGATTCAAGTTAAAAGTGCAAAAAAGAGCTGATAAAATGTAAAGCTTCTGTTTATTTAAAAAATACAAACAGTTTGCGAGCAGATCTGATCTCCATGGAGAGCTGGTTCCAGCAGAGGGCTAGTTTCAGCTTTGAGCTCCACTAGCTGAGCAGGTCCTGATGATCGGAGAGACCCGATGAGACCTCTGAAGAGATCTGTATGACACAAACCACTTAATGACTTTTACACAATGAGGAGTATCTGTATCTGATTGGAAGGACAGGAGTATTCCGTTTTTGTAAGAATTCTGGCAGCAACGTTTGAGGTGGCATTACAATAATCGGCCCTGCAGGATATGAAGGCATAATAAAGAAACTCAATCTTCCAAATCTCTAACCTTAGATATATTGTTGAGATGCCAGAATGCTAAATTAAGTTATAGATTTATTATTATAACTTAAACGAAGATCCTCAACCAACCACGTTTCCTTGTAGGGACCAAAAATATAAGCATTAGCAGTAAGTAGGAATTATTAAATGTTATCGCTGGTTATGTTTGGATTAGGCAGTGGTGGCTAGCAGTGTCCTAGATTCAAAAATAAATTTTATAAAAAAGTAATAAATCATATTTGCATCGGTAGATATGTTAAATATGCCTCCAAACCCCACATCAGTCCATTTGTCTTTTATATAAAAAATTGCAATTTGCATACATTTACACTCATGTTGCTATTTTCAACTAAACAATAACAAGGTGTATACTTAATTCAGCCATAATGTGTTACGTTGCACTCGACATATGGCGATTTGTGGTTACGACACGGCCTTATTTATTTTTTTACACAAAATTTGCACAAGAACTAGTTGGCGAGTGAAGCAGGCAAATACAAATCGGCGTCACATGGTGCTATAGAAGTGAGATGGTTGTGCCAGTCGCTCTCTATCATTTCTGTTGCTGTTTGGAAACTTAATTTTGGCTCCAAGCGTAAGATTCTACAGTAAAGATCAAAAACTGTTTCACTTCATTACTGCTGTGGATGTGATGTGTTTATTTTACCCAAACTCTCGGCGCTAATGAACTAAAACTCCCAGAATGCAACTCTTTCCACCTCTTTTCTGTATTACCCACTCATTTTCCGCACCAGACACTACATCGACCAAAATGCATTGCTCCCTATGAAACACCACATCCTACAACAAAGACCAACGAGAAACACTTAGCGATTAGCGATATGCTGCTACTCCTTCATGTTTAATAAGTATATGCCATTATTACATGCATGAGTTCTGACTTACATAACTTAAGAAACCCCTATATAACACTCCCCTGACAGGCATCACTGTAATGAAATTACAAGTCCATGTTATTCACTTCACCCGTCAGTTGTGATCAAATTTTATGACTGGTGTGGGTCAAGTTGACTATGGTTTTCATCTTAGAGAATATTTTGAGCATTTTACTTTTACATCCTACAAGCTCATTTGGGCATGAGGAAATATCACATGTTCTCGAACACATAATCCAAGAAGGCGTTAAACTTCTGTAACCCTAATGTGGGGAGCGACCACAGCAATTCTGAAAAGGAGAGAAAAGTTCACTTGGGTGAAGACACACGGTTCTTCTCTGCTTTGAATGGGTGGCAAACAATCCAGACAGAAGGCCAGACATATTCAAATTCCACTGTTCAAAACATCCCAAACGCGTATCCAGATCGGTGATCATTTCCCTACACATGAAAACAGCTGGACGATGTATATGAACAATCCCCTCATAGGTGAGCCATCTCTGCATTCCATTTATTTAATATTTATTTATTTATTTATTAATTATCCCTTATAGTCCCACAGGTGAATTTAACCCATCACACGTGCACACATGGAGCAGTGGGCTGCAGTCAACAGAAGCGCCTGGGGAGCAGTGAAGTGGGGACGGTACCTTGCTCAAGGTTACTCAGTGGTGCCCGGGATGAGACTTGAACCTGCGACCTTTTGATCCCACAATTTATAATCCACTCTGAATTGATTATTATTGCTTCATTGTAGAATAATGACATCAGCATTGCAAAGGCAGTGGTGCAAAATTTCAGCTGATAGAGCCTATACTAAAAGTGTGGTCAATGTCAATATTTCCAATAAATCCACTATTTAAGGTAAACTAGGTAAAAAATAAAAAGAACTGTTTAAACACAGTACAAGCCCTATTCAGACATAGGTTTTAGGTATGATTTATTACACATTTACATGTATACTGGTAAAAATATGTATATTAAATATTTCCTCCTAGTTCCTAGAGGGTTGTATTTTCTATGCTTAAGTCATACACGGTTATTTTATTTATTTATTTTTAAGTTAGAAGCTGATGATACAGTGCAAAAGTTAATATAAAATCCAAGTTCTATGACCACAGTTGCTTTATCCACTTAGCTTGTTATCATGCACAGTATTGGCTTTATTTGTGTTTCTTTATTTGAATCATTTTATAGCATATTTTTCCCTTATGCCCGTTTTATTTCTGTAAACCACACTGAAAAACCTCGGTTTATTATAATGTGCGATAAATAAATAAACATGCCTTGCCTTTAAATCAGGCTACAGAATTTTGTGACTGTCATGGCATGCATATCATAATATACACTACATAAAAAAAACATACAATTAAATGTTTTTGTAATCATAAGCAGGAGGAGACATCTGCATGGAAAATTAGACAGATGTGTATTTGGAAGGCACCACGGAAATTGGTGAAAAACAGGTAATTTGGCCTGGGATGGGGGAGGAGGAGTGTCATGGACATGGCTATTCAGGATGGAAATAAAAATCAACAAACAGCACCTATAAAATTGGAAATGACCCTATCCAACCAGGGCTGTAAAAACTTTGAATAAGGGATTTTGTAAATATTCTGTTACTTAACAAGATCACCAAGGTCCCCAATACAACAAGAAAAAAAATATTAGAAATAAAGCAGGTGATGCACGTCTGACTGTTCGGGTGCAGAACAAAAAGCCTGTATGGAGCACTGATTACTCACAGTATGTATTTAGTTCTAATCATACTAAACATGTTTGCGACACTGTCAAGTGTTCAATAAATAAATAAATAAAATCAATCTGCTTGTCTCGCACAGTGCAGTGGAAAACTCATCCAGCTTGTGCGTTACCATGATTACAAGGACTCTGATTAATCATGTTAGTGTCACAAGGAGCATCATTGCAGTGAAACAGCAATGAAAGATAAAAATAACTGATTACCTCCTTTAATAAAAAATTACAGCCAAGTCCATATGAAAATACAGCATATTATTAACTACAAGACCATATGAAGGCAGCATATGAAGGCTAGAATTGCTTTAGGGTTAATGAATAGATCACTGCTGAGACAAAAACCTTGCATCTTCCAAATGGCAACTTTACAAGAAAAGCATAAAACCATTTGAACTTGGAGGTTAATGTAAATTTAGTTTTTTTTGTCACTGGTTTAGAACCATTTGTGCTGCTCTATTCATCATAACATTTAACAATGTAAACATTTCAAATTCTATAAAAAATGTCAAAGAAGTTTAATTCATGTCTGAACCTATGTGAAGAAAAATACTGCACCTGCACAGTGCTGCAGTGTGGGAGACAGTATACATTAAAAACTCAGCAAAGAATTAGAATATAAAAAGTACTTTTAAGGTGTTTGCATTGAAAAGTATTCCACTGTTCATCTACAGTAAATTCCAATTACAATCAAAGCATTAGAACACTAGGTTGAGCGAAAATGTATCACTGAGAAATTTTCCAATCCCAATATGCATTTTTAAGATGAAAATAGAAAAAACTAAATGAAATAGCCAGAAATTACAATTTAAAAAATATCATAATGAAGTGAAATGATTGGTCATTGTAAACCCACCCCATCACACAAAGTTCAACAAATTGGTACCTCAGTGGTGCCTGGGCTGGGACTTGAACCTGCAACCTTCTTTTATTCAGTGTTTCTCATACCACAGCACAATAGTTCACTTAAGTGAGACTAATGATGATGCTCGAAATAGAATGAAGGCCAACGGTGTATCACAACTCATTACAGTTATGTATCCATATTCCCCAGTCTGACGGAAAAAAAATCCCAATATTGCATATTACCAACCAGGTCTGCACAACTGATCATCTGTACATCGTTATCGCAATATCTGCCGCTGCAATACTGATCTCACACAAGGTTGCAATATGCAAATGAGCCTCTAGCAATCCAGTCTGTGGGGTAAATTTATAAAAATTACAACCATGTTTTTGCGGCGTCTTGCCTGAACTGCAATTTTGTACTCTGCTGTGAGGGTGGGTTGTTAAAATGTTTTTCAGTTCAGGGAACCAGGGATCATAAGTTCACCAAAGATCATATGGTGATGTTTTAGATGGAATTAACTTACTATTGGAGAACAAAATTGTTGAAATTGCACTTATTTTTCTCAAGAGACTTGAGATAACCTGTAAAAAAGTAATTAAAATAAGTAATAAAAATAATTTAAATCAGTTTGATGTTTTAATTTTGTTATTATGCTTTTATTTTACCTGCCTGAGACTTATTTGTGCTAAAATGAGTTGACACCCCTGTTCTAACCACAGCGCTTCTCAGAACATGAAATGGCGGGGCTAAGGTTTTGTATGATTAAAAAAAGAAGGTAAATGTGAGTTTTGTGACCTCACAAAACAAAACAAGCTTAATTTTAATATATGGACTGTAAGACAATAATAATAATAATAGTAATATTAATTTGAATTTATATAGTGCCTTTCACAAACTCAAGGTCGCTTTACCAAAAAAAATCAAAACCAAAAATAAAATAGAAACATTTAAGACACAAAACAGAGACAGACAAACAAAGCAGAAAAGGAAAACACTTACACACTTCAAGCCTTTATCATTAGAGAAATATGATGCAAATCCTTTTATATATTGAAAAATATCAAATATGTAGCTGAATATTTGCAATACTGATGCACTCCAGAGTGGCACTTTGCAAAAATAATTATGAGTACGTCGAGGCTCCAAACCTTCACTGTAGTTACCAGTCCTGTGCGGGTGACCAGACGGCACTGCCAGCGTGTGTTTAAAAAGGCTTCACACTTTCTCTGGCTGGTCTGAAGTCAACCTTGATTAAATCTCAGACAGAACGTGGAGTACACTGGCTGCCGTTATGAGCTCAGGGAGCTAAGGAGAAACGTATAAAAGGATTATGATAAAGATGAAGAAAGATGACGAGGCAGACAGGAAGAGAAGAGAAACGTAAGACCAACGAGTGGCAAACAGAGGTGCTGAAGCTGTCAGGACCAGGCCGTCCCGGATGCAGAAGCAGCAGGGAGTTGCCAGAGAGGGGTGACAAAAGGGTTAACGTGCATGCTCCTGAGTGCCTCCCCCACCCCCTCACTTCAAAGGTAAGCCTCTCTCTGCTCAGGCCATGCATCTGCCAAATGCAGGGCCTCTTAAGAGCCGCTTCTGACTGCTGCGGTTGCTGTAAAAGGGAGGAAAAAAAAACGCTCGTCCTGTTTGTAAGCCTTTCATGCTGGAGATACAAAAAGCTCCAGGCTGCCTGTCTGGATAATACCCCTTTAAAAAAGACAAAAACGAAGAAGTAATCAGGTTAAAGAGCGCAATATAGGTTCAAACATGGACCAAAACCAGGCAACACACCCTACTTCTCCAAGATTCACACACAATTACATGCATTTAGGTGAGCGAGTCCTGTGTGACTATGGCATTAGGAAGATTAGATAATGGCTGTGGTGTTCTATAGTCTTATAGCAGTTATTGCACGGTGAGGTACAGGTAAGAGTCTGATTGTTTTACGTCAGTTGTCTAAATATCTCTCTGTGGGTTAAAATATCAGCAGTGTGGAAATATTTTAAACTGGAAAATGAAAGCAGTGCAGTGTACTTTTAATAATATGACTATTTCTGAGGCACTACTAACAGATGTGTTTAATACTACCAATCTGATCTCACACCTAAACAAGAACCACTCAACAGAATCACAGGAAACTCACTGCACTGAAGCAACACACACTGGAGACACTTTTACACGGACACACAGTGAAAACAGGAAAAGATACAGAGAGGAAAACTAAATTCATGGCTTTGGAAGAGCAGCCAATCAGTGTAGAGCAGGGGTGTCAAACTCCAGTCCTGGAGGGCCAGTGTCCTACACAGTTTGATGATTTCCCTGTTCAGACACAC
>JBBIGC010000001.1:15281979-15294066 GCA_037576955.1 Lepidarchus adonis
CTTCTTGGAGGACTGATAAGCTGCCCACATTGATACAAGCGTTCTTTTCTTGCCTGTCCCTGACACTTTAGATAACAAGCTGAAAGCGTGAGAGTATCAGCCATAACATAAAGACCACCTGTCTAATAGTGAGCAGGTCCCTCATGATCAGCCATAATATTAAGACCACCTGCCTAATAGTGAGCTGGTCCCTCGTGCTGTTGATTGTGCTGCACTGTGTGTCTAATCCCTTTGTATCAGAACAGCATTAACTTTCTGTACAACAGGATCCTCTTTGAGATCGGACCAGGGGCCTCATTTAAATCAGTTGCTCACAAATAGGACCTAAAAAGTGCATTTGCCTCTTTCCATCTACAGAAACAAACATGATGGTAGAATATATAGTTGTGCTTATAAGTTTGCATACCCTGAAAGAAGGTATGATTTCTTGGCCATTTGTCAGTGAATAGGAATGATAACTTTTCTGCAATAGATTCTGAGAAGTTGGGACGGTGCAAAAAATTTTAATTTAATTAAACTTAATTATTCCATGTGAGTTGGCAAAAGGTAAGGGGATCACAGCTCAGAGGAACCTTTATCAGCGTTTGTGAATGCAGGCATCACTCCATCAATGGAAGAATGGATTATAGGAATTATTTTGGATGAGGACCCAACGTTTAGAACCTTTCCAGGGAGGTACAATCCATTTGTTCCTCACCACCGACATCACTCAGATCCTCATCCCAACTGCAGCTCACTCCTCACTGGAGGAAACAAGACCTCCGCAGCTGATCCTGAACCAGGAGCATGTCTGGTCTTCACCAAACCAAAGATCTCGCACTAAACTCTACTGCTCTGAACGCTTCACTGAGTTCCTGTGGCTAGAGCATCATGCAAAGCTCCACTAGACCCCAACCTCAGTCCTCAAAAACCCAAAGGCAGAGATCAACTCTTCTTAGTTGGGGCTCTAAATAGTGGAATGAACCTTTCCCTGAACAACAAAGTCTTCAAACAATGACTGTAGAGAACCTCAGAGAAGAATTCTACCCAAACTAACAAACTTTCTTAAAGCTGACCAGACTTGAAAAATATTTTCTTTGTGAGGACTAGATTCAGCTCTGGTAGGATGCTGGTGGAGCAACAGATCTTAACTGAAGTCTAAGTTTACTGGGGTGAGGATGATCTTCAGCTATAAATTTATAATGGATTCTTGGCAAAAATGATGGAATTCTGTTCCTTGTACATTTGATGGTTAAATAAAACTCCAAATTTTCTTTACAAAATGTAGCAAATTCTTCAGAAATGGGTTTTGTATCTTTAGATGATCCAAAAATATTCAAAATAAAATGTAGAAATGTGAGATTTCTGGAAGCAATTACTGGTAATAATGTGCAAAAACGGTAGTTTAATGGAAATGTTGGGAAATTGCAGCTTTATCTCCTGTGTACCATGATCTCCACCACTGAGTGAGTCAGACGACCACAGTGGTACCTCCTGCATTCCTCACCACCTGAGTCACCTTTCAGGAGCAGAGTCAGGGGACAGGGACTTTCCCTGGGGAAACACACAGCCATTCTGTCCTTTTGGATTATACAGTTTCACAAAACGCAATAAAAGCTGAGAAGAAAGCAGAAGATGAAAATAATGTGTAACTAAGTACAAAAACAAACAGTAAGTCTGTAGACAAATTATGATAAATGTGCTAATATTGCAGTTTAAGGCTGAAAAACTAATGTACATTGTAATTTTCTATAATCTCCAATATTAAGAAGCTTTACTTGAGTTAACAGAAATAATGAAATCTAATCACATAGCTTGTGAACTGCGATACTGGGCCTTTAAATATATCAAGCTTTAAAAAGTAATAAAAAATAATTACATGAAAAAAAACCTGGCTTTAAAAAGAAATTTCTTGGCTAAAACAAAAAGCTCCTACATTTAAAAACAAATCATTTACATGGTAATCACATTCATTTTATTAATTTAAAAAGAAAAGGCATACATTAATTATTAAACTATTCGTTTAAACAATTTTTTTAGCTAAAAATGGAACAAAATTAATTTCAAGTTGTAGTGTTAGATTTTAAAATTGTTTTTAGCTTTGACCTACATTAAAAATCCACTTAAATTGTAATTGCATTATTGTTTAACAGAATTTGACATTTTCCCCCAGTAGCATGTGTGTCTGCAACATGAAGCATCATTAGAAACACTGAGTAAGATGCGACTGTAAGCAGGATTCATTTTTCAACAAGTTTATTAGCAGTGACAAAGATTCTGGAAACGAACTGTTGCCCTTTCTTCATTCCCACTGGAGGAAATGCAGATGAAGCAACCCCAAAAAGAAATTAATTCAAACTTTTAACAGTCAAAACATGGCACAAATTAAAATGAGTTGTAGAGAAGGGGGTGGGAGTTTTCATCCATGTTCTGATGTGATCTGTTTAATATTATAGCACAGGCACCCTGAACTCGGCCAAAAGTTCTCAGTATTAACTTTGCATATCATAGAGGAGTTAGATGAAGACGAATACACATGCCCAAACGCGCGCGCACGCACGCACACACACACGCGCACCAGCTGACCTGTCAGAACACCACAATGAACCTAATACATAGATTAGGAAATATATATGCCAATGTAGAAGCATTTTTATACTACAGAACAGAGAAACAGTCTAGTTTAAGTACATCATCTTGAACATCTCTCCCTGCTCTCTTGGCTTCATATACTAATTAGGGGAATTAAGAGGTGATATTAAAGTTTGTGTGCATAATTATACATATATTAGTTATAAACTCTAAAATTTGTGGGGAATAAGTGCTTCTTATTGATCAAATAAAGAAATATGTATTTTCGATGTGCATCCCCTAAAATATAAACTTGGTTACAGTTACTTTCTGTGCATCAAAGTTCCCCGTGTGCATCCACCGACCTGTTAAACAGGTGCAACATACAGTTTTTAGCTCAAAGGGTCATAATGTCACACCTTTCGAGAGAAAAACTAGTTTTTCAGTCAAGAAATGCAGCTTAAAAGTGTGCAGCTTCCTCAGTGAGTAAGAAAGCAAAACCCAAATTTACAAATTTCCCCTTTAACCAGGATGCCCAGCTCCAGTCCACCAGAGGGCGGTGTCAGTTTGGAGATTTTCCTGAACAAACGCACCTGTTTCGACTCATGTTAATTGCCAGGTGATCATGACTATGTGTGTCATCATTGTGGCCATATGATGATTCTGAGCACATTGCAATATCATCAACACTTCAACACAAAATGAAACGTCATGTTCATTTCAAATCGAGCATCGTAAGTCTCGATTAAGTGTACTGTGGTGTGAGAAACACCAAATAAATATGATTTTTTCCCCCAAAACGTGCCACTGCTGGCTCTTTTACGTTGGTTTCATCTTAACAGATTATGGAAAAATACAGTGTATCGACCAAAAGGCGATATATTTGCCATATCCCCCTATATTCTCCAGCTCTAGCGAGTGTGTATGTGGGGGAACTACCAAACAGTGCTGGTCACCGGCCCTTCAGGCACGACTTTGGGTCCCCCTGCCCTTAGATTGTGGAAAATTTGCTTCTTTAGATTGACAATGGCAGTGCAAGGCCTATGTAGGTCCCAGATTCTTTTCAGCCAACAATGTTCTGCATTAGCCTCATTTTTCCACTGCAAAATCGAACCGTCCTGGCTGACCAACTGCGTTTGGGGAAATCGTGTAAATCGAGTTCTGAATGGGAAATTAACCATTTTAATAAACACACCCGCTGGAGACAGTAAGGAGAAAAGAAGCCGACACAAACCGCTTCAAAGTAAACACCAGAGGCTTGACTTTTCAAACCAGGGCCAACGCACCAAAACCAACGACCAACCCAAATATAATGGGGGAAAAGTCTTGTGCATTAAAAGAAACAGGAACGAGAGAGAGGGCATCACACTGCTGCTTGGGACTGGTACCGAAGAACAAAAAGCAGCATTTAAAAACAACCTACATCATACGTTAATCATCTGGCCAATGCAGCATGTTTGGGTGGAGCTTTGAAACGTCATGCAGTCAGACGTAGTGACGGGAGGAGAGAAGGTTGAAAAATTTGATTAAAAGCTACAGCAACAAACAGCAGACTGAGCCTTAACCCAGCTGAACACTGAGAAATTTCTTTAAATTATAAATCTAAGCAAGAATAAATGGCATAAGAGGGGATAAAATACTATTTTCTTTGTCTTAGTTTTGCATCTCTGGACCTGGCAGTGTTTTATGGCCATGTATAAGAGAAGGAAAAGAAAGGGTAAAGCGAGCCACATGGTCCACTTCAACGTGTCCCTTTGGCTTTTTACTAAAAACGGAAATCAGGTTCATACAAAACGGGGACACCCTTTTTGTTTTTGGCAATAACACTGTTGGTACGTTTAATTTACACAAACACTGCCCTAATTCTACCTGAGTGACTGTTCAAATAATTATTAGAGTTTTCTTCCGTCGTTCGGATTTCAGTGGACTGCCGGTCCATTGTTAGAAGTTAAGGTTAGTAGCCTATTTATAACAACTATTATTCATTTATGCACTGATATGTCAACGATCAAGATAATACAATTTAAAATAATACATAAAGTGCTACTCATTTTATATAATTATATATAATGTATATGAATCAATTAGCTTGTGATGAGAAAAAAAAAATTTAGTAATTGGTCTAAAAAAACAAAAATCCACACATCTTCAAGCTACATGAGGGCAGAATGCCAGACAACACCTGTGTCAACCATAACAAATTCAAAACCAACAGGCTCTAAACCTGGGAAATAAAGGAACCAAGCCCCATTACTTGTGAATGCATGAATGTGGCGTTAAATGACAAAAAGCTCGGGTTCCTGTTCATGTGCGTAAAATATAAAGGCCAGATCTTCTTTCGAGCAACTGTTCTCATGTCATGCCAAACCGTGGCCTAGCCCTATTGAACACCTCAGCACCGCAACAGCACGTTCCGTTTCCCTGTGCAAAAACACATCAAGAAGGGAGAGAGAGAGAGAGAGAGCAGCTCTAAAGAACAGAACTGAACAGAATGCCTCAAACTAAAATATCAGCACTCCCCCAGTTTGCACTGGTGATTGTAACGTGAGGTGTGTCCTACTTATTAGTCCTCTGGGATCTACAGTTAATATAAAATTGCAAACATAAAATGGTAAAAGTTAAAATAACAGACTACAGCCTCGTCTCTCTACCATCACTGAACGCAGGCGGGACAAAAAAGGGTTTTCCGATGGCAGAGGGGTGAAGATGACAATAAGACTATTGAGCAATAGCACTTGGAAATACTCCAGGACAGTTTCCAAGACAGTGGTTTGTACACGTAAATGAGCAGATTCCCAGTTTAATTGTGTACGCTATAACTGGTTTTCGTCTCCATCTTTAGCATTCTGCAGAAATCAAAAGAAAAAAAAAAGTGGAGAAAAAAAAAGAAAACATGGAGAAAGGCGTTGCTAACAACAGACTCAAACTCAAAACAAAAATTAAGACAATTATCCCAAGGCTTTAAGCTATCTGCGCCCTCATTGTGTTTTTTGCGCCCTCATTGTGTTTTTTTGTGTCCCCTGAAACTTAGCCATTGGTTTCCTCTGGCCACAGTATTTTTTTCTTACACCCCATCTCTAGAAAGCGACACTTTTCCGTGCCCGTGTCTTGGTTGTAGAGTCCGTAATTATTCAGTGTGTACAAACAAGACTACGCTTGCATCTGTGTGATCGGTCAAGTTCTCCATGGAGAGGCATTTTCTGTGGCAGCCAGCAGGATGAAGTCGGCCGTCTCTGCGTCCGTGGGCACTTTAAAGAAAACCATTTTCTGTTCCTGGGACACGGGTCACTGAGTGTTTGACATTGTGAATTGAAGATTCCTAAAGTCACTTGAATTGTCTTCAGCAAAACACATCCACTAGACTGCTTTAGAGTAGAGAGTGTCTTGGCTCCAGTTCCAGACTTCCCATTCTAATTCAGCGAACCCGTTTCATCACGTGTGCTCCTCCTGTGTTCCGCCTCAACCGCTGACCGTGTAAGTCATTTTTTAAATCCATCTTGATGATGGATTTGTTTTGAGTCAAGATGTTCATCACAGGGTGCAACTGTGTTCCTTGAATCACATCTTTTTTTAAGCAGAGTCCAGCTGAGGAGACAGTGGGTTCAGACTCAGCCTCATTGATCAGGGTCATTCTTAGGTTCACTGTAGAGCACTACACGATTTGGATCTGGGGAGAGAAAAAAAAATGCAGTAAAAGACATCATAAATAAAAATTTTATATATTTTTTTAAATCGTTGAAAGTTTGCCCTAAAAGCATATGAAATGTTTCTGTATTTTTATATTAATAAAAATATATAATTATATATAAATGATGAAGACAGGAGTAGTAATCAAAAAGCACTTAAAAGACTTAACTGCCCACCTTAGCATCTAATCCATTGACATTGTTGGCAGAGAGTAATTTCTCCACTTATAGTACATGTTACAGCACTTGTCTGCTTTTAATTTAAATCTTCAGTCGTTTGTAGCTCATCCTTTTATTTTGCACTTTTAAATATTTATTTCTGGTGATATTGCTTTTCTTATGCTTATTTATATATTTTTAAATTCTGTTTTTAGGCTTCTCTATTTTCTTGACATTTTCTGTGTATCCTTGTAGAGCACACTGAATGACCCGGTGTATGTGCTATATAAATAAACTAGCCTAGTAACATATACCTTCTGTATCTAATCCAGATAGTCACATTTCACATTGTTCATGCCTTAACATTTGCGGACTGTACTATGCACTAGAATTGTTTGTATCGGTTAATGAAGAGAATATGTTGGGACTCTCACCGTATATCTTCCAATAGTAGCCCGGCATTTATTAAAAAAATTATTCAGATGGCCCGGTTTAAAAGAGACTGTATGATTCACTGCAGGATTGCATGAATGGCTACAAACTCAACCAATTTTTTTTGTTTGTGGCATATAAAATTTGTCACGACGCAGTGAAAACTGCATTTCAAAGGTGAAAAGGTGTAAAAAAAAAGTTGTCATTTGTTTTAAAAGAGTAAAAGTGTTTTTTTTTTTCCTCAACATCTCTCATTGACCGTATAGACATCTGCTGTTACTCACTTTTTTACATCTCAACAGACAACTGTCTAATCTTGATCAGGACCAACATAAAGCAGAGTCGGGGCAAATGAACATTGCAGGGGTTACAAAAAAAAAGAAGAAAAAAAAAGTAGGCGGCCATGCTGGAGCTTACCTTGTTTTTGCAAATTCAAAATATATTCCATTTCTGAAAAAGAATAGATGTATTAATTAATTATTGACATTGAAATGCTTGTTTTTTGACATCTGAAAATGGATCAATAGGGTTGTAAAATAACATAATCATATTAGTATCAGAATATTTAAAAAGAATATTGGTAGGGAACACCATTTCAGATCTGACCTCTTTTTTAATTTGATGCTTGGATAAAAACAAGGCTAAATCAGTTACATTTCATTCACAGAAAATGCACTGTAATATTAACCTCAATCAACATGATCCTATTTTCTTAATGTTAGAAATAGATATTTTACTATTTTTGGGCAGTTGGGCTCTAGTTATTAGAGAAGTAGGTTTGTAATCACAGGCTTGATTCCCAGAACCAGCCAGCAGGTTGAAATGCACCCAACCCAGTACTGCTCCCCGTCGTCGCTACAGCGGCTGCCCACTGCTCTGGGTGTGTGCTCAGAGAAAATATCCCCCTCAAGGTGTTTAAGAGTATAATAAATATCACATGTCTAAAAACATAAAAAAATATATACTGGAAATCTGCACCGATCCACAATTGTGGATTGAAATATTTTAATCTAAGGATCAACAAGCTGTGTTTTCAAAGGAAAATGTGATTTTTTTCAAAGGATATTTACTGAGCAATGTTAGAAAAACTTACAATTTAAAAGGTTTAAGATTTCTAAATAAGAAGAGATAATTGCAATTGTTACAGTTAATTATGAAAATCAATAATAAAACTGTGGCGTCACCTTTAGTGTGATATACTACAGCAGCTTTTAGATCAAATAAGCCCCAGCTGGACCTCCTGTCGAAGCCCTTATTGTGGCCCTGCTCTCTGGCCGAAGACACCTTGGGTGTAGCTGGAGAAGTGCGTGTCAGCTCAGCACCATTGTCCTTAGAAGAAGAGCAAAACACTATCGCACCAGGAATCCCCGCCTCTTCCTTTTGGGAGTCCAGTCCGAGGCTGGAGGCCTGAGGCGAGCCTTCGGGAGCGGGTCTGCTGGCTGCAGGCAGAACAAGGTTTACACCTTTGCCCGGCGTCTGAGCACTAGTCCGTTTGTCCAGCTCGTACGCCTTGGGGAAAGGTGGTGGATCCGGTCTCTGCGAGGTGTTGGATGTTTGCAAAGCCACAGTAGCGGGGCAACCTCCCTGAAAGCTCACCTCCACGGGTTTGTCCTTTGCAGTGGAGCGGCACACCAGGGCTTCGGGACCGGCGTTGGGCTCGTTGATGAAAGACAAACCCCACTGGTTCTGAAAAATGTCCCCCAGAGACTTCTGATTTGTCGCAGTGGCTGGAGGGTCGGTCTGGCGGCCACTGGGCAGGGACAGTTGCATACTGGACTGGGTTAGGGGGTAAACGAACAAATTAGGCTTTCCCGTGGAAGGGGTAGTGGTGGTGCTGCCGCTGCCAGAGGTGGATGCTACATTATCAGCACCGGCAGCGGGGGAGGCCAGTACAGGGGCCACTGAACTAAAGTGGGTACCAGGCAGGGGGCAGCCATTGCCTTCCCCTGCCAGAGGGCCGTTGGTAAAGCTAGCCGAGGTGATGGTCTTCACCGCGGACATGGGGACCTGCGAGGGTCTCCCAGGCACCTGGGGAGCAGGAGAGGGCGCCTCTCCGCCAGCTTGGGCTGTCTTATTGAGGTTTTCCTTCACTTTGCTTGCATAACTGATCTTAGGCACTATTTTAGCGCTACTATTGTCCACAGGAAACACGGGCGGAGGCTTGAACAAAGTCCACGAGTCCTCTTTGGTGGATGTGGCCACCTTCACTTTGCTGGACTTGTCCTCAGATTTTTTACCCGACGAGTTTTTACGCTGAACCTCAGATGTCAGTTGGGTGGCAGTAGCAGACGTGGCTTTCACCGTGCCACCGAGATGGCTGTCCATCTTTAAAGCAGCACGGCCAAGGTCCACCTGAAGTCCAGACGTTCTATTGGCTAAATCTTGACCGGCGGGCCCTGGATCTTGCTTGCTGGCCGGCTGCATGGCCTTCCCCTGGGCAAAAGCGCTTACATTGTCCACAGCTTTTCCGTTCCGTTGGGCCCTGCGTTTTTTTGGCGTGGTGTAACCACTTTCTGAACCACTACCATCGTTGTCAGTACCAGACTTGCCTGGATAACCATTGTTGAGCAGACCACAGTTGTGCGTCACTATGCCGTTCAGGGATGCCAAGGCTTCCTTTTTGCCCTCATGTGTGATCAACTCTGAGGGTTGGTCATTTTTGTAGTCCATGCTGTTTCTACTAGTGTTATTGCCTTTCCCTTTCCCCTTCAGGGCAGCGTTCAAGGTCTGTCCAGAAGGCTTCCGTTTCAAGTTGGTTTCTAAAAGAACTTTGTCACCATCATGGCTCGCAGAGTGCAGATATCTGTCGGAGGCAAGGGAAGTGGGAGTCTCCTCTCCCTTAACCGTGGATCCATTTATTTTGCCATTTTCTGTGAATAACAGAGGAGACAACAGGAGATTAAAAACAAAGGAATGGTTAACAGACACCGAACAGTGTCAGCACATATTTAAACCAGGGATCAGGTCAAGTCTGGTCAATGTTTGAGAGAGGAGCCCGAATATTTGGACTAGATGTGTTTAATGGCAGATGGCCAGGGTCATCTGGATTACAGGCTTACTTCAACATTTACTCACTAGGTTTTAGAAA
The DNA here is from genome assembly GCA_037576955.1 of Lepidarchus adonis. Lineage (NCBI taxonomy): Eukaryota > Metazoa > Chordata > Actinopteri > Characiformes > Lepidarchidae > Lepidarchus > Lepidarchus adonis. The sequence goes on from JBBIGC010000001.1 coordinate 15,291,895, forward strand.
TATCTGGCATTTATTTAAATTTAAGTGTCTTTTTAAAAAAGTGGATTTTAATTAAAACAGAAATACTCTGTGGAATCCAGGGGCAATACAAGAGAAGAGCACCGGTGCCCTTGTTTTCATAATGGCTGGAAGCCAACACTGTAAAATAAAATGGAATTAATTACAAAACCCTAATCAACATATGCAAAATATTATTCCAATGTGACATCCAGCTTCCAACAACTGATGTCTGAGTACACATAAAAATAAACGAGAGGCAATGGCTTCCTTCTGCGGCGTGATTCTAACCTAATTCATGTACACACTTTACTTTGGAGACTACATATGGATATAAATCAGAAGTGTCCTCCCAATTTGATTGCTTTAGCCAAAGATTCCATCATTTTTTATACCAGCATTGATGCGATTCGGTTTTACACGGCAGCCTGTGTTTGAAAGAATTAAATTTCACACAAACGGTACATTTCCATCAACTCACATCACAGATAATTGAACATTTTTATTATTAAAAAGGTCAGTGCCAGCGAAAACACTGCCCACAGTAAAACGACAAAGAAAACGTAATTGTTGAAAGGTCACATTTTTTCACGCATCAGATCGAGGTGTCAGCTCACGCACTTTTTTGTCGAGGAATTGATACAGATCAATACATTTTTACACCCTTAAAGGAAACATCAAGATTTAAGATCTATATTGGTCACAAACCTAGTTATACAAGTTCATCAAGTAGTGAAATATGTCCTGTTCTGGTCTAGACTGTGCAAGGAAAATGTAAATGTTAAAGGTCTAAAAAAATAGTTAGCAATAAGACTAAATGAAGTAGGAAAAAATTGGAAAGAAATAGAACGGTAAAGAAGCAAGAATACAAACAACTGAATCGGACCAGAAGAACCAAAGATGTAGACATGATATTGAATAGTCTACGAGCTGATCGGGAGAGGTAATGTCACAAAGCTTAGAAAAAAACATCACACTGCTGATAACATAGATCCAAGGCACATCAGACAATGCTACAAAATTCTGGAGGTTGTTTATGCACTTTTGGTCGACAGCAAATCATAAGGAACACGAATGTCACGAAACCACATGCGACTCTTCTTCACTTGTCAGTTGAGAGTGAAAACACTGAGCCTGAACAGCTCCTGCGAGTCTCCGCTCACTGCCCGTGATATCCTAACTTCACACTATTTTTAAACTGGAGGTATGACGAGTCATCATGGCGCTCAGTCATATTTGGGTTGTTCTCTGTCCAGAGCCTGACCATTACAAGCAAAAGCATTAGAAGTAGGGCTGTGCTTAAAACTACATGCAGACAATACACAGACTGATACATAGGAGCAGATTCTTTGAAATGTTCAAGTATACTCTTTTTAAATCGCTGAAGATGTTCATTGGTGTTTCCAAGCATTTCATTATATGTAATAAAGAAACGTCAAATGAACAACGACATGACAACGTATTTGTCTGCTCAGCTCTGCAACTAGTTCCTGCATGAACTTTGTTTTTACATCACAAACGCTGTAAGAGTAATACATTTATGGGTGATGGCGGTGTAACCCGATGACTCTGACTTTGGACTCCAGAGGTATTTCACATCTGTCTAGTGTAGGAATTTCAACAAACAGACTTTTGTAGACAAATTAAGCCATAAAACTGTTGTTTTGAGTTTAGATATTGAATACTGTGTATTATATATACATGTGTATATATGCATATGTACTAAATAAATAAATAATATATATATATTTAGTGAGAATTCCTATCATGGACCTGATTTTCCAGTGTTGTGCTCAAAATAATAAAGGACAGTTCAGATGTTTATAATATTTGTGTTGATTTTAGATATTATTTAAAATGTATTGCGATATGTATCCTATTTCAGACCCTGTATATTGATTCGTATTGCATGGTGACGCTGTAGTCAGAACACACACATACACACAGTTACACAGGAATGAGTCCTTATTACTAAACACCAGTGACAATCTACCAAGATCAGCAAGACCTGCACAGTATGGGACACATGTCTGAACCAGGGCTGCACAGCAGACCATCTGTATATCGTTACTGCAATATCAACTCTGCAATACTGGTTGCTCCTGGTCCAAGCAATGGTTCTCTCTCGTCTGGACTACTGCAACTCACTGCTGACCGGTCTACCTGCGACTACAA
>JBBIGC010000001.1:15322000-15340012 GCA_037576955.1 Lepidarchus adonis
ACAGTTTATTATTTATTTGTTTATTTATTTATTTGTTTATTTATTTATGGTGTGGTGTCTGGGGATTCTAGGCAATGAAAGTAATTATTTCATATAAATAAATTATATATAAAAAAATAAATAGATTTTCTTCAATCTTCTTTAATCTTCATTTCTAGGGCTAGAGGTAAATCAGCCCCATCTTAAACAATTCACATTTCTTCAAAACATGTTAGTGGTGCTGCTGTCCATAGGTCCTCAGATGTCCAAAATAACCAACCTCTCACTTGTTAACATCCAGTGAAACCAATTGGATTCCATGGGCTTAGCCCTACTAGCCAAATGATGATGAACCAGCTATGCCAGAAAGAATTAAAAACCTTCTTTCTGATTTCCAAACTAAAACATGACAATTAGAAGTCATATGTCTACAGAGACTATACAGCATCTGTTTTCATGCACAGTATGTGTTAATCATCCTCTACCACTTCATTAGTGGTCAGTGTCTGACTGCAGGAACACTGTTGACTGGCTGTTATAAACCCAGCAGGGACAAAAACTCCCAGAATTGTTACTGTGCCTGAAATACTCATGGTCATATGTTAGGGTCATTGCTGTGCTCATAATAATGGTCCATTACAAAATATGTCTGGGCAGTAATGGTTGTATTATAAGATGGCAATTATAATAAATAATAATAAAATGTGACATAACTTTTACACATGTCCCAGTTTATGTTTTATTTTTCCCCAATATGTTAAAGTGATCACCAGTAATGTGCAGGGGGATGTTCTCTGCAAAAAAGCATGGTAGTGCCTTGGGCCCATAGTCAGCTGAGATCGGCTCCAGCTTCTCCAAGACTTGGATTCAATTCTAAAAAAGTTGGCAAAATGTAAAAAAATCAAATTGAAAAATTGTTCTGTGGTCAGATTAATTGAAATGTGTAATTTTGTTTTGGAAAACATGTACATTGCATACTCCAGAATAACATCTGGATTGTTAGCCTGCAGGCCTGCATCTTGGCACCTCAGTTTGTATGGGTGAGCATTAGAGCATTAGAGCATTACAGCTTGCTTGTCTGCTGAAAGGTATGTATAGATTTTAGAGCGTCACATGCTCCCATCCAGACAATGTCTTTTTCAGGCAAAACCTTGAGTATTTCAGAAAGATTTGGAATACTACAAATACTACGGTTTGGAAGCTATTGGAATGGGAATTGACTAGACATTGCTAAACATTGCACTTATCTCTACTGAAACTGTACCTGAAGAAGTGGCCAGTGTAAAAAGGTAAAAGGTGGAGGCATCACGTTTGAGTAGCTGTGGTTTGAACTGGAGATGGAGGGCAGGGAGTGAATTTCTTTACAAAAGACTCCATCACAACCCCTCAAAATGATAACATTGCAGGTCTGTAATTTGGTCTGTAATTTGTCAGTGTTTCTCTCATCTTCATGGGGGAGATTTAGTAATTGATAGTCAATGGCAGATATGTAAATCCTCCAATCTTTTCTCATTTAATTTACTCTTTATTTGACATCACTTTAGTTGGAAAAGTGGTTCTAGTCCCATTTTTCTCTAACTTTAGCATTTAAGGTGGAATGGAAAATAAAAATAAGAATCCAGATTCAGATTTGTCTAAGCGCAGTCACATTCTTCCATCATTTTAGCAACACATTTACTCTTCACCCTCATCCACAAGTAAAAACTTTTCTTCCTTTATCGCCAATGCCCAATGCTGACATATATGCTGATAGCTACCTACTGTACACATCTATCTCCCGCATCTCACCACCATGACCTAAAGTTCAAAGAAGTCATCAGTTTGTGACCTTGACCCAGCAGGACAACAGCAGAAGGGCAGATTGAATAAACAGCACTTCCATGTTCCCATACATCCATGGCTGAGGTGCCCTTGAGCAAGACACCTAACCCCTAACTGCTGCCCGGGCACTGTTGCTGTGTGCTCTGGATGTATGTGTGCACTGTCTCCTCCTAGCATGTGCTTGCTTTTTGCTCAGAGCTGTTGTGTATGTGTGTGTGTGCTCCAGATGGGTAAAATGCAGTAAGTAAATTACTCTCTGGAATTAAATACATAACACATACTTAAATACATACGTAAATATTAATATTATAATTATTTTAATGTCATATTTTATAATAATATACTCATACAGTGCCTTTCTCAAACCAATTCGTGGCTTTAGGCGCTCAAATTTGTTTGAATTCTCTAGCAATAGCTGCAGTGCAGGTTTATCCAACTGTTGCATGGACTCACTTTTGCCCATTTGCCAAGCACTATGCCCTCTGCATGGCACCAGCCTGCAACACCAGAATTCTTATCTTGTCCAAGCCACATCCATTATCCAGGTCACACTACTGGACTTTGAAAATGCCTTTTTAGTTTCAAGCTTCAGTTTCCCCACCAGAGTGGGGTCCTTACCTGTCCTTGGAGCCAGTGTCCTGATCATCATGCAACTCTCAAACCCCGACTGCAGAGTCAGCCCTTGCTCAGGGTCTGTCTTGAGCCGTCTTATATCGATATGAATTTCCAAGTCTTACACAGAGCTAGAAGAAGTTAGCTTCATTCCTTTTTATTTCTCTGTTTTTTTTATTTCAGGTTCCTAGCTCAGCTCCCAGCCTTTTCATTGTTGTTTCTGCAATCTTTTGTTTTGTTTATTGTTTTGTTTTTTTTTTGTTTTTTTTTAGAAAAAATCACCAATGATAGCTCACCTTGCTGTGATCCCCACAGCTGGAAGTCGAATTCTGAGCTGGATGCTAAAAAGGGCAACCCTTGTTCAGCACAGTTTGATGATTCCCCTGCTCAAGCACACCAGGTTAATTACCATTGGCCTGAACACAAGCTCTTCAGGATAGGGGTTGCTAGTCCGAGAATCAGTCCGAGAGGGCCTGTGTCCAGGTTGGTAGTTTCACTCCTCAAACACTTTCTTTGGCAATAAACAGGTGAATTAAACCAGGTGTGTTTGAGCAGGGAAATCACCACTGCACTGGACACCGGCCTCCAGGATTGGAAATGGACACCCCTGGTAGGGGGATTGTTAATTTTCCAGTCCTCTGTCTGTCTTTTGTGTCACAATAGTCACATGATTACAAACTCTACATTAATCATAACACTGTTGCACTTTACGGAAAGTGAGGAAAGCAATTTGTGGAGCAGGTTGTCTCATTTGAATGCATGTAGCGGTTTAGAGATTTATGCCTAAAATGTTAATATTGTAGTTAAGAGGGAAAAAAGCACAAAGGATGGTTTTTAATCTTCTGACACTCTACTTCCTGACTGTTCCAGAGTTAGAGCTAGTGTGTTATAGAGCAGGTTTTCACTTTGTGACTCCTGTCCTGCACCTTTGCCTCTGCGATATTAAAAGAGTAATGGCCTGGCTTTGGTTCAAGCATTAATGATTGAGTTTAAATGGCCTACATGTATCATCCAGCACTGAAGGCTAAAGTGACGGTGCTGAATGTGAAATTCCCTCTGCCCCACACACACATGCATATGCATACACACAAACACACACTTAACTCTGGAATTATGGATAAGGTTTCCACACAATGACTTCTCTTAAAATAAGGTCATTTTGCTGATCCAGCATCATAACTTAACCCCTGCTATCAAGACTCAGCTCACGAGGGTCCATTGACTGATTAGCAATGTTCAAACATATTCTTCTCATTTCAATTTCTTAGTCCATTTTTTCTTTTCTGGAGTTAATTTGAAACTGGTCACTGTAATGTCCACTCAGTACAGAATACAGTAACTCACCTTTATAGTCACCAATAAGTCAAATACGAGACAAAATGTCATAAAACATGTTTCCAATAGCCTGCTGCTTCGTCCATATGACCGTTGTCAAACTTTAGATGGTCATATATGTTCTTTTTGGAGATGGAAGAGACCTTGCTTAGAAATGACCCCAGCTTCCTATTAAATGCCTTGCTCCTGGTGTAATCTTTGTTGGACAAGCACTCCTGGAGCGAGTAACAATGGTCTTGAATTTGCTCTTTTTGTACACAATCTGTCTGTCTGTCTTTGACGTTGTCACTTTCCAGTCTGATGAACATAAACAATTCTTTCCCTGAGGTCCTCAGAAATCTTTTTTATTTATGATACACTTCCACAAGCCTGTGCTTTGAATACCAAGCTTTGATAGATCCTTTTTTTATTAAGAATACAGAGTGCCGATTCATTCCTGGTTGTCATTCAAAAGATTGGAAAAAACTTTCTTATTTCACCTTCACCTTCTGCTAAACTTACTTTTGCTATTCACTGATAATTCTTTAATAAATCAATGAACAAGTATATTATTTTTGTCTTATTTTTAAATGGAGTTTTCTTCACCTACTTTTCTGGCTTTTGTAAGCATTAAAATATGATTAAAGTTATATTTATGCAGAAATGTAGAACATTCTAAAGCATTTTTAAACTTTCAAACAACCCATTATGTGCAAATAGATGCAGCCGAGAGGCAGTGGGAAAATAAGCCATTTATTTAACAATGTTGTCTCACCCAAACATCTGTCAGGTAAACACTGTTGAATTACATTGAAATTACTAATTTTAAAGGGCATCAATTACAGAGAAATAAAAACTCATCTTCTCTCATGTGACACTTTCTCCAGCCAATACTGTCAAGAAGCTAAATGTGCTGATCTTTCTTAGAGATTCAAATTATTATATATATATATATATATATATATAAATAATGATGTTTATTGTAAAAAAAAAATTAAACATACTTAAAGTAAATTTTGCATTTGTTTCCACCTGGTATCAGTATACATATACCCAAATAAATGTGTGTTTTTTTTCTTTGTTGTTTTTTTTTACAGATTATTTCCCAAACTGCTCAACTTTAATATGATATATATGATATATATATCATATTAAAAGTTGAGCAGTTTGGGAAATAAGCTGTAAAAAAAAACAACAAAGAAAAAAAACACAAATTTATTTGGGTACATGTATACTGATACCAGGTGGAAACAAATGCAAAATTTACTTTAAGTATGTTTAAATTTTTTTTTACAATAAACATCATAATACCCTGTTTAAATAAAAACAGTGATAAAATAAAAAAAATAAAATATATTTTTATATACTACACAATTAAAAAAAAAAAAACAAGAAAGAGCAAAAACAAGTAAGCTGGCTGTACAGGAAATTAATATTCAGTATATCTGAATGGACCAGAATTAAATTTTTGAAAAGTTCTCATCCTCAGCCTTGGGTGCATGGAATGTGTGGAAAGAAAGAATTATAGTTACTAATTATCAGCAATTCTTGGAGACAGATATCCTATAGTCAGTGAAGAAGCTATAGAAGAAAACAGAATGGGTATTGCCAAAAGAAAATGGTCAGTAACACATCAAAATCAATTACATTTTGTAATATGTTAAAGCCAGCAAATAATAATTGAGCATTGAGGGTGTAATTTGACCAAAGTTGCCTAAACTGCAACACATTGTGCTCCTGAATTTCACAGTTCTTCTAGTTTAGAAAGTTTTGTAATCTTCAGAGGAGATCACTGTGCAGCCTTTGAATCCAGCTTGCACTTCTTTAGGCAATGTTTCAATGTTTCATTGCAATTTTCCTTCTTTCTCACCAAACGGGAGATTTTGTTTAGAACAAACAGCACAGGTCACATCTCAGCATGAAATCACTGTGAAGTGCTGCTGCATATTTTCATTTTCCACACTCTTTATTAGAGCAGGGATCTGTCTGCCTACACTGTCAGGCTTATTTTATTCTATTTATTTATTTATTTATTTATTTAAACCAGGACTTCAGAGTATTAAGAGGCAGCATATTATGCTCCATCTACCCCCTGGAGACAGCCTGAAAAAGGGAGTAGGAGGTTTTGGCTGATATAGTAAATGCACATTCAACACCACAGCAGTTGTTGCATACAAAAGAAAAGCACTAGCTGAAAAGAAGGTGTCAATGAAACATGTAAGGATTATGAATAAGAAGCCTATATGGTTTTACAGAGTCTTTCTGCCCATAGGTTTCTCTTTTAAGTCATTTTAAATGAGGCTCATATACTAAAGATGACTGGATTTGTCACATTGCAACACTTTCCATTTCTGTAGCTTGAAAGCATTATTAATGATATGGTTTAAGAAGATTAGGCGAGATAGATGGTTCAGTCTCAATATAGCACAAATCATTCATTCATTTTCCAAGCTGCTTATCCATTTGGGGTCACGGGGAAGCTGGAGCTGATCCCAGCTGACTGTGGGGTTAGGGTTGGGTAGGGTTCACCCTGGGCAGAAGGCCAACCCAGAGACAGATCACCATTCACATATACTCACACCTGTGGGTAATATAGAGTAGCTAGTCAACCTAAAGCACAAGCCTTTGGAATGTGGGAGGAAAGTGGTGAACCCTGGGGAAACCCAAACAAACATGGGAAGGGCTTGTTGACAGACGGAACCAGTGGCCAACCTTGGAATCACACTCAGGACCTTCTTGCTGTGAGGCGACACTGCAGCAGCACTATACAGTACAAGTAATGCATAAATGTAAAAGACTATGGATTATACAATAGAGCCAGACAGAGTGCTATTGAAATCTGAAAGTAGCCAATGATATAATTTGTGACCAAAGATGATATGCCTGCTGTTCTGACAGCACACAGATGTGGCTGTTATTTGTTGTTTACTATGCGTGAAGCCTGAGGGCAGAATCTGATGTTCTGTGTTTTCATACAGCAGGACCTTTCACATTCAGAAAGGCAGTAAAATGTATTACTTGATGCACCAGTGGCTCCTAAAACAGATAAATATACACCACATCTGATCAAACTGAAAGGTTGTTCTATGGCGTCTCTCCAAAAATCTGTTTTTACCTTATTTTCTTCTGCATTGTCTTCTGTTTCAGACTGGTTGATGATTTTAATGCTGTTTCCTGTGGATAATGTTTGTTCAGTGATGACTGTGTGTGGATCTAAGGTGTTTCCATGCTGTTGTCCGAACCATTTGCAGCACATTTTATTTTGAAATTGGGTTTAAGCTACAGATTATAAAAGAATGAATGTGCATACAATCTTCAAATTTGATCCACATATGCTATGGAGGATGGAGATTTGAGCAAAGCTAAAGTGTTAGAGTTTTAGCCAATAGACTGCTTATAGATTGCATCGTTCAAAGTGCTTTTTTTTATGTGGGGTTGTTACTTTAACAGTGTTTCTGCGGAATGTAGCAGTAGCATTAACAGTAGTAACATTAGCATTAGCATTAGCAGCAGAAGCAGCAGCAGACCTACAGAATTAGGATGACTGACTGTGTTCTAGACTACAGCGCTAACACAGACCCAAGTTTGGCGAGCTATAGAATAAGAATGAGAATAAGAATAAGAAGAACTTTACTTAACCCAAGGGAAATTCTTTCGTCTTAGGCACAAGAAACAGAAAAAAAACAGAGGAATATCATACACACAGCACTACACAAAGAACTATAGTACTTGTCGGGTGAATACAATAAAATAAAGGTAAACTATATAATGAATAAAATAAAATATAGACAATATAATGACATAAGTAGAAACTGAATAACAACGGTGTAGGTGAGTGTAGAAAGTGACATAGTGTTGTGTGTCAAGTAGTGATATTGCATCAAACAGATAACATTTATATTAGTCCTGAGAGAATCATCTACAGAGTAGATGGTGAAATAGATGGAGATATAGATGGAGAAATGCATCATGCGAGGGCGAGAGGCGAGGTTGGCGGTGTAATGAGGTAAATAACATGGAAGGAAATATGTTCCTGCGGCCTTTCAAGGTAAGAGACAAGGTTGGTGAGATAACGGGGGGTGAGCTAATGGGGTTTGACTGTATTCACGGAAAGGTTCCTTAGACAGTCAAAGGTGGTTTGTCTGAAGCCCTCCAGGACTGGAGCTGCCCATCCCATGGCCGTTACTTAACAGTTTGCATGTTTATATGGTCACCATGTTTTTCATAAATGACTACATAAACATTTTCTTTTACAAAGAACTATATGAATAAAGTTGATGGTAAGAAGAATATAGTTTGATCTTGGTTTGGGTCCTGGTTTCTCCTAGCACTCTAGCTATCACAGCACACCTGCTTTAATTTAATGAAAGATTAATTAGCTGAACTGATACTAAATGTAAAAACTGAGCCACGTTAACAAATGTCATTGTAAAACTACAACACTCTTATTAATGTCACCTAAGTGACTGTTAAAGTTTCAGTTTTCCAAGTTTAAGCTATAAGTCTATAACATTTCTTGGCTTGTGTTCTGAAAGAAAGAGCCACCTCCCCTAATGACGAAAATCTGATCTGAGTGAACAAATTAAGTTGTTTGCCCAGAAAGAGCGATGGAAATTCAATCGCATCAAATCTACTAGACTAGTCAAACAGGGGTCTGATATGAATCAGGTTTAGAAGCACCAACAGATCATTGTTTTGCCATTCAGACTGCTGGAAATCTGCTCAAATCAGACCACGGTTTGCACAGTACTGTATATTCACATCTAATCAAATGTCTACTGATGTGAATGGGAAATGAGTCTAAAGGTCATTGCAGCATTTTGTTGAGCCCTGTAGATTTTTTTTAATCTCACTGGCAAAAAACAGACAAAGAACACTGACCTTTTAGAGATGTTGTATCATGATTTCCGATGCAAATGTATGGAGGAAATTCATGTCAGATGGAAGAGAAGTGACTACAGGCCTGCATGCTTATACTCTCCTAAAGAAGATATAAGACAGAAGAATATAGAAGAGAGGAAAGATAGAGGAGAGAAGATAAGTGAGAAGAGAACGAAGATAGAATAGGTAAAACATAGAAGAGAGTGGAGATAGAAGAAAGAAGATAGAAGCGTTGACAGAAGATAGAGGAGATAGATGACAGAAGAGGTAGAAGATAGAAATGATAGAGAGAGATCACAAACGATAGAAGAAATAGAAGCAATAGAAGGTAGAAGAGTTAGAAGAGAGTAGATAGAAAAATAGAAAAGAGAAAAGGAGATAGAAGAGTTAAAAGATTTAGAAGAGAGAAGATAGAAGAGAGTGATGACAAGAATGAAGAAATAAAAGAGACAGAAGATAGAAGCAATAGAAGATAGAAGAGATAAAAGAGAGAAGATAGAAAAGATAGAAGAGATAGGAGATAGAAGATAAAAAATAAAAAAAAATAGAAGAGATAGAAGAGGCAGAATATAGAAGATGGAAAAAAATAGAGAAGATAGAAGCGATAGAAGGTAAAATATAGAAGACAGAAGAAGATAAAAGAGAAAAGATAGAAGAGATAGAAGATTGAAGAGATAAAAGAGAGAAGATAGAAAAGATAGAAGAGATAGAAGATATAAGATAAAAAAATAAAAGAAGTAGAAGAGATAAAATATGGAAGAAAAGACAGAAGATAGAAGCGATAGAAGGTAGAAAATAGAAGATAAAAGATAAAAGAGAGAAGATAGGAGAGAAAGAAGATTGAAGAGATAAAAGAGACAGACAGAACTCCAGCCAATTATGACAAAGTATTTTCAGTTTGGATTCCGACCGTGTTCAGAGAGAAGATCAGCCCTTTCCACAAATCATCATATGTTCAAAAGTTTAAACCCAAAAATCTAATCAAGCGAAGGGAGAAAAAAACAAATTAGATTTGCACATCCGCCCATGCTGTCTAAACATGGCCTAATTACAGCTGTTCTTTTGTGTTTTCCCAAGCTAGCACCGTTAATTCATTAGAATCCACATTTGCATTCATGCCTCATTAAAAATGCACAACGTGATTTTTCATCTCTGCCTTCAAACACGTCTGTAGAGTTTTGGTTGTCACTTGATCATTTTTATGTGTAATTACGGAGTGAGGCTCTGTTCTCATCTGCAGGCTAGCAGGAACGTTTGCGGCTCTCCCTCACGCCAGCAGACAGTGCATGCTGCTCCTAACCTCGGAGGAACGCTGTGTTAATGAGGCCTGTAATTAGTGCAAATCAGAATATGCAAATGGTGCTGCATGCAAAACACGCTCAAAATTGACGCATGCTAAAAATAAAAGCAAAAAGAAACGAAGCTATAAGATATATAGCTATAGGAGATATAAATAGGTGGAGTTCGAGGGTTCCCACGTCTGCCATCGTGACTCAGAATCTGTTAATCCTGTTTAGCATGCGCCATATGTGACTTTTGCACTTGCGGATGTTTCCCAAAGTTTTCCCCAGCTCGTTTGTGCACAGCCACTCCAGAGAGTTAGCGGTGAGACACCAATTTCTTAACAAGCCGAGCTTGTCAGGGGCTTATTGAGGGGAACAGCTTCTCCCACCAGAGACCTTGCGTGTCAGACAAGGCCGCCAGCACCACGAGGAGCTACAGTAATCGCAGAAAAACAGCCAGAGCACATACCTCATTTAATATGCAAGGTATCTGCTGAGCATCAGTGGTTATGAAGGCACAAATTAAACCATCAGAAGATAATAACAGAGAAGCGCTAATGTGATATTTAGAATGATTGGTTATTAGTGAAGACACGCCCCCCGTATGTATGACTGACTGAATTGTAAAGCATAGGATTCTTAATGTATTTGTTAATGTAGATTTTTCATAATGTTTTAAAATATTTTTGTTTTCTGTTCGCACCTGTGTGGAATTTCCAGCTGGAAAGTGACTGTAAAAGTATTATTATATATTATATTAAATATGTATTTTATATAATGAATGTGACCCCACCTGAATGTCATCAATCAACAGATTAAGAAACTGCAACTCATGATATGAAATATTTCCTGATAACTGAACGTGCAATTAAAAAAAATATTTATTTCATATAAAGACATGATATTTCAAATTTGTATATTCTTTAACATGTTAGCATCAGTTCAAATTAAGGTTATGTCATTTATTTATTTATTTTTGTTGATGCATTCATAATGCATATATATATATATACCCAACAAAAATAGATAAATAAATGACATAACCTTAATATATATATGCATGCATTATATATGCATTAACAAAAAATTATATATATATATAGAATAATACAAAAATAGCTACAAAACATTTATAACAAATAATATTGATAAAATAAATAATTTACAAATAATAATATATCTAATGACATTAACAGTTAATAGGAAACAGTAAAATGGCAGAAATATTATTATTATTTTAATATTGTGAATACATATAACATAACGATTCAATAATAACATATAATATATTAATTTGGATTGATACAGAGTGAATGTATTTATTATATCAAATATTGCATTATGTAATTCAACTGCAATATTTCATTTCTTTTTCAAATGACTCTGTATCAAAAATACAGAGAAAAAACTGTTACACTCTCCAGTCATCTTCTGGAGGTGGGGGAATGACCATTTGCGTAGCTGTAGAATGAAGCAGGGTTGTGGGTAGGGCCTTCTCACAGTACCTTACTCACAGGTTCCTCAGAGGGGCCCGGGTCAGGACCTGAATCTATGATCTTCCAGTTGCAAGGGCAAGGTCCTAACCACTAGGCCTCCATTGCCCCACTACATGCTGTTTACATTTTTAAAATTTCCATTACTTTCCGTCGAAAGCTGCAATAGTTTGTTAGTATGGAGACCGAAGGCTCTGTGCAGTGAAAAATATGAATATTAAGCTGTACTCAACCAACAGAACTTGCAAAATCCAAAGCGCTAATACCTGAGATGCTGTAAACGTGAAAGTCTTCTCCTCAAGAGCTGGGTTTTGCACAGAAAACTGCATGGCCAATGTGTGCGTATTGGCATGCGCTTGATTATTGAGGAGCATTTACATATGAAAATAACAGCTGCTCTATGTCATAACAGTGCCCTGCCAAAGCATAGAGATTCAGCCGTTAGATACAGACAGAAATGAAGGACACGTTCCTCGTCGATATAAGCAATTTTCTTTTTATCGAAACAAAAGAGCCGAGCTCGAAAGGAAACCCTTTCATGAAGTACATTAGATACAGCATCACTTCTCCTCTCTGACCTCCTTCGCTTCGTCTCCGATCCACAGTGTCATAATTACAGCCTCACTGTCCTCTGGTCATCTGCTTTCATGAAAGTGGCTCTGTGGTGCATTAAGTCCGTCGTTCTTTTGCAAGGTCACAGGGCCACGCATCCACAAGCACTGCCTATTCACTTCACAGTCTGCCTCACACGGCTCCGGGGGCTGGAATGTCATTTATTTTTAGACTCAGATGAGCAGTGTTATTTCTCTGTGCTTTTGACTCAGAGTGATGGAAGTTGAAAACAAATGGGATGAAAGTGAATATGACCAATGTCATATTCTAATGGAAAAAACACAAGAAGTTCCAAAGGTGCATCTTTAAGAAAAAAATATATGTCCTAAGCAGGGACAAAACTGAGATGAGATACTTAAGCCAAGATCAGATGGATGATTACTATAACACAAGTTTCAGCAATAATCTGTTCTGACTGTTCTTTCACTTACTGAGCACTTTAAGATCATTTTTAAATAAATGCAGGTTATTTTCAGATATTTGATAATATATTCTTACTTTTGGAACCAAACCATGTATTTCCCAAAAAAAGAAGGATTAAAATTTTTTTTTTAAAACAAAAATAGAAAATAAGAAACAAAAAACAAAAAATTGTATATACAGTGTTATGCAAAGGTTTGGGCACTCCTTGATAAATAACATAATTTGATCATTATCAAAACATCGATGTATAGTTACTTTTTATGTCAAATTGAACAAAGAAAAATAATAAAAACATTATTGTAGCACTCTGCAAAAGTTTGGGCAGCCTACATGATCGTTTTGCATGCACAAAGATCTACCTTTTAAGATCTACCCACAAATTTTCAATGGTGTTTAAATCAGGGAACTGTGGTGGTCGTTCCAAAACCTTCAGCTTGCATCTCTTGAGGTCGTCCATGGTGGATTTCAAGGTTTGTTTAGGATCATTGTCCTGTTGTGGAAGCTCATCCTCTTTGCTGGTATTTAGTGGAATCCATTCTTCTCTCCACCCGTGCAGTGTTTCCTGTGCCACTGGCTGCAACACGACCCCAAAGCATGATAGATCCTCCTTCATGCTTAACTCATGATTGATATGTAAATGCAGTAGCTTCATCAAGTACAAACCTCACACTCCAGGAAACTGTTATTTAATTAATTATTTAATTATTATTATTATTACTTTTTTTATTAATAAATAAATGTGTCTGTAATAATTCATTCAAATACTATATTTTGCTGTGTGTGTGTGTGTGTTTGGTGTCAGTGGTATCATTATTATGGTACTATTATTATATCTATCATTTTAAGTCTAAGAATCTATTTTAACTTCATCAGTCCACAGGCTTCTGTAGATGTTCTGTTGCATACTTCTGACATTTTTGCTATCTTCTTGTAGCCTTCTCCTGCATTGTGGGCATCAATAACTTTCATTGTTAGAGTCTCACACAGCTGCTTAGAGGAACCCATGAGCAGAAATACAGTAAAGGGGGTCTTCAACTTATGACGTACTTAACTTACAAAAAAATGTGGTTACAATGCTGCCCCAATCCCAATATTTTTTGTTTTTTTTTGTTATTTATAATTTGAATAAAAAAATGCAATGCAGAACCTCAGGTGGGCGAATGCCTCAAAATTCGACTTACGAATTGGGTTTGAGAGTAGATGGCTGGGCTCACCTCCACTGAGCACATTGCGCCTCCCAATGACTGGTAAACTCATTCAACGGATTGGAGTTCTGATGTTTGAGTGCTCTTTGTGTGCTATGCCAGTTAAGGGGCACATTGCTTTCAAGAGTATTTTAAGAGCTTGAATAATTGGGAGCTGGGTCACAATTCGAGCATTGAACCTTTGTGTCAGCCTCCATCTTTTGCCTTGATGATTGTCCAAGCCGGAAGAACGTCACAATATTATATCAGTCAAATCAGTGTATTCACTAATAACCAAGTCAAATCAATGTTATTTACAAACAAAATGTTACTTTTTTGTATTTCAGCTGCACTATTTACACATTTACTCACCAGATTTAAAGCCCACACTAACCTGAGCACACATTTTACTTTCTGTTCAGAGTACAACAAAGTATATATAATAAAACTCAATCAAAGATGAGCATGTTGGAGCTGCATGGGCTGTGAAAGGTGGAGTAAATAACTTGCTGTCCTAGACAAGCATTTTTACAGTGACTGCAGCCCTGGTAAAAACATGCTGCTGACTGGGAAGTTCAATATAAACACCCCCTGAAGTTGTAATTGCCAGTGATTCAGAGATAATTGTGTTTCCATATGTACTTATTTACAGCATTACAGGAGCAACATTAAATAAGCAGTAGTAGGCTTAATGGTTAGGGCCTTGCACTTGTCATCAGAAGTCCTGCTACGCTGCCACCAGGCTGCTGTTGATGGGGAGTAATATGTGAAGACAGAAAGTCTACTGTCTGCAGGACACAGCGACAACTAGTGGATAAAGCAGTAGAGTATGCCTCTATAACATGCCTGTACAGGGGTCTTCCATACTCGACTTACAGAAATTCATGGTTACGTCGCTGCCCCCACCCTCGTTTAAAAATAGGGTGAAAGAGACTCAGGTGGGTGAGTGTCTCCTTCTGGTGGACTTACATAGGAATGGCCCCAGGGCATTACACATGTAGATGCTTATTTCAGTTTGCACTCAGAGGAACAGAAGTAAGAAGAGAAAAAGTAGTACGAGCTCACATGTGGATCATGCTGTACACCACACTGACATGATAGTGAACTGGCAAAGTGGGTTGTGGGTATGCAATTGAAGAGCAACATTCCTCAGATTTTGACTTACATTAGTGCTAATTACATGAATTATTCATCATTATGATTAACCCATGCATAATCGCAATAGTAGTAATTTAATAAACTAAATACTCATTATAATTTTTCAACATGATCACATTCACTTGCCTTGCCACTGAAAAATTATGGCTTCACGAAGGCATCCTTATGCAATGTTGTCCTTGGTGGAGGTCTGTTTTTCTCCTGAAATATGCAAGGCCATATGGCTCTGCATTCATAGAAGTTGGTATTTCATCCTCATTTCCTACCCTGACTTTTTTTTGGCATTCCCGAGAGGATGGGATGAATTCTTGACAACTGTTGCTGGGGTTATTAATTGAGTCTGTGCCATTCCTATTGAGCAGGATGTGGTCTGAAATCAGAAAGGACACTCTAGATCTTCAGCCTCAGCTCAATATTTCACTTTAATTACTCCTAGCATCCTACCTGACTCAAGGATACTGCGTGCTAATTAGCTTCGGCCCCCGCGGCTATAAGAAAACAAGGAGAGTTTTGTTCTGGGTTGAGATGAGCTCGTTCTGAATGTAAGTGAATCTCAGTGAAAGCTCCCTACACCTCAGACATCTCAAACGCAGTAGCTTTAGTCACTGCTACCACCATGATACAAATCTTTTTCATCAAAATAGATTATTAAAATACCTGAAAGCAGTCGTCAGTTTGGCCTATTTGTTGTTCTTACATGTTTCAGATCACAAATTTTAATATTCGACCTGAGTAAATACAATATATACAGATTTAAAACAACAATTTTATTTATTACGTGAAAAAAGCTATCCAAACTTACTTGGCCATTTGTGAAAAAGATAATCTTCCTCTAAATCTAATAACTTGCAAGAAACGCAATCAAGCATTTGCGATAACTGACAATGAGTCTTGCACATCGCTGTGAAATATAAAAAAACTTTGATTATCTGAAACAAGTGTGGAAAATATCCCAAAAAAAATCGAATACATTTTCACAGCACTGTAACCTGATTGTGTACAATGACAATTAAAGCCTATTCTATTCTATTGTATTTTAGAAATATAAAGAAATTTAGAATTTGACACCTATAACATAAAAAGAACGGGCATATTTACCACTGTTGTGTCTCTTTTTCTTATAATTACACATTTTCACCTAAGGACAGTAACAGTTCCAAGAGTGAAAGTGGCTTTTTGCTATTTGCCAGAATGGATTTGAAATCAAATGAACAAGATGTGTTTTAACTGCAGATTTTCAGATTTGAGAGTAATCTCATACAAATCAGGTGAACAGTGTAGGAATTACAACAATTTGTAAATGTACCTCCCATTTCTCACTTTTTAAGGGATCAATAGAAATTGGACAATTGGCTGCTCAGTTGTTCCATGGCCAGGTTCATTATCTTATGTACTAGGAGTAAATAAAAGGTCTAGAGTTCATTTGTGCCATTTACATTGTTGTCAACAAAAAGCTTTCACTTTCAGTGAATGAAGCCATCATCAGGCTGAAAATATAAACAAACTGATCAGAAAGATGTAAAAATATCACATGTGGCCAAATCAACTGTATGAAACATTCTTAAAAAGAAAGAAGGCACCGGTGAGCTCAGCAACACCAAAAGACCCAGAAGAATTCTTTCCCTGCTGAAGGAAAACCCTGCCAGATCAAGAACACTCTCCAGGAGGGAGCTGTATATGTATCAAAGTCAACAATCAAGAGAAGACTTCACCAGAGTGAATACAGAGGGTTCACCACAAGATGTAAACCACTGGTGAACCTCAAAAACAGGAACAACATCTAAAAAAGCCTTTACAGTTACAAAACTACATCCTAGGGACAGATGAGACAAAGGTCAATTTGTACCAGCATGATAGGAAGAGTATGAGAAGGAAAGGAACTGTTCATGATCCAAAACATACCACCTCAGCAGTGAAGCATGGTGGTGGCAGTGTCATGGTGTTGGCCTGTACTGCTGTCAATCGAACGGGATCCCTTCTATTTATTGATAATGTGTCTGCTGAAAAAAGCAATAGAATGAATTCTGAAGTATTTCGGGCAATATTATCTGCTCAAATTCAGCCAAATGTTTCAGAACTCCTTGGACTATGCTTTACAGTGCAGATGGACAATGACCCGAAGCAAAGAGTTTTTAAGGCAAAGAAGCGGAATATAATGCAATGGCCAAGTCAATCCCCTGACCTAAACCCGACTGAGCATATGTTTCACTTGCTGTAGGAAAAATGCCCCAAGAACACGCAGGAACTGACAGTTGCAGTAGAGGCCTGGCAGAGCATCACCAGGGATGTAACCCAGCGTCTGGTGATGTCTATGCATTCTAGACTTCAGGCTGAAATTGACTGCAAAGGGTTTGCAACCAAGTATTAAAAAGTGAACGTTTGATGATGAAAGATTATGATTGTTAATTTGTCCCGAAAATTTGTCCTTGTACTGAAAGTGAAAGCTCTTTGTTGACAACAACAGATTCCAAATGCAAATAGCACAAATGAACTCTAGACCTTTTATCTACTCTTTGTAAATAAGATAATGAGGGAATGACGCACACCTGCCCATGGAACAGCTAAACAGCTAATTGTCCTATTACTATTGGTCTCTTAAAAAGTGTGAGGCACATATACAAACTTCTGTAATTCCTACACTGTTCACCTGATTTGTATGTAAATACCCTCAAATTAAAGCTGAAAGTCTGCAGTTAGCACGTTCATTTGATTTCAGATCCATTGTGATGGTGTTTTGAGTCCAATATTTATGGACCTGACTGTATATTTGTGCCCACTTTGCCCAATCAGCAAAGACTTTAAAAATGTTGTGCATTGTAATTATATTATGTTGTTAGTTTGCTGTCAATTTTTTATAACTAAATTCTTCTTTTTTTTGTAAAATGTTATTTGCATATCATCTTGTAGATGCTTTGAAATTTAATTTACATTCAACAAAATTTCTTTAAAATTCACCCAAATGCAAAGGTCACCAGATAATTTATTGTTGAACTACTGCGGCAAACGGATCACTACAAGGTCTCATTATGGTGCACCTTTTTTTGAAATTTTATTGTTCAAAACTTGTCAATGGTGAACACAGAAGAACACATTTGTGAGCAGAGCATGGATTGATTCGTTCTTAATTTTTTGGAAATGTCATAATGTCATCATAAATTACATAATTCTTACTCATTCTCTCTCTCTCTCTCTCTCTCTCTCTCTCTCTCTCTCTCTCTCTCTCTCTCCCCCTCTCTCTCTCTCTCTCTCCCT
>JBBIGC010000001.1:15340112-15354639 GCA_037576955.1 Lepidarchus adonis
CTCTCTCTCTCTCTCTCTCTCTCTCTCCCTCTCTCTCTCTCTCTCTCTCTCTCTCTCTCTCTCTCTCTCTCTCTCACTCTTTTATGAAACCAGCTTATGTAAACATGTGAATGAGACACTTTACATAAATGTTTGTCCCTCTTCTGCTATCTCACTGCTACACAAACCAATCTTAATGCACTCTCCATAAAGGACATGGCCCATGCCTCTGTGCTCGACAGCCTGTGATTTGTATTCATGCTTCAGCCCACTGCTCCGACACACATGACGAGGACGACCACAAAGGGAGATGGTTCATTTTCTGCCTTCTGAGCACAGGAGTACATATCCACACCCTCACATATATGTATAATTCACACAGTAACCCCATGAGCAGCTCAAAGAGGAAGAAGAGAGAGGGATTCAAAGCTGAGGCGAAAGTGATGTCACCAGTAATGGAAATTTGAGAATATCTACTGTTACCTCACTGGAGAAGAAAGAAGGCCATGTGGGATAACAGGGCTGTTTTGTGTCTGGAACTGATAAAGAACAGAGAGAGTTCTTTTCTGAAAGAGGACATAAAACGTGTACCAAATGAAAACAAAATATTAATATGGTGATATATTGTCATCACGTGATAAGATAATCGATACGCTGACGGCAATATTGATATTTTCATTAAAAAAGGTAGACAAAGAGACAGCTTAACTATGAGACGGCCAATCATATTTAAATCTAAAGTCTGGCTTCACTTTGCTTCGCTTTTAGAACATTGACAGAATAGACCGTGAATTATTTTATGATGTATCTCAGAGCGTCTCCCTCCGCTTCGTAACTCGTCTCAGTAAACAGAGCTAAACTAGAAGCTGTACCGAAGGATACACATCATCGATGCTCTTGCCATGTTTCATGGGGAGCAATGCATTGTGGACTATGTAGTATCTGTAGGTGGAAAAGAGGTGGAAAGAGTTGCTTTCTGGGAATTGTAGTTCGCTAGCAGCAAGAGCACAGGTTGGTACCACGACGCCTGAGGGGAACAGAAACTGCTCTGTACTGAGTAAGAGAATAATAAAATCCACGGGTCACAAATGACATCAGGCTTTCAAGTAAGTCTTTGTGCTGACTGGATTTGGAAGGGGTGCATTCATGTTGAAGCTGGAGATACCCTGAGTAGCTGAAGTAGCAGTTTCCCCATGCCTCCGACACAGTTGAAAAGCAAAAACGGGACCAGTAACAATAGCATTGCTATTACTTATGTAAATTTTTGCAATGTATTGCTTTATCATTATCATGCAATATATAGATTATCGCAGAATTGCTGCATCGAGAGATAAAAAATACCCTGTGATTCCCAGCAGTACAGTCCAGTAAAAAAGCTCTGACAAATAATACTACCAACTTCAAGTAAATAAATAAATAAATAAATAAATAAGTACATAAATAATTATACCAATAAGATTAATGCTACGATTGAGCCAATGTCTTCAAAGACGTCAATGCTGTCAGTGCAGCGTCAAAGGATAATATTGTCATTGTCGAAACAAGAGCTTATTTCTTCCAAATGTAACATTCTTAGTTTAATTTATAAAACTGATATACACATTTACTGTTTTCTATACACCTGACAGATTTACATCCTACAGTGCAGCCTGTTTAATTATAATTCTATAATTACTACTTTTACATTATATTTGCCTTTTATCTAATCTACTTCAATGTGTAGCCTGGGTATTCAGCTCCACTCCTAGAAGATTACTATTTTTTTGCTTTTTAAAATCACTCACATATATATCATTTACTTTTGAATGATAAAAAATAATTTTGATTTTGACTCTGTAACCCAGGCCAAACGTCTTGGGTGAGGATATCAGGGATCACATCAAAGCTGTAACTAAATCAGCATTCTGACACTATAAGAACATGACTAAGCTTAGAGGTTCTATTTCAAAACAGGGTTTGGAGAACTGTATTTTCCATTCTGCACATAGTACTATGGTAAAAAAAAATCCATTTTATTTTAGGGTTTACATTTTACATTCAATGCAACATTTTATTTGACCTTTCAATTATTTCAATTTTTATAATTTTTTTTGCTTTGATCAGTTTTCCCTCCAACTGCCATGATTGTTTAATTTATTTAAATATTATAATTGCCTTATTTAATCATTTAACAAGCAACTTACAACAAAGAAATTCAATAAAAAATAAGCAAATTAAATATATTTCCTTAGTAAAATACATTTTATTAATACTTTTTATTAATGTTTTTTATATCATCTATATCATTTAGCCGATTAAAAAAACCCCGTAATTTTTTCCTCCTTTTTGTTGCAAGAACTGGTTTCTGCCTTTCTGTCATGGTTTGGGAGCTTGGTGTGATATCACTAACCAAATAACTCAGGCTGTACTATTCAAACAAACCCCTGTATTATAATCCAAACAGCATGTACAGTACTGTATGACTCTCAAAAAATCTTGAAAGTGTAATACTGAGTGGAAAATGTTATCCAGTTACACCAAGCTTCACTAATAAGCCTTACAAATGCTATCCTTAGGCTAGCGGTATGCTCATTAGAACACAGTGCAAAGAGAAGGCCTTGTGCTGGAGACCTCTGAAAAAGCTGGGTTTCTGTTTGCCTTCTGGTCCATTCTGCTGAAAATCGTGCAATGGAAATGGTCTGAATATAATTCAGTCATGAAGATACTTTGAATATTATGCAGAGGAAATGAGATATTCTGAATATTATAAGAAAAGAAAAGAGATTATGTTTTTTTTTACTGTCCATGTTAATCTTGTAAAAAGAATAAAATTTTTAAATGAAGAACCAGTGATGAGAAAATTGCAAATAAAGTGAAGTATAATAGTTCAGTTCATAGAAATATATTCATAAATTTATCAATTTTACTATATCCTCTCACATCCTATGTCTCACACATTTTATATGTTTTCTAAGTTCCTTTATGAATAATATATTGGTTTAAAATATTTGTAAATCATTGCATTGTTTTTAATTGACATTTTACACAGTGTCCCAACTTATTGGAATTGGTCTTCACAAGTTTATTTGTGAAATACACAGTAATGCAAGTACAATGCATAGTGAAGTATGCCACTGAACACTCCCACAATGTGCAATTATAGGTTTATTGGAAAAGAAAAAAACAAAAGAAATTATATATAAAGTACAGTATCTCACAAAAGTTAAGTACAGAGCAGGTGTGTTAATTTTGGTGTTATCGCTACCACACTCTCTCATACTGGTCACTGGAAGTTCAGCATGGTACCTCCCCAGCTGTTGTTCTTTTGTCCTATGTATATATATTTTGGTTGTTGGTTTGTTCAGCGTCTTGTTGTGTTGTGTGTTTATCATTGCTCCTGTCATGTGTGGAATTAGCTTGCTTTGTTATTTTTTTTTTATTTATTTCAATACTTGAAATGTTTTTGCATCATTCCTCACGCTTACTATCTGAACCTCAAATCGTGACACTCACAATGGTGGACCAAAGAAGTTTAGTGCATGTGCTAAGCATCATATCCAGTGGTTGTCTTTTGAAAATAGATGTATAAGTGCTGCCAGTGTTGCTACAGAGGATGTAGGGGTGGGGTGGTCAGTGCTCAGACCATAAACTGCACATGGCATCAAACTGGTCTGCATGGCTGTTGCCCCAGAAAGAAGCCTCTTCTAAAGATGATGCACACGACAATCTACAAACAGTTTGCTGAAGACAAGCAGACTAAGGACATGGATTACTGAAACCATGTCCTGTGGTCTGATGACACCAAGATAAGCTTATTTGGTTCAAATTGTGTCACGGCACCCAGGAGAGGAGTACAAAGACAAATGTGTCTTTCGTACAGTCAAGCATGATGGTGGGAGTGTCATGGTTTGGGGCTGCATGAGCTGTACCGGGGAGCTACAGTTCATTGAGGGAACCATGAATGCCAACATGTGCTGTGACAAAATGAAGCAGCACCACTATTTGGAAACTCTATTCCTCAAATGAAAGGTGGAGGAGTGCAAAGTCTTTAACATCCACCAGCTCTGTGATGTCACCATGGATGAGTGGAAGAGGATTCCAGTGACAACCTGTGTTCTAGTGAACTCTAGGCCCAAAAGTTAAGGCAAAGTCGTATAGGGTAAATTTAGTAAGCAAAAAAAACACAAGATATTCACACTGTAGAAAGAGTAGAAAAGTAGGCCAAGATATGGAATATTTGATGGGCATGTGAGATGCACTGCTGAGTATGAGTAGGAATGGAAAATGTTTCAAAAACATTCCAAAGTGATGTAGTGAACAGGTTGTAGATCTACTGGACAAAAATCAGTGAACAGAGTCTGGCCATTCACTGAAGCTAGTACATCTGGTCAAATTAGTCATGTTCTCCATTGGTTGGTTAGTGCAAGTGTGTACAGGCCTAAATGATTGACTTCTATTGGATTGGAGGCCAAACACCATATTATGCTCGTTGATGTTGGTGGTACTTGTCTCCAGTCTGGAGAGCCAGTGTCCAGCACAGTTTGGTGATCTAATTGCCAAATTTAGTGGGAGTGTTTGAATATGGCCGTCGTCCTCTAGGACTGGAGCTAAATACCCAGGCTACACACTGAAGATGATTAAACAAAAGGCAATTTAATATAAATGCAGAATATTTTGACCTTCAGCTGCACTAGAGGATGTAAATCTGTCAAGTGTAAAGAAAACAGCAAGGCCACACAGTATATAAAGGCCATAAAATGATAAAGGTCATAGAAAAGTTATAATAGAAGGTTTTATAGGACTTCATTATTTATTATCAAAAGAAAGCTTCCCAATGCAAATCTGAATTTCTACAAGGCAGGCTGACTGTTCTACTGTATGTTCTTATAGGTATATAATATTTTTAGATATTGTATATCTATTTAAAAATATCAGTAAACAGGGTCACACAACTGAGTGATGTCTGGGACAGTGGGCTCCAACTTCTGAGTAAAAAAAATCTAAGTGAATGCCAGGAGCTCCAGTAACTAATTTTCTTCAGCTGGATACACATAAGAAAAGTGTGTACTTTACATATTTAAATAGAAAAAGGGGGTGCTGTTTAAAATGTAAGTGAAAACACAATGCAAATCTCATGAACCCATATTTTTCCACAACAGAACATAGAAAAACGATTAAATGTTGAAAGTCAGAACATTACTATTACCGTATTTCACCAATGATAAGCCGCCCCACATTATAAGTCGCCCATTCTATAAGCTGCAGAAAATGCTCATTTATTATTTTCAAATAATGATCTGATCTGATTTTGAAGTATTTGAAGAAAGTTGAGTCTAATAATTTTTGCATTTCAGTGTTGCTAATTTTATACTGAAGAATTTACATGTACACGGATGATTGACAGGGCCGTACTGCAGTAAAAATTTCAAGCAAAAATTAAAACTCATCCTTTCCAGCCAATAATAAATTTTTGATCCTTTTGTTTCTGTTAAATTGAACTTTTTTTATTATAAACTAGGATGTAATGTAATGTAAAAGGCTGGATGTGGTGGCTCTATTTAAGTGAGAACATCGTCACTGATCTATCTTTGCTTTGTGCTGCTTTTCGAACTGGTCATTGCTGCAGAAAACAGTGCATTTAAATTCAACTAATCATTTGGGTATGTCATAATTTCATACTGAACTATACTTTTAGCGAATGTTTTCATGTTTTTAGATAGGATGCCACATTTAAACAAAATGCACCCAATACCAGGTTTGCAAAATCAATGTATAAGCTGTGGTCTATCATTGGGAGAAATACTGTACATGAAATAGTAATTACATTCGTTTTTAATTTGATGACAGTAAAAAAAAATGGGATAGGGCTGGTGCTCCAGCGTTTTCAGTGCATGAAAGGTCTGGACTGCAGGCAGGTCAGTTCAGCAGCTGTACTCTTATACTATGCTGTTGTAATAGATGCCGTATGAGGTTTAGCCTCATCTTGCTGAAATGTGCAAGGCCTTCCCTTAAAAAAACATGGTCTGGACGAGAGCATGTGTTGCTCTAAAACCTGCATATATTTTTCAGCATTGATGGAGCCTTTTGAATTCCATAGACCCTAATGATCCATCATACAATCAGAGATGCAGGCCTGACTGACCTCTTCAGTAGGCAGGATGTGGCACCCATGTTTTCCAAAAACAAACTTTTTCACTTTCACAGTCCATTTTAAATGAGCTTTTGCCCAGAGAAGATTAAAGTGTTCACATATAGCTTTTAATGATACAGATTTAACCTGCAATAGTGAATGAACTGTGTTTGTAATTGAAAAGATGTTAACACAGTCTCTATATGACATATTTTCACAAACATTAATGCATAGTTACATTTTATGCCATAAATTGAACAAAAATAAAAAATTAAAACATGGTTATGAGAAAGTTTGGGCACCCTACATTATCAGTACTTAGTAACACCTCCTCAGATTTTTTTGAGCTAAAAGTAGTTCAATTCCTGTATTTGGTCCTGCAAAAGGTTGTAGTTCTGTAATATTTTTGGTCGTCTTTTATGCACAGTTCTTTTAAGTTCTAACCACACATTTTCAAAGATGTTTAAATCAGGGGACTGTGATGGCCGTTCCGAAACCTTCAGCTTGTGTCTCTTGAGGTCGTCAAAGGTGGATTTTGAGGTTTGTTTAGATCATTGTCCTGTTGTAGAAGCTCATCCTCTTTTCAGCTTCAGCTTTTTTAGAGATGGTGTGATGTTTGCTTCCAGAATGTAAAGGTATTTAGTGGAATTAATTCTTCCTTCCACCCGTGCAATGTTTCCTGTGCCACTGGTTGCAACACAACCCCAAAGCATGAAAGATCCACCTCCAGGTTTAATGGTTGGCAAGGTGTTCTTTTCATGAAATGCTGCTCCTTTTATTCTCCAAACATGTCTTTGCTGGTTGTGGCCAAAGAATCAATTTTAACTTCATCAGTTCACAGCACTTGTTTCCAAAACACATCAGGCTTTTGTAGATGTTCTGTTGCATACTTCTGACGTTGAATTTTATTATGGGGATGCAGGTAAGGTTTCATCTGCTGAATCTTTCATGAAAGTCTTGTGGAACAGTGCAGCAATCTGTTTAATCTTCTAACTTTCATTTCCAGAGTCTTACAGAGCTGCTTAGGTTGTTGGTTGTTGAGTGCCCACAAGTGTGTGCAAGAGGTTTGAAGAGTCTGAGTATTTCTACAGCTTTAAAATTGGCACCAGCTGACATTTACTAATGACATTTGCTAATGACACCTGTTGCCATATATCAGATCTAACGAGCTGATTAATGCCTGAAAGCTTGTAAAAAGACTTTGGAACTCTAAAGGTGCTCAAACCTTTGCACAGTGCCATAATAATGTTTTTTTTGTTCAATTTATGGCATAAAAGTAACTATTTATAACTATTTTTGCTGAAAATATTACATATTTTTTCAATGTGTTTTTTTTTTCAACTGTGTTACAAAATCACCTAAATCTGCTATTAATCAAGGGGTGCCCAAACGTTTGCATAAGACTGTTGACCACAAATTCTGTGTTTTTGGACAATGATTACTGTAATGATTTAGTGTAGATGTTAATACTTATTGCTAGTTTCCCTAATGAATGTTCGTTCCTAGGGGTGATTCTGAGGGGGAACGATTAGATTGTGGGGCGAGAGTGAGATGTAATGAATGGCGTGGGTTGGAGGCAGCATGGTAGTGAGCAAACAAAAGAGGTTTAATAGTAACATGCACAAACAGGATAATACCAAGACAAGTGACAACATGGACTGAAACACAGGGGTATATAAACATGAACTAAACCAGAAACACCTTGAGAGGGGGCAGAGAGAAGACAACCCACATGACTGGTGAAACACATGATCAGAATAAGACATGTGATGAACATGACAGGAGAAACTGTTACATAACCCTCTTTCCAGGGGTGACAAGACTAGACAGAACATGACAAATCCAAGAAACAAGATGGACAAGATCAGGACAAAGACCAGGACACAGACAAGGAACACAAGACTGGACTGGAGCATAGAATCACTGACATACAAAACAAAACTAGGCCTGACCATAACAAAGACATGACCAAATAGACAAGACCACAACATTACAGAAAACACAGAGACAGAACTGACTGACAGCCAACACAGGACTAAGGACTACCACCAAAATAAAAAACTAGACACGGACAGAGCAAAAGAGCGCAGAACAGGACAAAACCTGAGACACAATGTGAATCAAAACAGACATAGGCATGGGCACAAAAGGGCAAAGACACTGGCAAAGGCACAAACACACACGACAACAAGATATCAGGGGGGAACCCTGAAAAAGAAATCTGAGACTGTGATCCAGGGGATTTCTGGGGAACCTGAGGCACAGTTAGCGGCTGAAAAGGCTGCATGGACCACTCAGGGAAACTAAACCCTGCCGCTGGCCAAATGTCTGCCCTGGAACAGTCTGCGACCAGAATGCAGGGTGTTGCCTGGATTGGAACTGCGAATGGATGAAGTCCATACGTTGGTTGAACAAACACAGCCTGGTGCCCCAGATGAGACCAGAACTGTGGCCTGAGCAAAGTCTGTCTCCCATGCTGACATGGAGTGACGTGAAGGTGCTGACTCTTGAGGCAGGCCGCCAACGACGCTCGCGAGAACCGGAAGTAAGCTCTCCTCTGGACCAGAAGTCCTCAACTTTTTGGGGGCCACAGACCAGTTTAATGTTTGACAATATTTTCACGGGCCGGCATTTAAGGTGTCGTGGATAAAAACAACAAAATTTTGTAACTTTATTGGCAGCTTCCTCCTGAAATGCGCTAAAACATTGAGAGTAACATCCTCCTCTGCCCCTAACGTGCTCTGGTTGTTATGGTAATGTAGACTGGTTTCTGGTTGTGGTTTTCCTGGTCACTTACAGCCACGTGTTTAATCCCAACCAACAGCAAAAGGGCACGGCAATATTAGACTAAATTAGAATAATGTAACAACACCAAACCTTATTACCGCATTAAAATATTCCAATGAGTTTAGAATGTATTGGCTGATGAACAATTAGGGTTTGTATTATAAATAAACACCTGAAGATCCTTTTATCAAGGACTTTATCAGACTACAGGAAGTAAACCTGGATACCCAGCATTACTGTGTGTCTATAGTTTCATCTAGAGCTCAAGACAATTAAGCTAGTGCTCAAGACAATTAAGCTAGTCTTAGATAGAGGAATATCCTCTTACCTTTAACATATTTTTAATATCATTACAGAAATACTTTTAAGCAAGAAAATCTTGGTTTATTACATGTATTGGGTGACATTGAAAGCAGATAACTTACACATAGTAGTTACAGTCATTCAACACCAACAAGTTACCACTTACCCTATGAAATATGAAATAACGATACTTCTTAATGAGAGTACCGGGGAATTCATTCCCATCTTAGAGTGTGAGCACTGCACAGTGAGACTACCCCCCCCCCTCTTACTGACCCAGCCTTAAATAACCGTTATAACTTAACTAATGGCATCACTTTTGAAACCAATTGACCAATGAGCACTTACTCAGATGACACTGTTCTTAGCTGAAAACCCATAACTTTGTGTGTAGACACCATACAGTGATAAGAGTTACTTCAACTGATGCAGCACAACACGAACATTGATTTGATATCACACATGCCTGGTAACTATACCAATATGTGACATACACTTTAAGATATAAATCATTGCTTTGCACAGCTGTCTTGGACTCTTGTGACCCTTCATTACACTCCAAAGAGGTCAGTCAACCCTTCAGGAGGTTCTGTGCAAACACCTTATCTCCTGGGAATCTGGTTTACATTCACCAAATGGCAGGAAACACCAAGGGGGGCTGTTGATGGAATTAGAAATAGCTGGACCAGTCCAGTCTAATCTATGTTGAAATAAGGACTAAATTAACATACAGTAACACATAAACATTCATTTCAAAATAAGTTTTCAGTGCTGTTGTGGTGATCTCAGGGTATTCTGCCATGACATTCATCCAGAATACTGTCAAAGTTGATGTCTATAACATACTTAGATGCTACGGATTGAGATTGTACTTTTAAAAAAAAGTTACATTTTTTGTGCAGCCCGGTACTGGCCCACGGCCCGGTGTTTAGGGACCTCTGCTCTGGACTGCAGGGGGTACTGGCTCCTTGCAACGCCTGCCACCTTGCAACACATGACCAGAATAAGACACGTGATGAACATGATGGGAAATCGTGACATGAGAGGGTAAAACAGGACGGGAGATTGTTGAGCTGGTTGTGTGTACTGTTGAGAACCGTTGGGTAGATAAACTTTAAGTAACTGATTGCAACCAGGTATCCTATACCCATCTCTGAAGATGGATTGAGAATTATTATTCCAGGACTGCTCAAAATTTGAGGATTACATTATTGACCCATTGCCAATTAATGTATTCAATTGCAAATGTATTCCACCAGTTGTTTCTTTTTAGTACCACTTATTTTTCCAGCCCTTTGTTTTCCCTTTTTAATTTTTTTATTTTTAAATAAGCTAATACTTTTATGTACTAGTAATATGTCTAATTTGATCAAATATGATTTTATTAGAGAATTTGTTTGTTTTTTGGAATTGTAAAAATATCAGTGAACAGTGTTTGGTCAAATGCATACGTACATTCAGGGAAGGAGAAGCTGATTAATTACTGGAAGTTATATTTAAAAATTCAGTGGTGATAAAAAGAACACACTGGTCTACAGAGATGAGGAACTGGCCAGATTGATCATATTCTCCACTGGTTGGTTAGTGCATGTGTGATATATACCAACAGAATGATACAGGCCGGGAAAATGGACTCCTCTTGGATTGGTAGCCCAACACCATGTCACAACACTTGAAGTTGCTCTTCCTTTGTGATAGTAATTTAACTGCATTGCTTTGGTATTGATGCTCACTAGCAATGACTGAGAACCAAATGTGTCATTTCTATACACAAGCTTTGAAACAGGTCATACTCTGTATCTTAAGTCTTTTCAGGTTTATTTCTCAACATTGTCTTTTGATTTATGATCTTCACATGAAGTAAAATATCAATTTAATGAAATTATTCACTCCAGCGACAAAAAACACTACATCACTCCCAAACTGACAAATGCCTCTGATTTCCATTTCTTGCTTCATCCCAGTAACTGATGACATTACAGAGCGGAGAATGCTCCAATGCTGTAAGGCAATTAATCTAAAGCCTGGTTTATTATGGATTATACATCAGAACAACGACGGCAGATAATGTAACAGACTTTGAGACAATAGTGTGCTAATCCCTGTGTAAATGCTGTCATTATAAACACTGAAGGATTAAATTAGTCAGCCCCTGACATGGTGCACTAATGGCTTGCTTTGATTTTTGGCCAAGGATATGGCATATTTGATGGCAGAGGGAAGGTTTTCAAGGGTTTTCAGTAGAAATAATTGTATTTAGCACAAGAAAGGCACAAAGATTGGCACGGACAACTGTGTGAGAACGTACTATGGGTATGCGTTGGAGATGCTATGTTTAAAGGTACTGGGAGTGAATTCCAGTCTGTTTTATGGTTAGAGGAGGAGCAACTATGTGCTGCATTTTACGATCCCCCACATTTTGAAAGTGGATACTCAAGACTGAGCAAATACAGGACTTATCAGCATGGTGGGGCCACAGTATTCCATCAACAGGTCAGTAAGATCCGTCAGATTGGAAGCATTCATGAGGAAATGGTGTTGGGGAATAGTTATTGATGGGTGAGAAATCCTCTCTGAGAAATAGGATTACGGCTGAACCGTGACATCTGCAGCACAGCACTGGAGCGGTTGTGCCTACAAGCCCAGCACACAGAGCCCAGATGGAAAACAAAGGCAGACAGATTTAGTGTGTCTCATGTAAGCTCCAGCAATTTCACCGGGTTGTACAGTGCATTTCAGGCAACAAACAACGGCGAATGTGAGAAATACCATACAGTTAAAACGGCATTTGTCAAAAGGGTTCCATATATTACCTTTACTACCACGGGTCTCCTATGGCTTAATATAGACTCTCTGGGGTTTTATTTTGTCAGAAATGCACTGGATAAAATCCATTGTATCCTGCACAGAAGACATTTTTAAACATTTTGAGGTCGGAAGTTGCCATGGAAAACTGGTTATCCTTGGGTTTTCAGTGTGATATATATGTAGTTACTGTTATTACATGTCATCTAATTTAGAATACACCTCTATTACTGTGTGTGCATATACAGTAGCAGTAAAGAAAAGACAGAAATCTGTTTATTCATTAATGAACCAACAAAATGTTAATTTGTGGTAGAGCTATTTTGAAAAATCTATTGCCAGTAGTACAATATGTATAAGGGCCCATATCCTACATGTTTCTCATATTTTTTTAATGTTACTTTTAAGTATTTGATTATTTGAGTGAGCAGAAAATTGTGTTCTTTCCTCACAGCAAGGAGGTCCTGGGTTCGATCCCTGGGTCGATGACAGATGCCTTTCTTTGCAATACAAAAAGTATAATTCAGTACAAAAAGACGACATCACCAAAAGATACTCTTCAACTTTTTAAGTCCTTTGCTACATTTCATTACTAGTGTATAATATAATATAGATAATACAAGCTGAAAAAAGCTCCATTTAGTTCATTGTTGGCTGGGAAAGAGGGTGGAAATGCTACGGAAACAGCACTGTCAATCATTCATCTACATGTAAATTCTTCAGTCTAAAATTATCAACACTGAAATGCAAAGATTATTAGGATTAACTTTCTTCATATACATTCTAAAAAAATTGTGAGATTGAACAACTCCATTGCTTTTGTCACTGGTATTGCTCTCGGATATTGCAGCCGTCGCTTCACGTAAATTCTGCAGTGTAGTTCTTGTGTTGTTTCAAATGTTTTCAATAGTTTATGCTGAACTACAGTATAATGTCACTTTTGAGCTGCAAAGGCTCCAGGGGTCAAATTAGATTTATCTACTTCAGATCAGTAAATTCAGTAACAATGCAGCTAATAACATGGGTGCTTAAAACGTTGGGTGGCCTATTGTTGTGTAAAAGTTTGGAAAAGGAAAAAAATTAATATACGAATGAATGAATTGATGAATGAATGAATGAATGAATGAATGAATGAATGAATGAATGAATGAATGAATGGATGGATGGATGGATGAATGGATGAATGAATGAAACCCCTAGAAAAAATCAGGCTGTTTGAGCTCTTGTGCCTTTAAGACTGATGTATTCAAATGACCTTTGTTTGTGATTCACAGCTGGCTGGCATTCTAATAGGAACAGCACGTCTGCTTTAAGAGCCACTGGGAAAACATCAGTAAACATGGTGAGAACTTGTGCTCAGAAGTGCACATTGAATGGAGGTGATGCTCAAGTACAATATTTAAAGAAAAAAAGATGACCAGCTGTTGCTTATGGCAATTCAGTATTTGATCAGATTGTGTCTAAAGAAAAATCCCATCCATGTTCACGAAGATATTATTATAGATCAGCAGAGCTTAAAACGTAGAGTCCAGTGTTGCAAAAACCATAACCTCTGGTCTACAGACATGTGGGAAAAAGTGATCTGATCAGATTATTTTCCATGTTCTCAAAAGGGAATTCAAAAAAAAAAAATATCAGACTTAACTTTATTGACTTCGAGGGAAATTATTTTGTCATACGACATGCTTAGTGCAAAGGGAATAAAGGTAACAAAGGAAAAACACTGGTAATAGTGTAAGTCACAAAATAAAGTAGCTATAGAACTAGTAACTTACTATACACATAAAATACAGATATTGTAAAATAACATATTGTTAGTGAGATTATTATACACATAAAATACAGATAAGGTAAAAAAACATATTATTAGTGAGATTACTATACACATAAAATACAGATAAGGTAAAATAACATATTATTAGTGAGATTATTATACACATAAAATACAGATAAGGTAAAAAAACATATTATTAGTGAGATTACTATACACATAAAATACAGATAAGGTAAAATAACATATTTTTAGTGAGATTAATATACACATAAAATACAGATAAAGTAAAATAACAGATTATTAGTGAGATTAATATACACATAAAATACAGATAAAATAAAATAACAGATTATTAGTGAGATTACTATACACATAAAATACAGATAAAGTAAAATAACAGATTATTAGTGAGATTACTATACACATAAAATACAGATAAAGTAAAATAACAGTTTATTAGTGAGATTACTATACACATAAAATACAGATAAGGTAAAAAAACATATTATTAGTGAGATTACTATACACATAAAATACAGATAAGGTAAAATAACATTATTAGTGAGATTACTATACACATAAAATACAGATAAAGTAAAATAACAGATTATTTGTGAGATTACTATACACATAAAATACAGATAAAGTAAAATAACAGTTTATTAGTGAGATTACTATACACATAAAATACAGATAGCCAAGCAGTTATGTTCTTTTTTACATAAGAACAACATTTATGAACTGTTCCAATCAGGATTTAGGCCTCATCA
>JBBIGC010000001.1:15359705-15376554 GCA_037576955.1 Lepidarchus adonis
ACGCGCACAAACACACACACACACACACACACACACACACACACACACACACACACACACACACACACACACACACATGCATAAGCATGTGCATAATAAAACACACAAAAAATTAAAATGTATTCCCAGATTTCTTTTTTGTTATACCTTCATCATCTATAAATCTATTGTGTTTCAGGAGAAAACAGTTGGAATAAGATCAAAAAATGTATATAGCAATGCTTGACCTCTTAATATTCCTTCATCATTTCAGCCATAACTCAGCACTGGATATATTATAGTATGGGGTGTTATGGCCTGGAATTCAAGCAGTGGTGCTTGAAAGTGTGTGAACCCTTTAAAATGTTATATATTTTCATATGAATGTGACATAAAGCGTAATCTAAATTTTCTAACACGTTCTAAATGTATATGAATAAAACCTAGTTAAACAAATGAAACGCAAATGATTACATTTTGTCATGTACTTTTTGAAATAAAATGATCCAGTCTTATGTGTTTAGAATACTCATCTTGCTGCATGAACCCACTGTCGATTGAGAATCAGTTCACAGACAGACATCTTGATTTTTTCAGTTAGAATTCTCTGGTATATTTTAGTAAAACAGGTCAAAGGCAGAGCACTTCCACCACCCTGCTTCATAGATTGAATAGGGACCTTATGCTGGAATGCAGTGTTTTGCATTCTCCAAATGTAAAATGTCTCATGTAATTATTATTTTTTTTATTTTGACTTCATCCATTCCCAAAACAATCTTCCAGTCTGGTTTGTCCACATGATCTTTAGCAAACTTTAAAATGTTAACAACATTTTTGGGGGAGGGCAGTGACTTTCTCCTTGCTACTGATCCAGCTTTGTTAGCATTAACAGCTCTTTTACTGAGCTCCTTCTGAGCCTCTTTTGTTGGAGGCTTGATATACATCCACAGATCATGTTTTGCTATATCCTTGTTCTTTAAATAAAACAGGTTCTTTCACTCCCTGATCCTCATCCCATTGACTACATTCCTAAGGATTTTTCAATAAATACATGACCAACTTTAATGAT
Source organism: Lepidarchus adonis (assembly GCA_037576955.1). NCBI lineage: Eukaryota > Metazoa > Chordata > Actinopteri > Characiformes > Lepidarchidae > Lepidarchus > Lepidarchus adonis. The sequence continues at coordinate 15,360,754 of JBBIGC010000001.1, forward strand.
TTTTGTTTAACTAGGATTTCTTCATCTAATTTTAGGACTTGTTGGAGAATAGCCACTGTATATGACCTATAAAGAAGATGAAGATAATTAGGATGGTGTCCCTGGTTCCTAGTAGGACAAAAAATTGATATTTTACAGTCTGGTCCATAAAGCTGTAGCTTATGTTTGTATCTCCTTATACAAGTTAAGGGATGAGGGATGCTGACACCCACTGAAATCACATGCTTCAATCCAGCTCAATCCACTGCTCAATCTCTTTCCTGTCCATACTCCAACCAAACACAGTGGGCCAGGTGAGTATGTGTGTGTATGGGTGGTGGTGATGGTGGTGGTGGTGGGGTGGAGTGTGCTGTTTGATGGATAGCATAGAAAACGCTTGCCGATATTTTGAGCATTAAAGCGCCTGCCACCATTGGAGTTCTATTAATCTCCAGTGGTGTGACGCAGAGCGTGAGCTGGAAGGATAAAGGAGCTTATGCCAGCAGGCATTGGGTGAGCCACTCAATTGTTGTTGAAGCCCGTTTAGAGGCACATCAATCAGGATTGGGCAGGCTGTGTTTCTGACCACTGCTCACACACAAAGAGAATAGCTTATATTAACTACACGCTTAACAAATCAGGATTCCTAATGGTTCTAGACTTGAACAACAAAACAGACATAGAACTTTTACATATGACCAAGGACTGTTGGTGGTTCCTCATACGAGGTTATAAACTAAAGGTGATAGAGCGTTTGCAGCAGTAGCTCCAGGGCTCTGGAATTCTCTTTCTGTAAAGCACGGATGAAAACAACAAAATAAAAAGATACGACCAACACAAAAACTGTGGTATTTTGTAAATTGAATAATAAACGTGAATCCACTGTTTAATTATATGTAACTTTATTAGCAGCGTCTTCCTGAAATGCGCTAACAACATTGAGAGTAACGTCCTCCTCTGTCCCTCACACGCTCTGGTCGCTATGCTAACATGTAAACATTTATTCCAAAATACATTTTCAGTGTTGTTGTGGCGATCTCAGGGTTTTCTGCCATGAATACCGGCAAAGCTGATGTCTCTAACATACTTAGATTCTACGGATTGAGATTGTATTTAAAGAAAAAAAGGTTTTATTTTTTGTACGGCCCGAAATGCTCCATGTCCTGGTACCGATCCGCAGCCCAGTGGTTGGGGACCACTGCTCTAAAGGGCTTCAACCTCAGTGGACACTTTTAAAAAAGAGCTAAAAAGTATGTATAAGTACAGTATACATTTAAGTATGGCTTTTAAATTTTGTGTTATTGCTTATTGTTATTGCTTATTGTAATTTATTTTTTATTGTCAATGTACAGCACTTTTGTATCTAGAAAGGTGCTCTACAAATAAAGATTTACTTACTTACTTAATATTTCATATAGATTTTCCACTTTGTGGAGCACTTGCAAAAAAGCTTTTATAAAAAACGGTAGATTAAAGGATTCTTTAGGGTGCTCCTCTCTAAAAAAACGGGTTTAACAGTTTGTGGAGGTTCTTCAAACTTTACAAAAGATCAGACCACACTTGGTTCTTGGGGTCATGGTGGTTTTAGTTTCCATGCTTTCAGACTCTCACGTCAACTCAGGAAAGCTTAGGTTGGATCAGAGTGTTGGGAATAAAAGGACCACTGTTGGCAACCATCAGTGAACCTTGGATTCCCATGATCCTGTCAGTGATTCAGCAGTTGGCCTTCTTCTGATCACTTTTGGTATATACAAACTAGTGCACACCTGGAACACTTCACCAGATCTGCTGGTCTGGCTCAGATATTTAAGCTCTTGCTTCCATAACATCAACCACAAGAAATGACTGTTCAATTTGCTGTCTAATATATCCCCCTAACAGGTGCCATTGTAATAAAATAACAAGTCAATGTTACTCACCTGTCAGTTGTCATAATGTTATGGGTGATCTGTTAATTCCATTTTAACATTCATCACCAAAATCAGACCCATCAGGTCAGATTCTATGTATGAAAATCTTTGGAAAAATCACTTAGAAAATGAATATGGCTGATAGAACATATGGAACGTGTGCATCAATTAGTTTCATGTTGTCCTTTAATGGAGATTCTCATTCAGAGCCCAGCTTGCAAAGTGATGCAATTAATATGCAAATAGAATGTCTCACATAAGATACGTAGTGAAAAAGATTATTAAAATTTATCACTCCCATTTGGCTATGCCAGTACAATTTATTTTATCTTTTAGTATAATTAACTACATATTCTAGCCCCATATTCTTCAGGGAAATGTTACATCTCCATGAATATGGTTCAAAATTCACTTTAGAATGGTCATTATTCTATATGCACGTCTGCTTTGCATATACTGTTTGCTGCCTAGTCATACTGAGATACAGAGTGGCCAATATGGAGGCTTGTGCACGGGCCCTCCCTTAATTATTTCAGATAATGTATTAAAGAAGGACCGGGGGGGTATATATATATATATACATATGTACATACAGTCTTATGTTTGGGCACCCCTTGATAAACAACAAATTTGGGTGATTTTGCAAATGAAAAGATGTTTACACAGTCTTTTCAGCAAACATTGATGCATAGTTACTTTTTATGTTCAGATTCTTTTCACAAGGTTTTAGACCTTAATAAGCTTGTTAAATATGATGCATGGCAACAGCTGTCATTAGTAAATGTCATTAGTAAATGTTATTAGCCAATTTCAAAGTTTTACAAATACTCTTCAAACCTTGTGCACACACTTGTGGACACTCAACAACCATGGGTTCCTCAAAGCAGCTGCGTAAGACTCTGAAAATGAATGTTATTGATGCCCACAATGCAGGAGAAGCTACAGGAAGATAGAAAAGTATTGTCAGCTTGCAGTATCCACAGTGAGAAATGTAATTAAGAAATGACAATTATGGGGAACTGTGGAGGTCAAGATGAGATCTGGAAGACCAAGAAAATTCTCAGAAAGAAATGCTTGTATGCTGGTCAGAAAGACAAATCAAACTGAAAAAAACCTGCAGGAAGATTTAGCAGACTCAGGAGTGGTGGTGAATCGTTCCACTGTCCTTCATGGAAGAGTCAGCAGAAGAAAACCTTATCTGCGTCCCCATCACAGTTCCCTGATTTAAACAGCATTGAAAATATGTGTGTAGATCTTAAAAGAGCTGTGCATGGAAGGCGACCAACGAACATTACAGAACTAGAACCTTTTGCAGGAGGAATGAGAGAAAATCCCAAGTACAAGAACTGAAAGAATTTTAGCTCTAAAAAGTGTATGAAGCTGTGAAATCTGCCAGAGGAAGTGTTACTTAGTACTGATTTTGCCAAAACTTTTGCTAAGTAACACAATTTAAAAAGAAAAATTTCTTAGTATGCATCAAAAAAAATACTGTGCATTTTTTCATTTCCCAAAGAGACTGTTTAAAAAATGACCAGATTTTTGCTTGAGACTTTTACCATATATATTTATATACAGTAATGTGTGCGTGCGTGCGTGCGTGCGTGCATGCGTGCGTGCTTGTGTGTGTGTGTGTGTGTGTGTGCGTGCAATAAATGGCTACTTAATACCTGTTCATCAATTTTGACATGAATGGTGCTCAGGTCAATCCAGCTGACTTTCCTCAGTATGCTGATAGCCGTCTTTTGTGCAGGATCAATGGAATGTGGTTCCACTCATCAGGGATATAACACGGTTATTAGATATATTGATCTGTTTCAGGAACTGTACATAGTGGTAGCAGTGGTGGACAGTGAGCATTATGGGGGCTCTCCCATAGTGATCTCCCCACTGTGGAGCTTCATTATTACTAATGATTCCAACAACTAGGTCACACCTCACATCACCACAGGTCTTTCCTCATTCATATGCATGAGGCCCATTTTACATCCCCGAAACTCCACCGTGCCACTGTGCTGAACTGGGACAGCTCTGGGTCTCTGCAGTACGACCAACACTAACTGTACTAGCGTTCCTCACCTTCAAGGGTCAAAACACACCCCATATAATCACAGCCTATTTAACAGGTCCAGCTCCATGACGGGCCCATACTACTGCAGCCGTCAACATATTATATATTTTCAATGTGTCTTACGTATAGACATCAAGTGCTCCAGCATCACACACACTAACGTTTCACTGCTATGAGCTGAGAATAATAAACTGGTCAAATAGTATCTGCTCACTGGTGGTCTTTGGGGGGTTCTAACCATTGGGGAATATGCTAATAAGTGAAATAGATTATAGTCTGTAATTGTTAACGACTAAATAAACCTGTATTCAGTAGTCGAGGGGAGGATGGTGAATTTTCTTGTTTATCAGACATATTTTGTGCTGATGACAGTGCTCATGCTCATTTTATTGTTTAACCAAAACCAAAATTAATATTCTTTTTTCATAAAACCACATGCATGGTGTGGATGTTACGTGTCATTGATTCTGACCAAGGCTTCTCAGAACTGGACTCAGTCCCCTGGCTGGAACAGCCATCACATGCTCCATAGTTAGCAGCTACATACTCATTGCACCTTGAAATCTTTTGGTAATTTGTTTAAAAAATTCAAAATAAAACCTCAGAAAACATTGTAAATGAACATCTGAATCCTCTCAAATCAGGTCTAGTCCATTTTAATTCAAATGCAAAAACAAAAGAATGAAATGTCCACAGATTACACCTTTGGTAGCACAATGGCAGGTATGTAAAAAGTGTGGCGTGATATTTCTGACTGTTAACTTGCCTGAAAGTCCTCAGATCGAGCTATTCATGCCATTTGGCCCTGATGTTAAATCACATCAACACCGTCACCTGCTATGTCACTTACTGAGGTACATTTTTTAAATTGGTAAACTGAGGTAAAAAATGCCCTCTCGCACAGGGTATTTTATTCAATTGGCTTATGCATTCATTAAGGAATAATTTTGACAGGTTTAATTTTATTCCTCATCCCCCCTCAACTTGAGCACTGCCTGTATTATTATATACCATATTACAGGTAATTTAGGCTAAAGTAGTAGAAACTATACCAAAGTGAAAAAGCTGTGGATTTACGGTAGAAATGTATGACCTATGTGTTGCCAACAAGGGTTTTGCAAGCAAGTACTAAGTCTTGTTTTGCTAGGAGATCAAATACTTATTTCACTCAATGAAATGCAAATCAATGATTATATTTAATATAATGTGATTTGCTGGATTTTCTTTTTATAATCTCTCACTGTTAAAATAAACCTACAATTAAAATTACAGACTGGTCATTTCTCTGTCAGTGGGCAAACTTACAGAAATCAAGTCAAATAATGATTTTCTTCACGATATATGTACTTCCCATCATCATACGTCATAGCAAAGTGATTGTGCTACAAACATGTCTGCAATACGTTCCCTGTGGAAAATGAATGAGTAAAAACGTATGAAATAATTGGAGGATATTGAATTGGCTCAGACTGTAGTGAGAAGAGCATGAATTAAATATGATGTGTTAAGTGAAGCAGCTGCAGATTTTTTGATGTTGTGATTATTTTATGTGTCTATACCTTTTGCATAAAATATCCATTCTTTTAATCAGCGTTATGTTCACTGTTTTGTAAATGGTGGCTCAAATCAGAACTGAAATTGGAATTCCCACACTGAAATGCATCACACAATGCTTTTCTGGCATCTCTAGAGAGGAAGGCGTTCAGCTCTGAAGCTCGATTTCCTCACTGTGTCTCCTGCAGAGTCAGGATCTTTCATCTTGTTCTCCGAATCTAACATGCACAATTGCTCCATGCTGGAAATTGCTACATTGCTCATACTGTCACACTCAGGGTTGCCCTTTGAACGAAGCTTGGAGACCACTCAGAGCTGGATTTGCTTCGCTTTGAGGCCTGGCCTTTATTGGCATGATTGCTTTTATTGAATAAAGCTGGACTATGGTTGAATTCTTCCCCCCTTTCTACAAACATAGCAAAATTCTTCTGGATCCATCCCACATAATCCATTCCCTCTGGCCCGGATACTGCAAAGAATGACCCAGTGCCATTCCAGATTTGGGCCATAATGTGCCCAGTGTCTGTTTTATTCAGATTTTCTTTTACAGTAGCAGCAGTAATTCCACAGTTCAGCCAGAATCAACACAAATGTGGTCATTATCCTCACATACACATTTATAATCTCTCTCTTTCTCTCTCTTTCTCTTATACATATACAGTAGGGGTGGACCAAAATATTCATATGCCGATATATTGTCATCCTTGCTCACGTGATACGATAATCTATGGATAATCTGTGGATTATTTTGTGATGTCCATATTTCTGTGTGTCTTTTTCCTGCACTTCTGTCATAGCGATTGGATGATGCTACCAGTGACCCGTTAACATGAATAAGCACGTTGAGAGAGCTTCTTTGAAAATGGGGAAAGACTCTGTAATCCAAGTGTGCAGCATCTCCACCAATATCTAGCATTTGCTGAGCTATCATCAACAATAATTTAGATCAGAGAAGAAGCGTACCGCTCCATAATTTGTCTGGTATAGACACGGTTAAAACTCTTTCATGAGAAGCAATGCACTGTGTAGTGTTCGTTCGACTATGTATTGTTTGATGCAGGAAATGTGTGGAAAGAGTTGCTGTGTGTGAGTTCATTTGTTAGCATGATGCTAACGCAACTAGCCAAGTAAGAAAGGGCAACAAAGGTGAAGCCCTGATGCTGAAGTAGAGGTTTCTCTGTACTTCCGACTGTGGTTGCGAAGCAGAAAATTGCACTGCTGTTGCTTATGTAAATTAACAACGCATCTCTGTGTTTTTGTGTTATATCGATTGTTATGCGATACATAGATTATCACATAACTATAGTATTGTTATCGTGGGCCACGTATCATATCGTTTCGTGTGATACCTTGCAATTTCCACCCCTAATATGCAGTATCTCACAAAAGTGAGTTCATCCCTCACTTAAGATTTTTGTAAATATTTTATTATATCTTTTCATGGGATCACACTGAAGATATGACACTTTTATACAATGTAAAGTAGTCCCTTGTATAACAGTGTAAATTTGCTGTCGCCAACACAGGCATTAATGCCTAACCAAACCAAAACACTTGTAAGGTGTGCGGAGGTGTCATGGGGCAGAAATGGCTTTGGTTGGGGCAGTGGAGGCCTAATGGTTGGGGCCTTGCCCTTGGGATCAAAAGGTCACAGCCCAGGCATCACTGAGGTTCTTGCTGTGATGGTTAAATGCAGAGTTTATAGTTCTTTGTGGTGCAGTGGTGTGTTCACAATCACAAATAGTCACCAGTTCAGTAACTGCCACTGTGCGAAGTCATATAGCAATTATTCGTTGTAAAAGGGCCACTCCGAGCAGGATATTTGACCAATTTGCAGAGCTTATTAGCCTCCACATTCACTGTGCACTTCTTACGGTACGTCTTTCTATCAGTTTCTTCTGTGATATTTCCAGTCCTCTCCCGTGTCACAATCATTCCAAAACCCACATGCTGTCCTTGGCCCCCGCAGACTCTAACGCTGTCAATTTGCAGTCAATTCCTCAGCCACATCATCCACGTGGTCAAGCAGGCGCAGCACAATTACCCAGCCTGGGTGTAGGGAGGCAGGGGAGAAGTCTTAATCAGACGAGCCTGAGGGGGTCCTGGACAGGGGCGGTCACGAGTCATGGAGAAACTCCACCTTCTTGCCTCTTGTTTTGACTCGATAATGATCTTGGAGCTTTCCCTCACCTCGAAACCGGCATGTCTAATAAGCTTTGACACATACCCAAGGCAGAGATAATGCATGCACCACCGCACTAATGGAATATCCAGCCTGTGTGAAGTCAAACATGGGCAATGCATGTTCAAGTTGTCTTCAGAGCATGTTAACCGAACTGCGGTGTTTGTATATGGAGATGTTAAGGACCTCCAGAGAGTAGAAAATGCTGACGCAAGTCCATTGTAAGTCATCTCTACATTTTCTTCACCCCGGCTATGGACCACATTGTTAACGTCAGTCAGCCATAACATTAATACCACTGCCAGGTGACGTGAAAGACATTGACTAGTTTTTTCATTCCAGTGGAGTGTTCCTAACAAAAGTGATGACAGCTGGGTCATGGGCACCCATGGCTTAATGATGGATGTTGGGACTGTGTTAATGTTAATGTTAAATGTTAATGCTGGCTCTGATTGAAAGGGGTCAGAACACACAGTGGACCACAGTCAACTCAGTGCTAGGTAGATGGTGTTAATGTTATGACAAAAAAAAGATTGATAACACATCAGACGTGAGTCTGCTTCTCCAATACCTTATTAGCAAGGTCTCGACAGATCTTCAAGGATCTTCTGCTAGAAGATCCAGCCATGGCGTTTTTAAACAGAAGGTTCCCAGTTACTTGTCAGGCACTGAACCCAGTAGGAAGTAGGAATGACTTATTTTTCATGTGAACATAGAACCTGGTTTCAGTTCCAGTAGCAAGTGCCAAAACGCTAGGGCTTATTTTGGCATTTTCTTCCGGCATACCTTTCAAATAGTGGCTATGAGGATAGTGTTTACATCATTGGGTCCCAAAGTTAGTTTTGTAGTTCCCTTCTTTAAACACACTCACTACATCTGGGGAATTGACAGGTGAGTTGAACCAGGTGTGCACCAACCATCCAGGACCAGAGTTGGGCACCCCTGGTCCACACATTTTGAAGACTTTGTGAACACAGAATTCTGGCATCTTCTGCTTGAAGAATGTCCTTGCATCTTCCATGGAAGTTCACTACAGCCAGGGTTGGTAGACATTTTTTTGTTTTCCTTATATTTTATTATATTATTGGCCAATTTTGATTCCTTTTTGTGATGAATGCCCGGCAGTCTGGACCATTCTGTTTCATTTTGATTTCTGGTTAATGTTCTTACCACTCACTCCAGCTGAGGGTTTCCCCATATGTACAGCCTTAAGGTCACCTGTCATAGTTCACCTACCATGGACGACCTCCCTGTACTTTATGCTTCAGATGTAGATACAGGATCTGTTGCTCCAAGATATAGGATATAGCTGCCATGAATAAAACTGGGACTGTTTCTTTTACTTTTGGTTGTTGTTGCTCTCCAGTGTTGATCAGAGGGGGGTGGGTTCTTGGACCCCGTAAAGCTGTTTTAAACTTAAACTCGTTAACAGCTTAACGAGGTAAATAATATGGAAGGACAACTTTTCTGCAGCCTTTCATGGCAAGAGGTGAGATAACAGGGGAACAGGGACTATATATTACATTTCCTTTGCATTTTTAGTGTAAGGAATTCTTTAAGAAAAACAGCTGACTTTTAAATGAAAATGTGTTTCTAATGGCATGACTTGTACATTTTGCCTTACTCACAGCTACAGTCCACATGAAATGTATTCTACAGCTCTTAGTAGTTGCAGACAAGGAGAATTCTGAGAAAAGCAATATTGATTCGCAGTGGCTGGGAGACTGCCATGGGATGCTCAATTTTCACCTTCATCTTCCATCTCCTGCCCAGTGTAATCATATCTACTCATCAACAAACTTCAGCCAGTGCAGCTGTAGTGAGGGAGGAAGCCAACAGCACTACTGACCTTGTTCCTGTTTGTTACTGGGGTCATGCAACATATAGGTCCACTCTGATACCAGGAAAGGGCAGTAAGGTTTAAATTTCAGGTCGTTTTTTAGGTAATGTGGGAGATGTTGAGACAATTCTCTGCCTAATTGCCAGTCACTTTCATACAATTTCCTGACACATACTGATCTTATTTACCAAAATGTGAACAGGGCATGGTGAAATAGCATGGTTATATACACAAACCAATAGTCCATCTGTTGGAATTCATTAAAAAGCAATTGTGAGTTGAAATAAAATAAATCCTGCAATGCAATTCCATTTCCAGACAGGCAAATTTGATTCCCCATTTCTCCGTTATTACATTTTTCATATTTGCAAAAAACATTTAGGACCCTATCTAAGGTAATGGAAAAATGAGGGGTGGCTTCGAAATAGACAGCAGCAGTGGGCCAGGGATGTCCTTCTTTTCTGGCAAAACATGGAAATGAGGGCAGCCACAAGGGGTCAGCTGTAAAATGGCATCAGCAGAATACCATGACTCATGGCGGCACAATCCCAATATCTTCTTTTGTCTGCTTCAGTGTCTGGTCTTTGATTGGGTTAGCTTTGTTTAACATTAGGGTTGAAATAAATGAATGGAAACTGAGGTTCTGTGTAGTGGTGTGACAATATATTGATTTAGCAATATATTGTCGTCCTTGCTCATGCACTATACTATTCTGTCGTCCTTGCTCATGATAATCGATATGCAGACAACAATATCAATATTTTAATTCACTTTAAATTACCTCATGTTTTCTCAGGGTGGCGCTGCTCGACTGAGTGCAGGACACAGGGAAAGTTGAAGAAAAAGTTACCAACAGGCAGATGCAGAGAAAGCTTGGCTGAGAGACACCACGGCCACATTTAAATCTAAAATCTGACTTTGGTTTTTAGAACATTGATGGAACAGATTGTGGATTATTTTCTGCACGTCTCTTTCCCACACTTGTTTAATGCTGAAATTAAGCTACAAGGGAAGCGTCAAAGTGAGTGAACACACATCGCTAGAGAGCTTCATTAAAAAAGGGAAAAAAACTCCCGGCAAGTGTGCAGAACTCAGCGCCCCCACCATTATCTAGCTTTGCTGAACTGTCCTCAATAATAATTTAGATAGAAGCATAATGCTCCACATTTTTCTCGGTACCCAGAGAGTTAAACTAGCTGGCTGTACCCAAATATGTGTTTCATTGGAGGCAATGCATTGTGGACTATGTAGTGTCTGATGCAGGAAAATGGGTGTGTAATACAGGCAGAAATGAGGTGGAAAGAGAGTTGCTTTCTGGGTGTAGTAGTTTGGCTGGTAGTACGATGCTACTGCAAATTGCCAAGTGACAAAGTACTTTCCTCCATCCCATCTCTCCTACAGCTATAGATCATCTTACCTCCCACCACCTCATCTCTCCTACAGCTATAGATCATCTTACCTCCCACCACCTCATATGTCCTACAGCTATAGATTATTTTACCTCCTTTCACCTCATATGTCCTGCAGCTATAGATTATTTTACCTCCTTCTACCTTATATGTCCTGCAGCAATCTCACATAGCATTACTGTACCTTCCTGCAGTGCTTTCTGTTTGTGCCTGCCGCATGCCCGTTCTCTGCATTCACATCGAGTGGTGTGGTCTGCAGTAGTAAAGAGCTACAGTCGACTGTATGACATCATCTGGGGCACCATCAGTTCAAGGCAAGGACACCCGCTGTTTAGTTCATTTTAGAGCATCTGCACGCAAAAAAACCTGATCAGGAAAATTTACACAGCAGATATATACTGATGTATATCCCCAGTGGAATGGGGTTGGCTATACTGATGGGTAGAGCACAATGCATATTTCTTCTCTCCTTCATCTGGCATCACACCCAATGAATGAGCCCAGTGAGGTGTCCACTTGGAGCTGACTACTGTTGAGCATTCTGAAGCCTTGGCGAAGCTAGATTTAGTGTCAATCTGCCTCGATTGACTGACTGGCATGAGTTTTTTAAATGATCACAGAGTAAATGTGTGCACACACCATAAAAAACATAAGTGATGCCCATATACACATATGAGTATGCGATAATCATGAATTATGTGCACTGCATACTGTCACGGCACTGGAGGCTTAGGTGGAGAATTGAAGATCACAGCCTATGCCTTCTTGAACGCACATAGGACATACTATAAACGTTAGACACTGTAATATGCATCGTTTACCACACCCATAACACTCTACAGGCTGTGGAGTACAATCTTAACTACCTCATTTCTTTCTGTAGCTTCTGTACTGTAAATTGATACTATAACTCTGGGCAGTAACCTTAGCAAGTGCCCATTAGGTTAATTGACCATGTGTAAGTTGACTGAACAGGGGATCCTCGACTAACAATGTCATCAAATGATGAAAACTGCCCCAAACCCAGATATGAAAAGTGAAAGTACATATAATAAAATGCTCTAAAAAAGCAATACCAATCCTCAGGTGGTTGAATGTCTCCCTCTGGTGGGCAGACAGAGGAATGGCCCCAGGAAAAAACACAGTAGACGCTTATGTAAGGGGTTTCAACTTGTGTTAAAAAGTACAACACACAATGAGCAACGGAACCCCGTCATAAGTCGAGGACCTTCTGTACTTTGAAATGATGGGCAGTGGAAGCCTAGTGTCTAGTGCCCTTTCCCTGATGATCACAGGGTTGAAGGTTCAAGTCCTAGCCCAAGCCCTAGTGAGAAACTCTTGAATAAGGTACTGTCCTGCGACAACAGAAGCAGACAGATACCAATGTACTGAAGTCAATCAAGCAGCGCTACAAAACGTCTAGGTTGCTCAGAGCAGGTTCCTCTATCGAAGATTTGAAGACCCATGTGGACAAGGCCTAAAGGTGAAATAGAGAGAGGTAGTGGCTACAAGCATCAAGCTAAAACTTCACTTAGTGGAACTGTACGACAATGGCACTTCAAAAAGAAACAAGCATTTTTGTCCATCTTTAATTACATGTGTCCTACACATGCAGCAGAGACAGAGAAGGTTCTAAAACTAGCCAGCCTGATTGTTTCCATGTTTAGCTGGGAAATCGTCCCAAGTGACAGCTTTATTCTACATGAGAAACTTCATCAAAGGGGATCTGGACTGTCGAATCCCAGCCAACCCTTGAGGATAAAGGCTGACCAGATGCCTGCATCCCTCTCCTGTATGACCATCGCTGGAATTTTCAAAGCTGAAGATGAAAGGCTTCAGTTGCTCTCTGGGTCATCATTCAGAGTTATAAACCTGGAGGGGTTTGATCCTCCTGTGCTTGGATCCACACTATTCCTACACCACAAAGAGGACAAAGAACCTATAGCACCATTATGAGCTCTGAGAGATGGTGAAGGAGATTTTTAATGAAAGCCCTCAGTTTCTAAAGTCTGAAATATTTTGGACTACACTCATTTTTGTAGAGACCAACCATGAGACTTGAAGCTACTGTGGTTTGCTGCATTTCTGTCCATCATGTTTTTTTGCAGGTGCTTGAGCTTGCTCATCCTTTTCATGTATTTATTTATTATACGCTGATGCTGATCTCAGATCTGTGTTCAGTCTCGTCAACTTTGTGTGTGAGGAGTAATGTGAGTTTACACTGCACTCCCATCTACAATGTATCAGCACCAATGAAGGAAACTTTAAACAAAGAGTCTCACACTGTCTCCATCTTCAGAAACACTTACAGTCTGATCTTCTTCCTCTGAGTCTGATTATGGACGTACAGTATCCAGCAGTAGTCGCATCATCTTCTCATTCTAGAAACCTTGGTAGCGATGCTCCATCATCTGAACGTCCAGGTGAGAACATTCTTCTCGTTCCTCACTCACCTATTCCCGATTATTTTCTGGAAAGATCATTAGATGGGAGCAGGAAGTGGATTTTCAGTCACATCCCAGTTTCTGCTCTGAATCAGCAGCTTCTGAACTTGTGTGCAGGAGACTTATGGTCCAGGATGTTCTCACAGAGTCGTTCCAGAGGAGCTGGGCAGCACTGGATTTGACTGATTCTACCAAATAAACAATAGATCATCAGCTTCATTACAGCTACTATACGTGCTGGAGAAAAACTAAACACACCCCTAAAAGTGCACTTCAGGTCACCTAAATACTGTAATGCGCTGATGGTTATGTCCCGAGAAAATGTACACATTTCAGTGTCGATTCAAATATTTATCAGATGAATGGGCCTGAAGTTCACTCAGAGACACACACACATCGTAGGCCTCCAGCGCATATTTGAACGGCATCTCCTAATTAATTATGTATGTAATTTTGCAGTCAAATTTGATTGCCCTCTGAGCCGAGCATCGCAGCGACTTTACATGCAAAGAGTGTGAATATGCATAGGGCGCAAATGGGACGGCAGCTGGTGGGAAGAAAAAGAGACTGCGGGCGGCCTCTCACTGCATCCATCTCCTCCAGCTCCTCTTTTTAATGTACCAGTTTCATATGGAGGGTGCTGCTTCGTGACATTTACAAATCTATTTCAAAAAGGTCACCTTCTCATTAGAACCTTTTATTAACACTGCAGAAGAATGGCATGGGAAATGTCATAGCTTTTATCTATAATTTTATCTATTATTCAACGCCTTTTTTCCCTGTGCTCCATGCACTCAAAGCAGATCAAATGGGGTTCGTGTGGGCACGTGTGTGTGGTTAAAAAAGCTGCCTCATTCAGTGTATTTGGATGCCTTAAACTGGAGAAGGATATATTTGGGAATATGCAGTGCAGGCAGTCAGGCTGGTTGGAGGGCTTTGACTTATTAGCTGCATCTGTTGTTGGAAATAACAGCAATAATAATAATAATAATAATAATAATAATAATAATAATAATAATAATAATACTAATACTACTACTACTGCTACTACTACTACTACTACTACTAACAACAACAACAACAACAACAACAACAACAACAACAACAACAACAACAACAATAATAATAATAATAATAAAGACCACATCAATAGTGTAATGATATTATACAAGTCCTGGCTGCCACATCTGGCCCACTTCTTGTCTGTCATTTTGTGTGATATTTAGGTCACAGGCTGGTGCATTATTTAAACACTGCATTTTTATTTTGCATTGTTCATTTATGATGTAGTAGTATGGAGGTCACTTTCCCATATTCCTATAGCAATATTATGTGCAGTTTTTGCAATAGTTGGCTAGGCAGTCACCATGAAGATCATTTTCATTTTTGCATCATAAAGTAACTTTTTTCCACCATAAAAATTTCCCACTTACACAGTTATTACAGTAATAACCATCTTTATTCCTGGAATACAGCACCCTTTAGAGAATACAGCCATATCACAGCATAGGCCAGTCAGTTACACGTACAGCTTCTCGTTTTCACACAGCATTAGAACTAAAGAGAAAATGAGTCCATATCTTATTCAGAGGTTCATTACTTTATGGTGAGCAATATATTTTATGTCTTTAGCTGGGAAGGTTCTGCTTCAGCAT
Organism: Lepidarchus adonis; assembly: GCA_037576955.1. Taxonomy (NCBI): domain Eukaryota; kingdom Metazoa; phylum Chordata; class Actinopteri; order Characiformes; family Lepidarchidae; genus Lepidarchus; species Lepidarchus adonis. Next base: position 15,375,795 of record JBBIGC010000001.1, read on the forward strand.
GAACTAAATTCCTTATTTTGGCATCAACTCACTGCACCTTTCCACTGACTGCTGTAAATCAGCCCCTCCGTCTGATTCGGGTGCCCCCAGAGGTGAGGTAAGTTCAGCTCTGCTCACAGCAATCTTGACTGAATTGTTCACAAAAGGTTTGCGCTAAAGAAAACAATTCTAACCAAGCTCAAATGTGATGAAACCATCAAAACGCTGCGTCTATTATCAGGAGTTCACAGGTTCGATTTGGCCTCACACTGCAGAGTGTGCAGGATGGCCCTTCTTCTCCATCCATCACTCATCGATATGCCGATATATCATTGTCAATGCTCATGTGATGAAATAACTGAAACGCCAACAGCAATATAGATATTTTTACTGCCAATATGATTTGAAGGTTTGACTCAATTTGCGTTGCTACTTCTTCTCTCCTCAGGGTGGCGACGCTTGACTGAGTGTAGGAGACTTGGGTGAACAGCTGAAGATAAAGAACAGGTAGATGCCCTAGCCACATTTAAATCTAAAGTCTGAGTTTGGCTTTTAGAACATTGATAAAACAGAGTGTAGATTATTGTGTGACGACTGTATCTCTGTGTGTCTTTTTCCTGCACTTCTTTCATAGTGATTGGATGATGCTACCAGGGAAACGTCAACATGAGTAAACACATGTCGCTGGAGAACTTCTTTTTTTTTTTTTTTTTTTTTTTTTTTTTTTTTTTCTTTTCTGAAAGTTAGGAAAACAACAGGGTAATTCTGTTGACCGGGGTGT
>JBBIGC010000001.1:15382777-15408594 GCA_037576955.1 Lepidarchus adonis
TTGTAAAGCTGCTTTGTGACAACTTCTGTTGTAAAAAGCGCTATATAAATAAAACTGAATTGAATTGAATTGAATTTATTCAAATTCTAATTTTATTTACTGAAATTCTCATTTTTATTTGTATTTACTGTGCAAATCCAGAGGGATTCATGTCCAATAATGAAACTATGTGTTATGATGTTCCATTGTTATCCATATATGACTGTATGTAAGGAAGAGGAATGGTAAGAAGAAGAAGACAAGGGAGAAGAAGAAAATGAAAAAGAAGACCATTAGAATAATGTAGCCTCCTAGAGATAAGTGTGACTGAAGTTTTCTAGCTCTACTGCAGTCTCTGAATTTTGTTTTTTCAGGTGATAAAAGCTGACTTTGGATTTGTTGTGGCTATTAAAACCAATTTAAAGCTGAGCCAATGCAAAACTTGTCCAATGATGGATATGAAAGAATGTACTTGTTGGATGAGATGATTACTATGTTGGCCTGCAGAAGTGGAGAGTACACTCCTATTAAAAGGCTTTCATTAAAACAATGGGTCATATGAGGACAACCCAGTATAACCTTAGCACAGCACTGATGTGAGTGGTGAAAGCCTGGACATTTTAAGCCCAAATGAGTCTTTATTTCACATCTGAGGATGCAGGAGAAGAATGAGAGAAAATCAGTTGGCAACAGTTATTATAGCTGCTTCTGCTTCACTGTGACTCTGCAGCAAATAAACTCATTAACAAGAAATGTCTGTAAATGCAACCGAGAAATGTGACATTAGAAAGCGATTTACACATTTCTTATTGCAGCAGTTTATTTATTTATTTAGGTTACGGTCAGAAATATTTTCTGGGTGCAAACTTTATACCTTTACAAAGAATATACTTTATAAAATGATAAAATATCATAGAATTATCATAAAATAATAACATTATTTTACAATTTTATTCTAATTATATGCACTATGCAAGTGTAATTTGTTTTTGTTTTTAAATCTACAAACTGAGCAGAAGCCATGTCATTTTAGGTAATGATAGTACATTGTTATCTGTATATAATAATGAACATTGACCCTAGGATATATTTCCTTTTGAAGAAGAAGAAGAAGAAGAAGAAGAAGAAGAAGAAGAAGAAGAAGAAGAAGAAGAAGAAGAAGAAGAAGAAGAAGAATGCAAAATATGAAGAAGAAGATGAAAAAGAAGTAGAATTAAATGAAGAAGAAGGAAAAGTAGAAGTGAATGAAGTAGAAGAAGATGAAAATGAAACAAAAAATGAAGCAGAAAAAAGAAAATGAAGCAGATGAAAAAGAAGAAGTAGAAGAAAATGAAGATGAAGAAAACAAAGAAAAAGAAATAGACAAATGAAGGAGGAAAAGAAGAAGAGAATAATGAAGAAAATGAAGAAGAGAAAGGAGAAGAAAAGAAGAAGAGAATAAAGAAGAAAATGAAGAGAAAGAAAAAGAAGGAAAAAAGAAGAGAATAAAGAAGAAAATGAAGACAAAGAAAATGAAGGAAAACAAGTACAGAATGAAGAATAAAATTAAGAAGAATAAAATTAAGGAAACAAAAAAATAGACAAAGAAAAGAAGAAGAAAAAGAAGATTGAAGAAGAAGAAGGAAAAAAAGAAGAGAATGAAGAAGAAGAATATTCAGATGTTAACATTATTTCTGCACCAGATTAATATACAGCTGCTGCCAGTGGAAATACCCTGAAAGACAAGAAAATTCAAAAGCACATTTTTTTTCATTTGAGCAAAGCAGCTGTTCTTTTCCCTAAGGTTCCCTACTCCTGTGCTTTGACATTGGTAAATGTGAGTACGTTCCCTCTTTCTTCCATGTGCACTGAAAATGGATGTGTACATGAAAAAAGCTTCATTCTTTAGTCCACATTCAGTCTCTCTGCTGTTATTGTAGAACACAGGAGAAGAGATGAGAGAAGGGGAGAGCCAGAGTGAGAGAGTAAGAGAGAGAGAGAAAGATGGAGAGAAAACAGAGCCGTCAGATTGGATGTGAGGAACGGAAGCAGAGGAGCACCTAAGGGAGCAGCGATGGCTAGCATATCATTAGTTCAATTTTCAGCCAACGTCTGATTTCAAAGGAGACACTTACATAGGAACATTCACAGCGGATGTATTCTCTATTGGAAAGAAAAAATGTAAAATGAGGAGTATCTCTGAAATGTTCATGCATAGAATTTCTCAAAAAATCTGTAGGAATTGTAAAAACATCTATGGAATAATCCGACAACACAGTTAAGGTCAGAAATGCATCCACAGCCATCACCCATGTACAGGAGCCCAGCACTGAGTGCAGTCATCACCCACTTTAGTTGGAACCTCTTGTATCTTCACTGATTGGACACCTGGGTTATAGGTCAGGAGTAGAATTATAGTTTGTTGCTGCACAATTCATCACTCCCTCTCCAGTTTCAGTGTCACTTTTAGGTTGAGGGTGTTTTGTCACCAAAACCAAGCTCACAGCAATTCTAGAGTTAGAAGGTGATCACTGAGCTGGAGGATAGCTATTTTCTAGAACCATAGTCCATGGTGAACTCTGCCTTGGGCCCATAGTTAACTGGTATTGGCTCCAGCTTCCCCACAACCCAAAACTAAAACAATGTTTCCCCAACGTTTCAACCAAACCTGGTATTGGGTGCAGTTGCTTAAATGGCGGCCTATCTAAAAAATTATTAAAACACATTCACTAAAAGTATAATTCAGTACAAAAAGACGACATCCCCAAATGATTAGTTGAATTTAAATGTTTACAGACTCCAGGGCCCCGGTCTCCAGGGGCCAAGTTCGAAGCTTCTATTTCAGATCAGTAAATTCAGTAATTCTGTAAATTCCGGTTAATAACATGGACAGTTTATTTTAGAGTTTTTAAACATAAATGAGCATTTTCTGCGACATGGGGCGGCCTATCGTTGGGGAAATACGGTAAGCGATTTGAAAAAGGAATAAATAAATGATGAAGCTTCTGCTCAGTCCTTCCTCTTGTATCTGTGAGTGAAATGAGGGAAAGACGAATGTTCTCCGTTCTATCGATCACATGCAGCAACACACTTATGGTATAACACAGCAGTGCTTTGTGCTAAACGCCTGTGTGCAAGCAGTCAAATGCAATTAAGAACTTGACCTTCACTTCAGGTATGGAGTGAAATCCACAAAGCACAATGGGGTCCTGACAGAGATACAGCCAGAGAACCGCACACACTGTCTCCGATTAAATACACACAGAGAGGTGTGAGGTTTGGACCAAGAAACTCATTTCTCTGACAACTTCAATCGCCCTCTCTGTTGTTTGGGGAGGGAAAGCTTGGCGTTTAAATGAAACAGCTTTGTGGAGAAGGTGCAGGGTTGCAATGAGCTGTTTTCTGAAGGGAATGGGTCTGCTGCCTGCCCTGCGCCCTCCCACTGTCTCCCTCTGCCATTGTGATTGGATTCTGCTGAAGGAAGATAGAGAGACCATTGGCAAGTAGGATCAAGACAGGTGACACAAGCCAACATGTGGATAGTGGGGAATTGAACTGAGCTGCTTTCTTTGGGTCATAAATCATAAAGCTTTGTCAGCAAGCTGCTCCTCTCAGCACTGAACAAACATATCACTGCAAAGCAGAACTCTGTGGAGTAATGCCTGAAAAAAAGTGCAAAGACAGCTACTAGTTATCATTCAGCTTTTTAAGCTCAACTGCGACTGATTACACACCTATTAAACAACAGTAATGTTAGATTTGTGTTGTAACAATGATATAAGTTAACAGATTTAGTTTAGTAAAGATGCCTAAATTTAGCTTCTTTAGTTTAAGTGCTATGAGGCCATGTCAAAATTAATATAATATAATATAATATAATATAATATAATATAATATAATATAATATAATATAATATAACATAACATAACATAACATAACATAACATAACATAACATAACATAATATAATATAATATAATATAATATAATATAATATTAAATGATAGAGAATAGTGACTGGAGATCCTGTCTCCACATGGAATCAAACACAACTCCAGACTCTTCTCCTTTGCAACAAGTTACCCAGACACATCAGAACTGCAGAAACTCTGTCTCTACCTTCATGAAACACCCCAAAACTGTTCTGTGACTACCCCAGCATTAAAATCTAATTTAACTTTGAACAGATATAGACAATCAATCTACAGAGTTGTTTATTACTTGCAAATTTGTCATTTAAAGTATTGTAATTACATCTTGCTTTCATTGATTATGTATAACATTCTGTACTCCTTTTAGTACTCTTTGATAATTCAACAAATCATAATTAAAGCAGATGCTGTAAAATATTCTAACTACATCTAATTAACTGTACTTACTTGAAGCACTTAAAGACAAAGAGGAATGTCCTGGACTCTACTAGATGGTAATAGTTCATATTTTTCGTGCTGTAGAACATGCCGTCTGTATAATTTGCTTATAAGCACCTAATGATTAACATACAATGTGTTATTAATTTTCTATTCTCTCAGATAGTAGCACGTTGTAGCATCTGCCATCTGCACCAGTGACAGCTGCTAGTCCTTCAAACAGGGGAAGTTTCATCAAGAGAACAACAGTATATTTTTTGTCAATGTACTTTTTGAAAAGACCTGTTATTTTTCCCTGATTTATGCACTAAATCAATCTTGGACATTGGTTGGTCCTGCTGTTTAATTCTGAGTCTCTCCTCATAATGAAGATTATTAAATGACTTTTCCAAAAGCAAGTGAACAGTATTTACACCGTCTGCCATTATGTACAACTTGCTCGCTGCTAGTCTCCTTCCATGAGCTACTTTAAAGATTTCAATAAAAAAACAAACTTTAGAAAACTGAAACAAGCAAATTCAAGAATGATTTTTAATTTAAAGTATGATGTATATAAACATTAATTTTTTATATTAACAGCCAATGGCGCACAATGTGCTACAGTTAGTCTCACAACTTCGTCTGGAAATCTGCATGGAGCTGAGCTCTAAATCGATGTAATACTAGTGAACATAATAAATGATGTCTATCAAAAGGGGGTTCCGCCCTTTAGACAGTTTGTCTCCGCCCACTGCTCCATTCACTCCCAGAGACACTGAGTTTCCCTGGAAGTGACGATTTCACTGCATTTATCCAATAACCGTTCAGTTTCTCTGCAGTAAAATAAAAACTGTTCTGTGTCTCATAGGATCCAGTGAAGCTGAGCTTCAGTACATGTTAATGCACTTTGCTGCCACGGAAATTTACGAGAAATAAATTGTGTCAGACAATCTACAATAAATAGCTGAATATGAAGCGCATCATGAAGTTCTAAAATGAATATAAATACTAATATACTAATATAAGTGCATATGTGAACATTTATTTTCTGACATGTTAGAGGAATGTTAGTCGCCACTGATGCGCACTGTCGTAGCACTTGCACTGTATTCTGTGACTAAGAGGAGTTTTTTATAGCTCAGTGCTGTTGTGTCTGAACTATTGCTTGATTGTTCCTGCACCTGGATGTCACTTTGGACAAAAGCGTAGGCAGGTAAATGTAAATATAATAATAAATACATTTTTAAAAATCTCTTAAATATGTTCAACATTCAGTTTGACAAATTGTACATTTATTTGAACAAGAAACCATAACCATCTTTGTTACAGTCCCTGTAATTAAATTAACTGTACACTAACAAAGTATACATAAAAGTAACACTTTCATAGTTTCATAATTTCATAATTTTCATAATTTTAATAAACAAAAAAACCCATATCAGTAACGTAGGAAAACTAAGTACAGAGAGTCCTTGACTTATGCTGGAGATCTGTTCCTACAGAGCGACGTAATGTGATTTCTGACATACTGTAAGTCTGAAACCTTGCACCTTAAGTTGTGCAAATTAGCGCAAGCCTTAACCCGCATAAACCAACCTTACTCACCGCAAACTCTTCATGTGAAAACTTATTCATCTGTGCTGCTCCCCAACTAGTTCTCACGTGTACTTTGCAAATGTAACACATCAGAATGACAAAATTTGCTTAATACATTTATGGGAAATGGCAATGTAAACACAAAATGCCATAAATCAAGTCTGACATAACCAGAAGACTCTCTGTATTTGTACATTTATAATCAATATAATATAATTATAATATAATTAAATTACAATCATGCCTTCCAGATTAGGTGGCATTGATTAGAATCCCTACAGGTGGAACCTGCTTTATTTAAACCTGACAGGATCTGGTGTTCTCTTGAAGTGAATGACGATTAAATTTATAATAAACTGTAAAAATATACAATTGAATTCAATGGCCGATAAAAAAAAATACTGACAGAACTGATGCTGTTTCTGTTTATTACTGTAAATAATACTTGTGAATGTCTTATCACACTGCCTATGTTTTTGCTACAAATAGTAAATATGTCTGTAAACCTAGTGTAAATGCTTTCAGACATGTGTACTACATGTGGCAATTATGCAGTCATCCTAGCATGCTCTGTTACATGTTTAGCAATGCTGAGCTTCAATTCTGGATCAAGATGCAAAAACAAAAAGATCTAAGTGATGTTGAAAGTCATTTCATTATTGGGGATGGAGTTTTGTTAAGAAAGACTGCTCAGCTGGCTAGTGCTTCAATGGGAAATGTGACTAAAGTGACCTCTGCATTTAGAGCTATAGAAAAGACGCAAGGAATCAGGTGTACAAACTGTGGAGGGAACATTCAGTGAGCATGTTGCTCATAAATTACTGTCATAGATAAGAACACCTGCTTCTCAGGTGTCTGAGAACATCAGTGTTAGTTAGAGTTAGTCCACAGCTACACAGAGAGGAATTCTGTGGGTTTCAGTGCAGAAGCCAAACATTATATTGAAAATCACAGGCACTGGTCTACTGAGATGTGGGAAATAGTGATAATGTGATGTGATGATGCAACATTGCAATGTATTGGCGGGAAGGTCACTTTGCAGACAAATGGGCTGATTGAAGTCCGCAGGCTGCATTTGGCCTTTGGACTTTTGGACTTTGGACACTCCTGTTCTATAGCAAATGCCCTTTATGGCATAAGGCATTAGAAATGAAAGCAGAAGTGTTCTTTGCTTGGCAGCACAGTAGTGGAATGTTTAGCTCCATTATATGTAGAGTGTACAAGCTCGTCCTATGTCCTCCGGGTTCTCTGGTTTCCTCCCACAGTCTAAAGGCTTGTGGTTTAGGTTGACTGGCTACATTACCCATTGGTGTGAGTATGTGTGAATGGTTATTTGTTTCTGTTTACCCTCCACTCCATGGTGAACCCTGACAATAGTCAACTGGGATTGGCTTCAGCTTTCCCACAACCTGAAATGGATAACTAGTTTTAACAGCAGCATTACATTTATCTATAGCCAGATTCCATTTAACTAGTTTTATGTGTAAAATTGTGTCCAGACCCAATAGTAATGTCAGGCATTTCTTTGCAATTGTTGCCATCTTGCCATTCATGCATGGCTGTCCCACACAATCTGCATAAAATGTCTCTACCCTGTGATCAGTCATGTGATTCTGGAGCATGAACAGCATAAAAGCACAGAGACTAATGACCCAGATATTACACTCTACCCCAGACATGTCTTCCACTATTTAGCTTCTGTCTTTGTAGTGCAGCTTCAGAAATGAGGGGCTTCTTAAGTCACCAGAGGCTTGAGGGGAACTGTAAATGGTGTCATTTGATCTTTCTTACTATCTAACACCATCATTTTTTTCTTTTTTGCATCCAGCGCTTCCCTTGTTGCCAGGTGATTTAGACTGGTACGCTTTCGTCTTGCATATTAATGCAATTACTATGCCCCTGAGTCATGTCATGTGTTGCTGTCTGTCTGTGTCCTCTCTTGTGTGTGTGATTTAAGATTTAGGCCTGGTCCACACATAGCTGGGTATTTTGGAAAACAGCGATGTTCTGCTTTTGTTGTAAAATATATATATATATATATATAATCATGTACGCACAAGCACGGATTTGAAAATAAACAAACAAGGCACACAGTGTGACGCCCATTTTAAAGAAAATGTCTTTTGAAAAATTCTTTGTCCACAAAAAAATGTAAAAAAAATGTTGTTTTTAAAATGCTCAAAATTCTACATTTTCAGAGAACAAAAACACAGTCTTCTGAAATAGCTAACGTTTCAAAAAATTTCTGTCTACGTGTGGACAGGACAGTTTGGACTTAACAGTTTACTTTTCCCACACAAGTACACCAGTGAAATGTAGCCCTGCAGGACTATGCAATGACTTCAATACCCAGAATGGAAATATTTATACCGTATATATATAGTGATGGTTTTGATGGTGGCTACTAACTTACACACTCTAACACTACTAACACTCACAGTCGGCAAGGCTAAGGTGGGGCTAAGAACAAAGCATAAACAAATCTATATAGTACCGGTACATCTAAAAATTTTAATATTGTGAAAAAGTTCAATATTTCTTGACATTCCTTTCAGAAAGAGAAATCTATCTGTTATATAGATTCATTACACAAAATATAAAAAATATATATTTAAAGCCTTTATTTCTTTGAATTTTTTATAATTATGGTTTACAGATAATAAAGCCTCAAATTCACAGTCTCAGACAATTAGAATATTGTGAAAAATATTCAACCTTGGAAAGTCATGGTGTCACATCCTAATCAGCTGATTAACTCAAACACCTGCAAACATCTCCTGAACCTTTAAATGGTCTCAGTCTGCGTCAGGAGGCTACACAATCATGGGGAAGATGCTGGCTTAACAGATGTCCAGGAGACAGTGATTGAAACCCTCTACAAAGAGGGTAAGCCACAAAAGGTCATTGCTAAAGAACCTGGTTTGTCCCAGCAACAGGGAGAACCGAAACCTTGAGAGGACTGCCCAGCAAAATCCATTCAAAAATTTAGGGGAGCTTCACATGGAGTGGACTGAGGTTGGAGTCAGCAAATCATGAGCCACTACAAACAGACGGATCCTAGACATGGGCTACAAATGTCACATTCCTTGTGTCTCCACTCATAAACTAGAGACAACATCAAAAGCATCTTACCTGGACTAAGCAGAAAAAGCACTGGACTGTTGCTCAGTGTCCAGATTTCTTTTTTCAGATGAATGTAAATGTTTCATGTCATTTGGAAATCAAGTTCCCAGAGACTGGAGAAAGAGTGGAGAGGCACAGAATCCATGTTGCTTGAAGTCCAGTGTGAAGTTTTTTGGGGCCATGCCATCTGCTGGTCTTGGTCACTGTGTTTTCTAAGGTCCACAGTCAATGCAACATGTACCAGGAAATCTTAGAGCACTTCATGCTCCCTTCTGCTGACAAGCTTTATGGAGACGCTGATTTCATCTTCCAGTTGGACTTGGCACCTGCCAAAACTGGCAAAGGTACCAATAGCTGGTTCAATGACCAGGGTGTTACTGTGCTTGATTGGCAGCAAGCTCTCCTGACCTGAACCCCATAGAGAATCTGTATTGTCAAGAGGAAGATAAGAGACACCAGACCCAACAATGCAGACGACCTGAAGACTGAGATCAAAGCAACCTGGGCTTCCATTACACCTCAGCAGAGCCACAGGTTGATCTCTTCCATGCCACGCCACATTGATGCAGTAATTCATGCAGAAGGAGGAACAACCAAGTATTGAGTGCATATTGAAGCCTGACACTTCTGTTTACATTTTTTTTAATGATCTTATGCAATATTCTAATTTTCTGAGACAGTGAATTTTGGGTTTTATTATCTATAAACCATAACCATCGAAACTCCAGAAAATAACGGCTTGACATATTTCACTCTATGTGTAATGAATCTATATTATAAATATGTATTTCACTTTTTGAAAGTGATGTCAAGAAATATTGAACTCTTTCATAATATTAATTTTTTAGCTGTGCCTGTATATAGGTTTTAGTTTGGTTCAATTGAATTGATTATATGCAAGTTAACACTGGGTCAATGGTATAATGAAATGTGTTGGATGAGAAAACAGGTTAAATCAGCAGTGACAGCATTTTTATATAAAGAAAATATAAAGAAATCTGAGTAAATGTAAAAATGAAAAATTTTAAAGGTATAGAAAACAAGTAAATGTGTGGTATAGTAAATTGTATAATGTACAGTATGGCTTACAATTTTTTCGTTGCTTTTAGTGTTTCAACAGTGCATTCAACACAATTGTGCATTGGGTACAGAGCAATAAAGAATTGACTGTGTTTTGCAAAACCAAAAGAAAGATGAAGGTGTGGTATCACAAGTTCAAATGATTCAAAAAAATATACAAATATAATAATCTATATGTATATATACATTGCTCAAAAAATGAACACTCTGAGTACACATCAGATCTCAATGGGTTAAAATTATCCTGATATCTATACTGATATGAACTGGGTAATGTGTCAGGAATGAAAGGATGCCACATCAATCTACCGATAGCTGGATTAAAAAACACCCAAAATCAGCACATTTTGCCTGAAATTTCATTACAGCTACTCAGTAGTTTGAATGGCCCCCAAGTGCTGGTAAGCATATCTAACAATATTGGGACATGCCCCTTATGATCTTATCCTTTTAGATCTAGACCGGGGCATCTCTGCGATCCTTAACATTCCGAGGTACAACCTGGCCGCCTCAGATGAACCGTAACATATTGTTTCAGAGGTGTTTAATTGGATTTAGGTCAACTAACTCCTTCTTTCAGGAGCTGCCTACATACTCTCACCACATGAGGCCATCTTGAGGTGGAACTCAGGACCAAGTTCTGACAATGGCAGTCAGGGTGCTGTTGCCTAACATATGGATGTCAGTGCGTCACTCAGTGGATATACCTCTACAGACCACCCCTTACCTAAACCAGACAATCTCAGCAATGTTACAGGCAGGAAAGCTTTGTCCATGGCTTCTTCAGAGCCTTTCATGTCTGTCACTTGTGTTCAGGGTGAATCTGCTCTCATCTGTGAAAAGTACAAGAAGCTAATGGTGGACCTACCCATTCTGGTATTCTATGGCAAATGCCTATCGGACTCTACATGGCTCACTAGAGCCTGTTTCTGATTGTGTCTTTTTCTGATTGTTTGGTCAGAGACCTTGACACCAGTGGCCGAGTGGAGGTCATTTTGTAGGTATCTATCAGTGCACAGAGGAGCAGATACCGATCCTGCTAATGGGTTGAGAACCTTCTCCTGCTCTCCTAGTGTAACTGCCTGTCTCCTGAAATCCCTCTCATGCTCTGGAGAGACACAGCAGTTTTTCTGGCCATGACACATACTGATGTGCCATCCTGGAAGAGCTGGACTAACCTCTAGGGTCCAGGTACGGCCACATGCTACAAATAGTGAAACTGTCCCAAGTCAAATGCAGAATGAGTGCAGAAACAGTTGAGATAAGGAGGGAAAAATGTCAGTGGCCACTACCTGTAAAAGCATTACTGTTTGTGGGGTTGTCTTATTGTTGACTGTTCATCATTAATACCAAAGCAGCTGAAAACTGGTGAACAAACTACTCTGCTACTCGACTGACCAGATAAATATCCCAGAGAGATACAGAAATATGTGATATTAGTAGATGTAGTATGTGCAGTTAAAGTTAAATACAGAAAATATAGAAAATATGTGAAGTTGCATAGTGCAAACTAGACAGGTGTGGAAACAGCTTAACTGTGATATCTTACCATACCAAATTTATTCCACAAACATCCAAGTTCCAAGTGCTTTACAGTCAACAAAAAACAGAAAAGTACATTAAATCAAACATCACTTGAATGTCTTCAGTTGGTGCAGAAACTACTGCACTGGCTTCCGGTTCGTTTTAGGGTGGATTTAAAAAATCTTATGTGTAACGTCGAGGTCCTTGTGTCTGTTTTTGTCCTTCCTAGCCATTCCCTTTGTGTTCTACTCCCTGCATCTCATTTGTTTCCCCGCCCTGGTCCAGGTGATTGTCATTTTTTCATTGTATATTGTTGTGTCTGATAACACATTTAAAACGACAGAACTAGTTCAAATCTGGGGTCAAAGTAAAACCCTCAAGCTATTTGTTAAAGCATCATTTTGGAGATGACACAAAGTCTCCAACACTTATTAGATTATGAGAAACGGTCTGTTCCAGACTTGAAGGCCACAAGGCACAGCTCTTAACAAAACTAAAAACAATTTCTCACATACACACACACAGACACCAAAAATCTCTCTCACATATACACACACATAACAGACTAAGCATCCGTCAACCATGCGTCACTTAAAGACGACATGCGTCAAACATACGTCACTTAGTACACATCAACATATCATAAAAACACACACGCAAAGAATTTTTGGTAGGCTCAGATTGGTTACCCATTGGATGTCTGAATCTCTCTCTCTCTCTCTCTCTCTCTCTCTCGCTCTCAGACTTTTAACTCTGACAAAATCTGTTTTACACTTCTCTCTCTGGATCCCATTTTATCCAACAGGAGAATTTTGACTGTAAACTGTAATATTCTCTTTGTCTAATAAAATCTTTTATATCAGATGGCGATACTGACCTCTTCCTGAAAGTATTCAACACGATCAAGTATTTATTTCCCAAAAGCCTTTGTGTCTGTGCTGAACGTTGTGAATGTCACCTAACCCTGTACCCTGTGTTCCTCGTTCCCAAGTTGGTGTTTGTACCATTGCCTTCTGGTGTAAATAATTTTTATAGCAAGATCACTTATGAGTGCTTACTTCCAAATCTTCGCAAGAATCACATTATGTTTGTTTCTTAATGTCTTCATGGCCTCATCCCACATAATCTGTCTGATCTGCTTCAGCCGCACATTTCATCACGCTCTCTCAGGTCAGCAGGTCAGTTATTGCTTGTTGTCCCTAAAACAAAGAGGAAACTTAGAGGGGACCGTGTTTTTTCAGTCATTGCTCCAAAACTGTGGAATGATCTACCACTGAATATCTGCCAGCACGACTCACATAGTGTGTTTACGTCTGTTCTTAAAACACACTTTAACTCAAAGACTTTTAATTCTGTCTGAGATGTTGATTTTTACTGTGACCTATTATTTGTTTTAGTGTTTTCTTAGTTTATTTTATTTTGTTTTTATAGCTTTGTGTTTTATTTTGTATTTTATATACGTGTACAGCACTTTGGTCAACTGTGTTGTTTTTAAAGTACTATATAAATAAACATTGAATTGAATTGAGAACAGGCAAAGTGAAAACATAGAAACAAGAGATTTACAAAGAAAGCCTTTTATTGCTGATCAAAGGCTAAAAAAAAATGTGTGATTGGCAATGGAAGGCAGTGGATAGTGGTTGCCCCTTACAGAGTTACCGTAGTGGTGCAGTCCGGGTGTGTTAATTTTTTTTACTTTTCAAACAGCAGATTTAAATCTTTGCAGTGAACATGTATCTGTTTATGTAAAGACGACCTAGTGTGATTGGTGCAGCAGCCAGAAAACATGTTTTTAGCATCTGCCAAGTTTTTTGCCAGAAAGGCTACAAGCCACATGCATTTGCTTGAGAAGGAGCCAAGAAAATATGAATACTGTGCAGCAGTTTCCACTTCTCCGCTTCGCTTCTGACTCCACAGCAACAACAGACAAAAGAAAAGGCCTCGCATCATCCGGCTGAGAACCCATTTCTACACATTGCAGCCTTCACACATACACACACACACACACACACACACACATTTCATCTTTCTGTCCAATTTTTTACTCTGCCCTCAAGGTTAGTACTGATCCCATCGATTCGGGTCATGACACCTCTGCAGCCATTTTGGCTGAGATTTCATGGTGATTCACACACAAGTGCAAGCACACACACACACAGACACACACACACACACACACATACACACATACACACAAACACACACACAGTTTTGTTTCCCCCTGTCCAATCTGTGACCTCAGGACCATCACTGATCTCATCGATTGCGATGATGTCACCGCAGTCACTCGGGCTGAAACTCTAAAGGGAAGAACACAGTGAGAGCAGAGAAAACCGGCCTTTGTTCCACTTATTCTCTTTTAAACACGTCACAAACCAAATGCAACAACACCTACAGGTTTGTATCTATGATTGTTATAAACCTGCCTAAGCCTGTTGGTGCAGCATGTGATATTATGAAAATGATCATTTAAGCATGATGCAATTTGTAGTAATGCACTAGAAATAAGATCATGGATTCCTCTGGTTAAAAATGAATTAGCTGATTATTTCATAACTCTGCCCACAAGTCATATTTCAGTTTAATGTACGGGTTATTATCATTATTATTATTAATGATCAGGAGCTGATTGTGTAGGGTCATTATTTATACCCTTGTGCTTGTGTGAATGTTTGCCTAGTCTCTGATAAATATTGTGTGTTTCCTTGGTTTTCATATTGTTTTCCTCAGCTGTGTTGGATTTGTAATCTGTCCTTCATATTTCACTCATTAAATCTGGACTCATTCTAAAATCCTGTCTCATTTATCAGCATTAAAAATAAAAATATGATATTTTTCTAAATATTACCCTATTAGGCCTTGCCCAAATGTGTTTTTAAATCTTGAATAAATAAATGCTTTCTGGGTAACCTAGACATTTTGTAGAGTGCTTATTAATTTTAATATAATATTACATTTGTGTTTGTTAAAGCTAACCTGCAGACCAGACAGGAGTTGACCTCTGGGGACAGTAGTGAGTCAATCCAGACTGTAATGTTGTGTGTTGACCTGTGCGGGCAGTAATGAGTCAGTCCAGACTGTAATGTTGTGTGTTGACTTGTGGAGGCAGTAATGAGTCAGTCCAGACAGTAATGTTGTGTGTTTGACCTGTGCGGGCAGTAATGAGTCAGTCCTGACTGTAATGCTGTATGTTGACCTGTGAGGGCAGTAATGAGTCAATCCAGACTGGAATGCTGTGTCTTGAACTGTGGGGGTAGTAATGAATCAGTCCAGACTGTAATGTTATATGTTGGCCTATGGGGGCAGTACTGAGTCAGCCCAGAATGAGTCTAAGCTGTGGGGTTTGAGGTTCATCCTTCATTAGATGATGACATATGGATCAGTGTCTTTATTAGAGCTGAACCTTGACTTCCTTATGTTAAAACATTGCCCCCTACTGGTTTCACCCCCTGACTACTCAATGTGTGAAGAATCATTCTCCTCCAGAATGTTACATTAATGGCATGCAAATGCAATTCAGATGTTTTTTGGCTCATTTGGGTTTTTGTTGTACAATCTGCTTCTGTTTTGTTTCCTTCCAAAGTCCAAAGATGTGTAGGTCAAAGTCTTGTGCATTTGAGGGCTACGAGATGCTAAATTAGGTGTCTGCTCTGCAATGGACTGACCATGTGACCATGTGACCAGTTTAACACCAGATGATCAAAAGTTTAGGACCATGCCTCCAAAAAACCCATAAACCCCCCAAAACAGAAATCAAAGCTCCAAACATGAACTCAGTAATGAGCAGCTCCACTGTTATTGTTGATCACTTCATGCTCGATGCAGGTGTTTCCATGAGGTGAGTGAAAACATTTCTCCAAGTGGTGAAGACGCAGCATGAAGGGAATCTACTGTCTGGAACTCTAAGGTTCTCAATTGGATTTAGATCAGAGGAACATGCAGGATGGTCCAAAAGAGTGATGTTCTTCTCCTGGAAGAAGTCCCTTGTCCTGTGGGTATTGTGTATTGTAGCATTGTCCTGTTGAAAAACCCAGTCGTAACCACACAGACAAGGACCCTCAGTCATGAGGGATGATCTCTGCAACATCTGGACAGAGCCAGCGGTTGTTTGACACCCCTGCACCTCCTGAAGCTCCATTGTTCCATTAAAGGAAAAAGCACCCAGACCATTATGGAGCCTCCTCCACTGTGGCTCATAGAAAACATCTCAGGTGGGATCTGCTTGTCATGCCAGTAATGTTGGAAGCCATCAGGACCATCAAGGTTAAATTTTTTCTCATCAGTGAATAAAACTTTCTTCCACCTTTCAGTGTCCCATGTTTGCTGCTCTACTGCAAAGTCCAAATGTCCAGTTCTGTGGTCTTCATGGATATGAGGCCTTTGAAGCCCTTCAGTCTCAGATGTCGTCTGATGGTTATGGGGCTGCAGTCGGCACCAGTAACAGCCTTAATTTGGGTTGAGGATTGTCCAGTGTCTTGACAGATAAGCCAATTGGATCCTCCGGCTCAGTACTGGTGACCTTTTTTTTATTTTTGTTCCACAACCCTCAGGATCATTTAAGAAATTCCAAATTACTGTGTTACTGTGTCATCACCTCAGCATTGATGGAGCTGAAAGACTCTGCTTATGTATTTCAACAGCCCGAAAAGAGGAAATATTTTTGCCGTTGCCATCAGATTGTCATGACAGTGTGAACCTCACAGAAATCCACATTTTTACACAGATTTGGTCTTTTAAAGACATGTGGTCCTAAACTTTTGATCAACTGTGAAACAGCCAGTTTCAGTTTAAGTAAAAAAACATTTTTTGTCTCACTCCCATTTCTTCTTGTAGCTGTTGAAGATCTACTCGGAACCTTGTTAGGATCCAACAATGCAACATATGATTTTTTGCCATTTGTCAAGTGGTCTTAAACTTCTAATCGGGACTGTATGAGCACTACTGATTAGTTGTCTGCTGCAAAGCTTGCTAATATGCATGAACATTCACCTTCTTCTACTCTGTGAATCCACCCTGGCATGAGCCCAAGGAAAATGATTTGAGCCATATGGTTTTGAAACTCATCAGTCACTTGCCAAACACACTTGCTGCCTTTAAATCCATTTTAAACCTCATTCGTTTGCTTCAGCACGTAATTAACTTTGACAAAACTTGACAGTGTGTCAAGCTAACCCCTGTGATGGTGACACTGCAGATATTTGGAAGTTTGGTAGATAACTTCAGCATGCTGTGATGAGGAAATCCAAAGCATATTATGTTTGCCCAAGAGAAATTCACAGAAAATTAAGAATTTGCTCATTTCAAGAAGCTGCCTTACATCGTGCAGTGGAGGCCTAGTAGGAAGGACCTTGTCCTTGTGATCAGAGTATTGCAGGTTCAAGTCCCAGCCCAGGTTTTTTTTGATACCCTTACGGTCCCACTGCACTGCTCCATGTGTGGATAGGTTAAAGGTGTGGGGTCTGTTTACAATGACAAATTTTTTTAACATAAATTCTCTGTGCTTTCACATCCAGCTTGCTTGTGCTTGGCAGCTTTTCCTCAGGTTTCAGCTTACTAAACTAAACTAAACTGAAAAAAAAACAAAAAAAACTAAACTAAACTGAACTGAACTGAACTGAACTGAACTGAACTGAACTGAACTGAACTGAACTGAACTGAATCAACATCCAAAATGGTGGAAATCAGATGGGGCTAAATCTGTCACATGAAACATTAAAACCAGTTACTACTCTTCCTGCTTTCACCTCCATCTTTCTCCAGCTGCATTACTCACCTGTTCAGTCTCATCTCCAGGCTAAAATATTGCTGTTCCCTACTTCTCTGATCTCCTCACACCTGCTCGCTCTCTCAGGTCTGCGAGTGGGGATCTTCTGGCAGTTCCTCACACAAGACTTTCCACCAATGGAAGCAGGACCTTCAGCACCACAGCCCCCAAACTCTGGAAATCTTTCCCTCAGTCTTTCTGTGTTCACTCTTCCCTTTCTACCTTCAGATCTACAAACTACTACTACTACTACTAATAATAATAATAATAACAGTAATACACATAGAACGCAAGGAAAATATAAAAGCAAAATGTTTCATTGTGATGATGATGACGATTATTTTTATTATAAGTGTCATTAGTGTTATTGTAGTTGTTACTATTATTTTTTTTGTTATTGTTATTATTATTGTTGTTGTTGTTATTATTTTTGTTATTGTTGTTGTTTCTGCTGCTGTTGTTGTTTTTGTTGTGTCACTGATAATAAACTGATAATATCGATTTAAAGGATAGCGCTATCTCATTGGCTAAACTCCACTGGTCCCGCCCCCTGTAAGCCCCTCCCTCCCTCCCCGATCGAGCCTGCTGTGCTGCGCCGGTGCGCGCGCGCGTGTTTGTGGAGAGACGAGCGTGTGGAGGGAGCGCAGGGGGAAGGGGAGCAGAGCAGTGGCGCTGGGGCTCGGTTTAGATGCGGATTAGCTCTGTTCTAGTGGCTCCATCGGGAGAGAAGAGGGAAGGAAACGGAAGCGGATTAGAGACAAACACCAAGAACGACAAGCAGAGAGAGAGAGAGAGGGGATGGATGTGTGAAAGGCAAAGGGGGATGTTTACTGTGAGCACGCGCATGGATGGCGCATGAGTCAGAGCTCCGGAGAGAAGCGCGCAGAGAAGCGCCTCCACCTCTAGCCGCTGGACCGCAGGTAAGACGCGTTTGTGGCTTTTGCTGAAGTTTGCACCGCTGGATCTCCGCGCGTTCTCTTCTTAGGCAGCAGAAGAAGTTTCCAGCAGGCTCACGTTCGTGGAGCCGTGCATCAGTGCTGCCTGCGCGCGCGGACAAAGTGGCAAACGCACGCGAACAAGTGATGATGCCAGGGGTGCGCTTGGACATGGCTGCATGTCTGCATGTAAATGCGCCTCGTGACATAGTTTACTCCTAACGCCAGAATGCAGATGTGGAGGAAGATAGAGCTCAGCTCTGAGCTCCCACTGAGAAGTGCACTGATGGAGATGTTCTCCTGGAACCCATCATCACTGGGACCAGACAGGAGGACTCAGTAAATGTCAGAGTAAGGGCTGTCCGATACCGACTGGGTCTGATATCATGATATTTGTGGTAACGATATAAATGACGATAATCCAGTCTGCGTTTTGTTCATGCAGTCCCGATAGCCGTCCAATCACAAACCTCGATCTAGGACAGTAGAACTTAATCCTGGCCATCACACACTAAATCAGACACACAAATGTTCACATCTGGACCCTGAATCCAGATTCTGTTCCTGGATTTTGGAATCACTGAGCTGTTGATTGGAGTAATTCCAGAGTCCAGGAGCAGAATCTGGATTCAGGGTCCAGGTGTGAAGGGTTCTGTACTAAACTCCAGTTGCGGACGATACAAAACAGGAAGTTTATTCCCAAATTAAAAACCAACACTGGCAAGATTTACATCCTAACTCCTGGAAAGACAAAGGGAAATGTAAAAACAATCTCCCGTATGTCTACCAATAGTTGCCCCGGTAATTTATTGAAAAAATGATTGGGACGCCCCTGCATTTAATAACAGGCGTTTGTTGGAGACGGGTTATTATTCTCCTCACAGACGAATGATGATGGTATTTACAGCCACAAAATGTCATGCAGCTTCTTCACATTTATTTTGACAGAAGATAAAACATCACGACTGAAATCATCCCTCTGTCTGTTCAGTGGTGATACTTGTCTGCGATTGGCTGCTGTTATTGTGGGAGTGGTTCAGCACCAAATGCAGTGATAAGTTTAAACAGAGCCGCTTAATATACATCAACGACCCTCAGGTATCGTGACAGAAATGAGTAATTATGCACGTTACACTCATATAACTGTCTCCAGAAATCAGAGGTTTGTTTTAAGCCGTTTCATACCTTTTAGGGAATAAATTCTGTTAAAACACGGAGGTAGAAAGTTCGGAGGCGCGGAGACGGGGCTGCTATTGGAGACCAGCATCTATTTGTTGACATCTCTTCAAACCTGGCGCTTATTGGAAACGGGCATCATTAAGAGACAGGCTTTTATTATAAAATAATAAAATAATAAAATAATGATGGAACAGTGTAAATGTGTGAGATGGTGTAAACACGTTGTCAGTATCATGACAAAGTCCTTTGGGGAGGAGTAGTGCTGGTATGTGATGGACCAAAACATTGGGCACCACTCTACATAAATGCAGTGATGTTCGTTCTTTTGGCTCATGAATTTACCACTGTCCTTAACTGAACCAGGCCAGAGTGAAACTGAGTGGCATCTCTTCATTGTAAACGTAATGACATAAGGTGTCATTTGTGCCTCTGGTAGCTCTGGATTCTGTTCTGCTTTCTTTTCACTTCATACGTTCATTATAGCCAATCAAACGTAGTGATTTAAACTGATAGTTTGTTGAACTTTAAATGATTTTTTTTTTTAAATATGACGTATGTAAAAATGTGGCAGTACATTTGCACCAGCTTGTCAAATCTGAAAAATCTCAAATATTTTGATATGCATATATTTTTTGTTTTTTTGTGATCTATTACATCACAGTGGGGTCGCAACAAAATAGTGCATGATCTAATGTATCACATGAAAATGTGTGTTCATTTTCAGCTTCATTTTACTGTTGTGCAGTGTGTTTTATGGAGAAGCTGCTTTTATTTATAACTCCATAGCTTTGACCTTTGACCTGTAGTAATAAAATCTTTAGATTATAATCTGTTTGCATGTGAGAGTTGGTGGGAGTGTAGCAGATTGGGTGAAATGTCATCACATTTCATACTGACCAGAGGTATAGAACCAAATTGCTGTAAATTCTTAAGTATTGAAAATGATCAGGTTGTCCAAGATAAAACAAAACCACATTGCAACATTATTGTAATATTTTATTTCTGCCAAATAGCCCAGCTCTAGTTATGATGTTATATTTCTGCTGTATCTCCATCCTAGAGCTGTGTAATGTGATAAATTATAAGTTGTGGTGAGTGTTTGATTTTCTAAAAAACATTGTTGAACATCATGTTACATTTCAAAGAGCTAGTTTCATTTAAATTTATTGCATTTTGGTGTAAAACACAAAAAAAATCATTTGTACTATTTAATTTGGCTTAAAAAGTTAAATGACTGGTTTCTCTATTAGTTATTTATTTATTTGTTTATCTATTGTTGCCACTCATCCTTTTATTGGGTTGCATATCCTCCTGCAGTTTTGAACCAAATTCATTGTAAATACATAGTAAAGAAGTGTGAGGAAATCTGCATTTTTCTCATTCCTATATATTACAAAAATAAAAGTTCTAGTGTCAAAATAAATGCCCTAATGACAAAACAAAAAAATTAATGTTACATTTTAAAATATTTTTTAAATGGTGGTGAGTTGGTCTGAGCTGCTATGATAAAAATAAATAAATAAATAATAATATCACTGCTGGCTCTTTTTGGTTTGTTCCATAATAAACAGACAATGAAACAATAAATATTGTGACCCTTACTCCAGCCGCAGCTTTGAATGGTGCAGATTCTCAGAGTGAGGTGAACCATGGTCCCAGTGTTTTCAGTGTAGCCATTGCTATGTCCTCCTCTCGGGCAACAGCAGAGGATTACTTCAGGACCGCTGTCAGTGAGTCCGTTTTCAGCCCTGTGCCTTGCGGTGTTAATCAAGATCGTTTTGTCACAGTTGACCTTTCAAGAGCTTATATCCTCCACACACATTAGGTTAAATGGGACAAGAAGCTCTGCGTATTGTACAGGGGTGCATCTCCTGTGGTGGCATGGGGTGGCACGTGCCATCATAATATACAGGGGGGCAAATAAGTATTTGTATTTGCAAGTTGTCCCACTTAAAAAGATGAGAGAGTCTGTTCATCACTTCTGTGAGAGACAATGTAAAAAATCCATGAAATCACATTGTATGATTTTTAAAGAATTTTTTTGTATAATGGTGCAGAAAATAAGTATTTGGTCAATAACAAAAGTTCACCTCAATACTTTGTAATGTAACATTGGTTGGTCAAACGTCTCCTGTAGGTCTTTACCAGGTTTGCACACACTGTAGCTGTTTTTTTGGTCCATTCTTCCATGCAGATCTTCTCAGTAGCTGTGATGTTTTGGGGCTGTCGCTGGGCAACACAGACTTTCAACTCCCTCCACAGATTCTATATTGGATTGAGGTCCGGAGACTTGCTCGAAGGGGGCAGTGGTGGCCTAGTGGTTAGGACTTTGCCCCTGAGATCAGAAGGTCACAGGTTCAAGTCCTAGCCTGGGCACCGCTGAGGTACCCTTGAGCAAGGTACCATCCCCACTTTACTGCTCCCTGGGCACTGTTGATAGCTGCCTGCTGGTGCATGTGTGATGGGTTATATGCAGAGGACAAATGTTGTTGTGGTGCACTGTGTGCAGTGGTGTGTTCACAATGATTGGAAATCACTAATCACTAGAACACTCCAGAACCTTAAAATGCTTTTTACAGAGTCACTGCTTTGTTGCCGGGCGGTGTGTTTGGGATCATTGCCTTCTGGAAGATCCAGCCACATTTAATCTCCAATGTTCTCACTGATGGAAGGAGGTTTTTGCCCAAAATCTCACGATACATGGCCCAATTAATCATTTCCTTAATACGAAACAGTCGTCCTGTCCCCTTTGCAGAAAAGCAGCCTCAAAGCATAATGTTTCCACCCCCATGCTTCACAGTGGGTATGGTGTTCTTGGGGTACAACTCAGCATTCTTCCCCCTCCAAATACGGAGAGTGGCGTTTATACAAAAGAGTTCCATTTTGGTCTCATCTGACCACATGGCATTTTCACAATCCTCCTCTGGATCATCCAGATGATCTTTGGCAAACCTTAGACAGGCCTGGACAAATCAAGAAATAAGAAATAAAAAATAACCCAGCAAAGCTCCGTCTACTGTTTACACTAAATCTAAAGTACTATGAACTGCTCAGAAGCATCAGAAATCACTTTTTCATTCTTTTACATGTTTTTTTGGTCTCTCTGCCTCAAAATTTTCCTATTTCCCATAACAAAATTTAACATATTAACAATATATTTGAATGCATTCTATTAATATGTTGCAATATATTGGCAACATGCTCTAATATTTTCTATTTTCACATGGGTTGACCAACTGAACATGATAATAGAGTTAGCCATCCCAATAAAAGTGGATAAATGTGCTTTAAAGAGTTGACTGTTAAAGTGTTCTTTAACCTGGCATCAGAGATTCATGAGGTTGGACCGTCCATTCTTGGCTGTGCCATGGTCACAAACTGTTTTGCTCTCCGAATGGAGGGCGTGAGACCTAATAAAGGGCTTTTGGGAGATAGCTGAGATTTGGTAAATAATGAAAAAGGTTCTTCTTTTTGACAGTGCTGGCCTTTCAATGGGCTGCTTTCCCAGACAGATTAAGCCTAGTCTTGGACTATATCACTTTCTCAGGGAGGATTTTCAATTGGAATCCTCCCTGTTATAAGTCTGCATTCACTAATCCACCAGATCTAAAACATGTCAGGAATAATTTGGCTTACAGAACAATTCAAATATTCAAGTATTTATTCTTTCCGGTGGTATTTTATTTATTTAGTGCTTCTTGTTTGTTTCTTTCATGCTTTTTACTGCATATTTAAGCTGAAACAGCACAGATATCATGGTAGGACTGAAATTACTGAACTTAGTATGAGGCTGGTTTAACCAAGAGAAAAGACAAATTTTCATGTACCTTTAACTTACCTTTAAGTAGTGCAAGGCAGAATAACGGTTCATATTTTTCTTATACTGCAATGCCAACTTTTTTCATTTCTGCAACATAAACACACAAGCAACAGAGCAGCTGTGCTCTAAAATGGACAGAGAAAGTTCCAAAATAGCTATTTACTACAAATGCTGTTGAGCTAAAATTGAAGCTGTAGGCATCAACACAAGCAATTTGTTGCAAAAATGGTTTGGAATACCACAAATTTATGAAACATAGAAATTTGTTATATTCTATATTTTGACTGCAGCCATGCAGTGTGATTTCTTCACTTTATTAGTGCCAACCCTGTGAACTGTCACTTTGTTGGTCCATCCAAATTTGTATAGTTTTAATCATTTTGTGTTAATAATTTTAATAATTGTCTAGACATACTTTTTTTCCCCATGGTACAATACCGTATTTCCCCAATGATCAGCTTATACATTAATTTAGCAAACCTGGTATTGACTGCGGTTTGCTTAAAAACATGAAACACATTCGCTAAAAGTATAATTCAGTACAAAAAGATGACATCCCCAAATGATTCGTTAAATTTAAATGTACTGTTTACTGCAGCAACGAACAGTTCGAAAAACAATGAAAAGCAAAGACAGAACAGTGACGGGTCAGAATAAAACGCTGAACCTGAGAAGTGCCATTGCTTACCTCCTCTTCCCACTAGAAAACTGGAAACAAACTAGCATCGGTTAGCTCTTAGCCTAGCCATCATGCTAATCCTTGATGCACCAAAGACTCTCTGTATATTGATGCTGGAAAACGGCTCTGCACTGCTCCGTCACTCCACCTCTGCACATGTGATGGGTGACAAAGTTCTGTCACTTAAATGGCACTGCATCCAACCTCTTAAACATTTTCAGCCCTTTGCTACATTACATTACATCCTAGTGTATAATACAACCAGGAAAAAGCTCAATTTAGCAGAAATAAAAGGAACAAAAGTTTATTGCTGGCTGGAAAAGATGAGTTTTTAATTTTCATTTAAACAACTGGAGGGTGGAGCTACTGTAGTACAGCACTGTCAATCATTCGTCTACATGTAAATTCTTCAGTATAAAATTAGCAACACTGAAATGCAAAAACTATACTTTAGTAACGCAGCAGCTTATAATATGGGGCGGCTTATCTTGGAGTTTTAAACATAAATGAGCATTTTTTTTGCATCTTATAGAATTGGGCCTATAATGTGGGGCAGACTATCGTTGGGGAAATACGGCTTTTCTTCTACTGCAATCAATCTACTGCAAGCATTCTTGTCTCAATCAGTGGAAAGTGGGGTCCCACCCAGTCAAGCATGGGGGAATAATATTATAATATATATAAAGAACAGAGCTGAATTTGTTTCAGTTCTCCCTAAATATAATAATTATTTTGAAACCGCTGGGATGTTGGAGCAGTGGTTAGTGCCTCACAGTAAGAAGGTCCTGGGTTTGGTCCCCAGGTGTCATTCTGTGTAAAGTGTACTGCATGTTTGTGTGGGTCTCCTCTGGGTTCTCCAGTTTCCTCCCACTGTCTTTTGCTGTTTTCCTCTTTCTTTCTGTCTGTCTGTTTGTCTCTGTGCATCTAAAAAACAAAAAGTCATAACTGAATATCAGAATAAAATAAATCATATAAAATAAAGAAATAAATGCAATGAAAAAAGCAACATCTGTTTCCTCAGAAATGGAGCATAATTTAATCTTCATTCACTGAATTTACAGTAACTACTGATTAATGTGGATGAGAACTGCAAGCAGAACACACTGTTGTCATAGCTATGCAGGGCAGGCAAGTCCTTGTGTGTGTGTGTGTGTGTGTGTGTGTGTGTGTCTGTCTGTCTGTCTGTCTGTCTCTGTGTGTGTGTGTGTGTGTGTGTGTGTGTGTGTGTGTGCATGTGTGTGTGCGTGTGTGTGTGTGGGAG
Source organism: Lepidarchus adonis (assembly GCA_037576955.1). Taxonomy (NCBI): domain Eukaryota; kingdom Metazoa; phylum Chordata; class Actinopteri; order Characiformes; family Lepidarchidae; genus Lepidarchus; species Lepidarchus adonis. Next base: position 15,408,046 of record JBBIGC010000001.1, read on the forward strand.
AGAGAGAGAGAGAGAGAGAGAGAGAGAGAGAGATGTGTAATTCCCCAGGTGTGTGTGCAGAGCTCTCACACAGATCTGGTTGCTGTTAGTGTCGTGTGTCAGAACTGCAGTCACTCTGTTTTGTGCACACTTCCATTTGAGTTTAGTGGTCAATAAAACAATGTCCTGGGACCAGCGTTCGCCATCATTTCAGCAGGCGTTTATCGAGCGGATTTTAGTTATAGAGGCTTGTTTATGGCCCTGCTGTAAATCTGCAAATGTAAATGGGGCTCAAGCAACACAAAACATAAATAATCAAAGGCAGTGTATTCCTAACAACATTTTTAATGCATGGCCCAATAGATCGGAACGCCTCGCACCGTGCCTTCAGGGTGCTGTAAGTGCTCTGCTGTGGCCCAGCCAAGTAGAACACATTTGACATGGGTCAGGTATAAGGGCTGTGCTTACTCACTCCTGCATATGATGACAACTGTACACACACTCTCTCTCTCTCTCTCTCTCTCTCTCTCTCTCTCTCTCTCTCTCTCTCTCTCTCTCTCTCTCTCTCTC
>JBBIGC010000001.1:15482227-15505222 GCA_037576955.1 Lepidarchus adonis
AGGTGACAGGTAAAGTGAATAATGCTGACTTTCTAGTTATTTAATTACAAAAGCACCTGCCAGGCAGCACATGAACATCCAGTTATTGAAGTTGATGTGCTGAAAGCAGAGAAAATGGGCATACATAAGGATCTGAACCACTTGGGCATCTCCATAACAGCAAATGTTGCGAGTTTTCAAGGTACAGATAGTTGGTATCTACCAAGAAAGGACAACAGGTGACCCAGGAACAGTGTCATGGGCACCCAAGGCTCACTGATGCATGTACATGTAGTGTAATCACAATCATTCTGAAATGGGTCAGAACAGTCAGAGCTGTTTCAGCAGAATAAAGTGGCCCATACCCACTGTTGAGAAGGTGGTCTTAATGTTATGGCTGATTGGTGTGTATCTTGAGTTATTGTGGCAGTTTTAAGGTTTTTTTTCTGCTCTGTCACTGTTTCACAGTTCAAGCTTATAAACAAGGGGAAAAAGACAAACATCATAGACTCTATGTTGCGCATGCTGGAGCAGTACTCATCCAACCTGGAGGATCTGATCAGAGAGCGGACGGAGGAGCTGGAGGTGGAGAAACAGCGCACAGAGAAACTCCTGACAGAAATGCTGCCTCTGTAAGCTGTCTATTTTAAGGAAACTTATCATTACTTTATTTGCTGTATTATGGATGTATTTGCATATATCAATATTTATAGTAGGGCTGTAAACTTATTAAAATTAATTTGCAATTAAATTGTGATTAAAAGAAAACATAATATATATAAATATATGTAAAAAATTATCAGACCCATTGAAAAAAAAATTGCACATACAGTGGCAAGAAAGAGAATAAGAACATTTTGGAATTTTGATGGTTTTCTACATTAATTTGTCATTTTAAAATCTGATTTGATCTAAGTCAAGGGTCTTGACAAACATAATTTACCTAAAATAAAACAATGTATGGTTTGTTATGTCTTTTTTGAGAACAGCCATAAACAACTTATATTAGTGGAAAAATTATGTGAATCCTCAGAAAATGTATTTAGAGTCAGGTGTTCACATACCTGGAGGATTTTTAGGAAAATAAGTTTAGAGGTGTAGACCAGAGCTACTCTGACTAATAAAAAAAAAAAAAATCAACCGTTTTAAGTTTGCTCCACACAAGAAGAATACATCTATGCAAATCATGCCTCTGCCAAAAAGTACTTTCAGAGGATCTACATTAATGATTTACATAAAGCTTAGAATGGTTACAACATACGTTTCAAAGACTTTAGAAATTCACAAGTTTATCAGATCTACAAATTGAGACACTTTGGGACTTTGGCTACTCTACCAAAAAGTGGGCACCCAGAGCAGCCAGAGATTTAAAGGCATCATTAGAACTGATTAACCTCTATGTTCATGAGTCTACAGAACATAAATCATTGAACAAGCAAAGTGTCTATGGCAGGACACCATGAATAAGTTCTTATTTCTAATGGTTCACATACTTTTTTCACTAGCAATATGAGGTGTATATTGTTGTTCTTAATAAAAACATAAAAATATAAAAGTTTTTGTCATTATTTCAGGCACATTATATTTGTCAATACCTTTGACTTAGATTTAGATCAGATCACATTAATGCAGAAAACCCTGAAATTCCAAATGGTTTACATAGTTTTTCTTGCTGCTGGTTATATAAAATTTATACTGGAGGCATTTTCTCAAATCTGGAGCTTAATAATTCAAGATGCCACATGATTTACTCACCGTATTCACAGGTCTGTGGCAGAGGCTTTGAAAACTGGTGCCTCTGTGGAGCCAGAGTACTTTGATGAGGTCACCATCTACTTCAGTGACATAGTGGGTTTCACCACAATCTCCTCACTCAGTGATCCCATCGAGGTTGTGGATCTGCTCAATGACCTCTACACACTGTTTGATGCAGTGTTGAGTAACCATGATGTATACAAGGTAAGTTTTCTCATTTTTGAGGAATTAATCCTTGTTTATAGCCGTTTTTAAGATAAGTGTCTTTAAGACACGTTTTAAGTTATAGCATTTTAGTAACATTTACTTATTTATTCATTTATTTATTCTCTGAATTTTTCAGTCTGGGCTGCTTTTGGAACAGTCTTACCATAATTAAATAAATATGGAAACATTAGGAATAAGGAAAAGTTTGAAAATTGTTATGTGTGGTTCTTTCTAGTATATAAATCTACAAAAATGTTATACAAGAAATTCAAAGATACAAAATACAAGAAAGCGTAACATATGGGACACTGAATTCTACGACCTGTCATCCAAGATACAGTCCGGATGAAAAGTTTAAGACCACTTGACAAATGGCAAAAAAATTATTAGTTGCATGGTTGGATCTTAACAAGGTTCCAAGTAGATCTTCAACATCTACAAGAAGGAATAGGAGGCAAAACATTTTTTGATCAATTTATTGACAACGATGCTTAAACTGAAACAGACTGTTTTACATCTGATCAAAATCTTAGGACCACATGCCTTTAAATGCCTTTTAAATCTGTGTAAAAATGTGGATTTATTGCCATTTTCTGTCAGGTTTACACTGTCATGATGTTCTGATGACAAAGGCAGAAAAACTTTCACTTTTTGAAGGTGTTCGGGTTGTTGAACTGCATAAGTAGGTCTCTAACAGCGTCATCACCGCTGAGATGTTTTCTATGAGCCACAGTGGAGGAGGAGCCATAATGGTCTGGGTGCTTTTTCCTTCAATGGAACAATGGAGCTTCAGGAGGTGCAGGGGTGTCAAACAACCACTGGCTCTGTCCAGATGTTGCAGAGAACATCCCTCATGAGAACATCCCTCATGAGGGACGCTACAATACACAATGCCAACAGGACAAAAGATTTCTTCCAGGAGAAGAACATCACTCTTTTGGACCATCCTGCATGTTCCCCTGATCTTTATCCAGTTGATAACCTTTGGGGTTGGATGGGAAGGGAAGTTTACAAAAATGGACAATAGTTTCAGACAGTAGATACCTGTTGTGCTGCGTCTTCACCACTTGGAGAAACGTTTTCACTCACCTCATGGAAACACCTGCATCAAGCATAGAGTGATTAACAATAACGGTGGAACTGCTCATTACTGAGTTCATGTTTGGAACTTTGATTTCTGGGGATTTATGGGTTTTTTGGAGGTGCTGTCCTAAACTTCAGAACATCTGTAAAACAGCCTTTTTCAGTTTAAGTTCAAAAAATGTTTTGTCTCACTCCCATTTCTTCTTGTATCATGTTGAAGCTCTACTTGGAATTGTTAAGACCCAACCATGCAACATATGATTTTTGTCATCTGTCAAGTGGTCTTAAACTTATGATCGGGACTGTATCTATAAACCTGTAATTTCTACAGGTTAGAGGTGAAGACTCATAACTCAACTAAGCCAAAACTGATCCAAACACTCAAAAACACCAATCAAGTAAAATTAACTGTAATAAAACCTCTGCAAGTGATTTTGCCTGTGGGTTTAGCTTTAGTCATGTGCAGTAATATTCACTCACAGTTTGCAATAATGTAAAGTTCATCACAACTTTTATTAAAATAAATAATAAAATGTCAGTCAGATGGCCAGGAATTCTGTCAACTTATGTGATTTTACATTATCTTATTTTAAAATCTTATTTAATTTCTAGACCATGTTTTTTTATTTTTTTTATTTTATACTACACACGCCAGCTATATATATATATTTAGGGAACCCAAAATAATGTTATTTTGTAAATCTAGTTTACATTTATATATATATCTTTAGGGAACCAAAAATAATGTTATTTTGTAAATCTAGTTTACATTTTTAAAAACAACCTCCACATACCATTAACTATACTTTTTTTAGTCAAGTCAGACTAAAAAAAAGATATATATCTCTTTAGGGAACCAAAAATAGTTCTTCAATGAAATTACTGTAACAAATCCTTTTTGGGGACTTTGTTTTTACATTTATTTGCTCTCCTTTGTAGGTGGAAACCATTGGAGATGCCTACATGGTGGCCTCTGGGCTTCCAAACAGGAATGGCAATAAGCATGCGGCTGAGATTGCCAACATGTCCCTGAACATCCTCAGCTCAGTGGGAAGCTTTCAAATGCGTCACATGCCAGAGGTTCCTGTCAGGATACGAATAGGCATTCACTCAGGTACAGTGCTATTCCTAACTCTAATTCAGAAGCTGTTAAACAGCTTGTATATATTGTACACCACACATAACCTCAAAGACTGCACAATTACAGCATGGTCCTTAGTTATGACTCAATTTTCAGAAAAGCTGGGTGTGTAAAATTTAAATAAAACCAGAATGGAATCATTTGCAAAAACAGATTTAAAAAGTTGTTAAATGCTAAAATACTGGTGGAGCATCTCACAACTACAGTAATTAGATTAATTGTCATGACTGGGTATAAAAAGAACATAAAAGAAAGGTTCTCAGAAGTAATGATGAGGAGGTGGAAACAAATGTCTACCTGATAGAGTTGCAAATTTTGCTAAAATGTATGTTCTTTTACGTAAAATTGTGGGGGAAAAAAGATAATGTATAGTATATAATGCATAAATTTTACAGAGAATCCAGAGAAATATTGGACGGGCATAATCTTTGGGCCCTCTGGCAGTACTGCATCAAAAACAGACATGATTCTATAATGAAGATAATAAATCATTGCATCAGCTCAGTAATGTTTCCAAAAATAATATTACAGTATGTGAATACAGCTGAAACAATATATAAACATATTCTAGATACACATTTGCCTTCTCTGGGCCAGAGCTCATTTAATATAGATTCAAAATGGAGTCAAAATGGAAAACTCTACCTTCTCCAGGCAAAAAAGTAGAGGGTCCATCCTGCTTGTTATCAGCTCACAGATCAAAGTCATGGTGGTACAGTGGTCCATCAAGGGATGCATTGGTATCTAGCACATCTGGGAAGGCCCCGTAAATGCTGAAGGATACTATATGCAAATTTTGTAGCAACATACACTTCCAGTGAAAAGTTTTAGAACACTCCATTTTTACTGGCAATTTAATCCGTTCTGTTACAGTAAATAACCTTAAATGGTACAAAGATAAGTGTTTATAATCCATCATAAATAAAATGTTTAGGTCACCAAACACTGGAATAATATGCAGATTTCATAGACAACATGATTTTCCCCTCAAACATGAAGAACCTGGTGAACTTCCAGCTTTTCCTGCAGCAATGGAAATTAATAAAGCCTTGAAGTTTAATATAAACAATTCTCAACTTCTGCTGATGATCTACTAAAGGAAGTAGTACTGTATATGGAGATTACAATGTGGAGGAAAAGACCAGAAACAAAGACACACAGTGAGAGAATGAGCAGAACATTAGAAGAAAATAACTCAACAGTAGATTCAGTAGCAGCTCAGTCTCCAGACTTCAGCTCCATCCAGCTGGTTTGATATGAACAAGACAGAATGGAGGTGAAGTAAAGCTGTAAACCTATTGCACCTCAAGGAATTCTTTGCATTAAGTTTTAATGCTTCATTTATTTCCTGTGCTTCAGGGAAGCTGTAAGTTAAGCAGGTCATTCATTCCTGAAAAATGTCCATCAAATATACATTTTTGTAAATATTTATTTATTTATTGTAGTGTTTGGGGAAGGGGACCTTCCCTTACTCCAAAAACATAGATTGGCAGTGAAAATGTATTGGCAGAGGCTCCACCAGGCATCCCTTCAGATGTTAAGAGCAGCTTGTCCGAATTCACACCGAAGAGCAGATATTCAGAGAAAAGAGGAGCCAGCATTTTTAAACTTCCAAAAAAGCACACATGACTTTTGAATGACGTTTATGAGAAGAGAGCTGAAAAAACCTTCAGTTTTTTGATTGGCAGTGAGCAGTAGCATGAGCTAGCAGCTAAGCTAAGTTAGCCAAAACAGCATCTTAACTGACATTAGCATATCTTAGCATGACTGAAAATGAACAACTTAAGAGATACTTAGCCAAAACACAGTTATTTGTTGACAGTTCAATTTCAAGAACGAACTGTTTACTTGCTGCTTAATATATCTCACTCCTTAACAGGTGCAATTGTAATGAGGTAACAATGGTGTCAATGTTCTTTATGTTTACCTGTGGGTTTAATGTTATGGCTGATCAGTATATTACAACAGCATTGCTTCTTAGTAGAAGAGTCCAGGTTTTCAACTGGCACTGTCTGCAGATCAGACCTGTCATCATTTGGCAAACCATGAAAAAAAGGAGACAAAGGAGACACAAAACTGAGAACCCAATAAAATCCTTAACATGTCATGTCCTTTTTAAATCCCCAAGCAACTGGTCTCCTCAGTTTCCAACTGTTTACAGAGTATTGTTAACAGAAGGATTGATGCAACAAAGTGCCCTGCCTCAACTTTTTTTTAACTGTGTTGCTAAGAACAATATGATATATTGTTTTTGTGCTGTTTTCAATGAAATAATGATTTGCATAATTTACAGGATTAAATTCTGTTTTTATTTATATTTACCCATACATTTTATTTTTGAAAGCAAAAAACTTTTTTAATAAAGTTTATTAACAGAATTAATTGCATTAAATATATATTTTTTCAGTTAATTAGAAAATCAGTAATTTGACCAGAGATGTTCAGACAAATTCTTACAAAAATGCAATACAGAGCCTCAGATGAGTGAATGTCTCCCTCTGGTGGACTGACAGAGGAATAATAGCCCCAGGGCAAAACGCAGTAAACGCTTACGTAATGGGTTTTGACTTACGTCAAAAGTAGAGGACCCCCTATATAATTTATACACAAAACTCACCAAAACCACATTGTATCTGGATAGGGTCATGTGTTGCTGGAGTAGTGGGCCTAACTATGCCTAGATACTGCCTTTTTGGTGATACAGTGAACACCGCCTCTCGTATGGAATCTACGGGTCTGCGTGAGTTACCCCTTCATTCTGTTCTTTTCTTCTTTGAAAGTATAAATAAATTCATTCAAAACACTGGTATAAACACACTCCAAACTCCAAACAGATTTAAATGTGTGCATTTGATGTTTTATCATACAGCTTATAGAATTCATGTGAACATGAGTACTGTGAAGATCCTGCGCTCTTTGAACGAGGGCTATAAGATTGAAGTAAGAGGAAAGACGGAGCTAAAGGTATAGTTGTTCCATTTAGTTCATGTGCAGTTAGTTTGTTTTTGTGTATTACAATAGCATTGCATATGCAACTTTTTTAAAGAATGTAGTCAGTTTCCACCAATTATATTGTAGTATAATAAATTTGAAAGGGTAGATGAATAGATTTTAAATTGCCAGGAACATGTATTTTAATTATACTTTTTACCTTAGATCTTCTTTATGGAATTTTATGGTTTTATGAAACAAAATCAGATCAGTGTATTATATATATCGCATTCTCCACAGTTATTGGCACCCCTGGTTAAGATGTGTTCTTAGGCTTCTTAAACATTCTCTTTTTTGGAAAAATATAGGCTCACAACACAAAAAAGAGAAAAATCTATCCTTTAATTGAAGTAGATGTATTTATTCATTGAAGGGGAAAATCCCACATTAAGAAAGAAGTTTTGTACAACCCCCTTTTGCCAACAACACAGCATCTCACACAGCATAACATTTTGCGGGGTTGGAGAAAACAGAGACAGGGGTTTTGGACAATTCCTCTTTGCACTTTTCCTTTTTCTTGATTGTCCAGAGTCTTGATTGATCCATCTTCAGCTTTCTGACTGAAGCCACCAGAGTTTGATTTAAAATGTCCCAGTATTTTAAGCAGTTCATAATGCCATGCACCCTAACAGGGTCCCCAGGGCCTTTGGAAGCGAAACGGCCCCACAGCATCACAGATCCTCCACCATACTTTACAGTGGACATGAAGCGCTTTTCCTCATGCTTATTCTTGGATTTACACCAGACCCTCTAGGAATGTTTGTTCCATTTTATTCTAATCTGACTAAAGTGCAAAGTCCCAGCTGAAGACCCAGTATCGCTTAGCAAACTCTAGATGTTTCATTTGTGATTGTAGGTGAGAAAAGGCTTTTTCCTTACATGTTTCCCAAACAGCTTGTAGACATGGAGATAGCATCTTATGGTTGTCATGGTTGTCAGAGCTTTGGTGAATTTATTAATTCTGTTGCCATCCATTTCACTGTGCGTGGTGGTAAGATAAACTCCTTGTCCAGCCTTGTTCATCACCGTTCCAGTTGTTTTAAAAGTCTGTATTGTTGAAGAGTGGCTAAGAGCAACAGAACTCTGGTGTCATGTCATATGTGTATACCCAATGGAAACATTGGTCATTACTAATTAAAAGTTTCTATTTCCTTTGTTCAACTTTAAAAACTAAACTAGAAATTACAAAAATCTTTCAATTACAACTGCTTTATATGAATTGCTTTTTGTTATTGTGGCACAAGTAATTTTATTAAAAATAATTTTTTCTTAGTGATGGATTTTTTTTTATTCAGTTGAGATAAGTGTCCAATTTTTCTACAATTTTCAATGAGAGAATATGCTCCTGTCTTAAACAGGGGTGCCAATAATTGTGGAGGGTGCTGTATAGTTATGTAAAAATGACAGAAAATGGTTATGTAAAAAAATTATTTGGGGATCGACCAGGACAAATTCTTTTTTAAAAATTCTTGTTTCAGATTTTTATTTAAAATTCTTACTTTCAATTTAAGAAACTAAATTGTCTGTTAAATGACAAATATAATTTTGTCTTTGCGAACAACTCAGGGGCATGAAGAAGCTCTTAAAAGGACTTTCTAATTGATGAAAATCTCTTTGTAATACTGAGGTCTTATGTGTGATTCTAGGGTAAAGGCATTGAAGAAACATACTGGCTCGTTGGAAAATCCAATTTTACAAAGCCTTTACCAAAGCCTCCTGAAATTAAACCAGGGTAAGACAATGATTTTAAATATTATTGTGAATTTACAAATACAATGTCTTTATTATATCCTACTGTAATTTTTCAGAAGTTTCTTTTTACATTGATCTGAAACTTTATGTAAGCTGTTCTCTCAAATGGGTTGGTCATATTGTGCAATTTGTGCACCAGGGACAACCATGGTTTGAGTCCAGAGGAGGTTGCTGTTTACAAGAGAAAGAAAGATGAGAAAAGACTTGAATCCTTGAGTCAAAAGCAAGGAGGTAGTGCCTTGCATGCAGTGTTGCATTGTGATTAGCTAGAAGCACCTTGATTAGTGTTGTGGGGTGATGGTGTTTCCTTTTCACATCTTTGGTGTTTGGTCTTGTGATTCATCTTGTCTGTTTCTTTTGAATGTGTGCTCTTAAAATGTGAGGTTCCAAAGTGAGATCTATTTGTTGAAGAATGAATTTGGGAACCTCTTTTTTTCAAGAGCACTGTGCATGTTCCTCGCAAATACTTTATTAATGACTAAAACAATTAATTCTTCTTTTCCTTTTTTTTCCTTCCTGTCACCCATCGTTGCCATTAGGGATAACTGGCAGGAAATGGTGACGGAGGAGATCAAGTCGATTTTCCGGAAGGCGAAAAGGCAGGTGGACAAGCCTAAAATCTGAGAAGAGAGAAGGAAGACAGAAGAATAGATGGTGAGGTAGAAGAGACGGACAGATGACAGAGGCTGAATGGGAGAGATACAGAGGAACGGAGTGTGTATCTCTCTCTGATCACTGCAGCTTACAAAGACTTCTTTAATAGGATTGACTGTCATCTGTCTAATCTGCCTGTGGCCAGCGCAGCAGAAACAGCAGCGCACTAATGAAATGAGAGCTGAGGAACAGGTTATTAGAGAAAGTGTGTTCCTACTTGCCATGGACTGCAGCTGTTATCAATTGTTTTCGCCACCGAGTGGCTTGTGCTCTTCGGCTTGATCCACAGTCGCCCAGGTTCTGCTGGCGTGTGCTGAGCTCTTTTCCGTTGGGGCTTGTTCAGTCATACCCGTATTTTTTCCCCAAAGTGAAAAAGATGATAAGCAGGTAATCAGATTATGAGGACATCTGTTCTTAGGGTCAAATGTTATGTTTTTTTTTTTTGAAGCAACATGCAATACAAATACATTTTCCAACATAAAAAATTATACTTTAGTTAAAATGTGAATTTTTTTCTATTACTATTTATCTTGCAAATGCACGATTGTGCAAATGTTTTCTTGATTTATTAAGTGAAAAATACATTCTCTACAGAGAAGAACACTGGCACATACAGTAAATTTCAAATACACTCAGAAAATAAAGATAAACTGTTCAATAATTTAGCAAAAAAAATCCCCATATTTATGCATTTTACCTGTAGAGGATGTATCAACTTATTGATATATAGAAAAAAAACAAGTCATGTCATTTGGTTCAAACGCAAGTATATTATACTACTCAAAAATATAGACACACCCACTCCACATATAATTCATGTCCATTTATTAAGTTATGTGTAATAAAATGGAATTACACAGAAAAAGTATTGAAGACGCTACTGAAATATATTTAATATTTTGTACAAAAGCCTTTATTGGCGATGAAGCTTTAAGACGTCTTTCATTTTATTATACATAACTTAATGTATGGACATATGGTGATAATTTCATTTCAATATCACCTTTAGAAATGTATTTACTTAGATAATTGGTGACATATTCAAAACTTTGTATGTATATGTATATATAAGACATAAAAAGGTGGGTCAGAAGTATATTTTTTCTTTCTAAAGACCTAGTTTCTATACTCTCTGCATTATCATAAGCATCTACATGAGGAACAACTTGGAAAGTGTTTCCAGCAGGCTTGAGAAAGTTCCAGATATGATGGAGTCTTGCCAGCTACTGAAAACTACTTTAAAAAAAAAAAATATTCATGCTAGATGTTTATTTTGAAAATAAATTTATGATCATAACCATTTCTGTTTATATTTGTTGCAGTTGAAAAAAATGGTCTGGTGTGTCTAAAATTTTGACTAGTACTGTATATAACACATTACCAATATTTAATATTGAATATATCTGATATTTAGGAGAACTCTACACTGCCCTCACCTGTCTCAGGTATATTGTTGTCTCACACTGGTGGAAATGAGGGGCTAGCGGTTAGCATTAAGTGTTACAGTTGTGGGATATGGCTGATTTTGGCTTTTGCAAATGTATTTTTTATTCTGTTAATTCACAGATCTGTTCAGATATTGCCTTTGGATCATCTTCCAAATTTAGCATTGTTTAACGGGACAAACTTTTTTCCTCTGGTGATTTGGTGTAGCATCACGTTCAGGAATAAACTGAACAGACTTGATAAACAGCAACATATACAGTACTGTGCAAAAGTCTTTTTTCAAATTATTTGTTCATATTTCTCTCAGTAGTGAGTCTTTCTGCAGCAAAAACTCTCATTAGAATAAATACAAACAAACAAAAAAGCAGTAAAAATAATAATCTAAATTCGCCATGCATTGCCTCCTATTCAATTTCAATGGCAGGCACCAATGAGTTGTGTGTATAATGTAGTTGATGTGTGTTCAGTGCCTCCAGCCATCGCATGTGTGTGTGAAACTCTCTCAGCAGCAGAACTTGATTTAACCACTGATTGAGCCCAAACCAGGGATCTGATTCCTACAGATAATTCTGGGTTCAACCAGAAGAACTCTGGAAATGGAACCCAACACATTGACAAACATGTACTGTTCACTGTATTAATGTTATTAGTATTGACTCTAATATTAGTGTCTGAACATAAAACAACAAAAACTACTCTTACATACGTTTCTCAGGGGCTAAGACTTTTGCACAGTACTGTACACATATACAATATGTTTACATACAGTACATAAAACATATACATAAACAACTTTGACAGTAAAATACAAATTCTAATTGTAAAAGATGGATTGTTGTAATATTGCATTCACAGATGTATGGACCAAGGGTGGCTTTTGCTAGAAGCAAATTTTAAAAACAATATTCCAAAGATTCAGATTCAGGATAGCAGCGAAAATTGTATTAGAGCAGTATTATTATTTCAATGTGAAAGAAAAAAATGACAGCGGAAATGTACAGATGCAAATACTGTTCAATGTAATAAATACATTTTTTGCAACAATCCTGTCTGCTCCATCGACTATGTTCTAAACGCACCACCAGGAGATCATTAAAGTTTATTACAGTTCTACATTTCAGGACACAGAACATAAAACTTTTACTTCAAAGTATTGTCATCAAATGAAAATCACATTATTTTTTTCTGCCTTTACATTGTGTGATACTCGCATGAAATACTGACCAATAGAAATGGTCCAAAACACATTTACATCAACTTTCTTTAAAAAAATCTTATCTCTTCTGTAAAATTACTTTTTTTAGACAAACTTTTTTGTTTTTAGACAGCAACTGTGTTTTTTGTACTCTTTGGATAACTTTAGAATTATTTTATTAGTTTGGAATTATTATTATTGTTCTTGTTGCTGCTATAATTGTTGTTTTATAATAATTGATTTTATTTTATTTTATTTTATGAAAATGTTCCTTTGCACATGAATACGGCTTTGAGTCCGACGTCTTGTCTGATCTCATGCCTGCAAAACCATCTGAATTCTCACTGAAGAACCAGACACAACATGTAACGCCTCATTCCTCATTCTCCAAAGTTTTTTGTGTGGCTGGTTTTCATGTTGTGAGGAACCCTGGTGAAGGGCTGAGATTAACCGTTATCACCCTCAGGGCACAGGAACACCCCTATTGTGAGAATATGCATTCCAGTCACCTGAGGAATGCGGCCCCTCGGAGATAGGGATCAGTATGGCTGGGACGACTGAATAGCATGTAGTCTGTTCATAAGTATTGGCTTCACATTTATTCTGCAGGGAAGAAGCCATAGACGCTACGTTTGTGCAAATAATTTTTATGCATTTTCATTTCGTCTAATTATTGTGATTTTTCCACAATGTAAAAATCCGTTTTTGTTTTTTGTTTAATAATTATATATATACTTACCAATAGAAAAGCTCCAAAACAACAAGATAAAAAAATTCTACATTCACTTACATTTAAGTTTAGCAATGTACTTCTGTAAAAGTACTATTTTTGATAAACATTATTTTTGTGATGAACAAAAAATGTTTTTTTAGGTTCAGGATAATTTTATTTATTTATATATATATATATATATATTTTTTAATGAGAATGTTTCTTTGCTCACCGCTACAGCCCTGAACTCATTTTTCATTGAATCTCCTGCAAAACCAACTGAATGCTCACTGACACAAATATGTAGCCTCATCCTGTCTTTAAAAAGAAGAACCAAGTCTGAAGATGTTTTGTCACAGTTTATTTAAAAAAACAAGAAAAAAGAAAAGAGCACTACGATTAAAGAGACTTCATCCCATAAAGGCACTCGCGTTTAAGAAAGAGAGGAAATTAACACCAGTGCAGAAGAGAAGACTGTAAAAACAAGGAAACTATGGTCACTGGTGGTAGAATGAATGACAGCACTAAAAAAGCTTGAAGAACATTTGTGTAAAAGAAAATATATTTCTGGTCTTTAAACATTAAAGATAAGGCAAGAAGCCCACACAGATGTTGCACAAACTCAGGAAATGAGACACACGCTACTACTACAACACCACAGGCCAACATCAATAATACCATACTTAATATAAGTATAGCATCTACTGAAGTGATCTCATTAATAACTTAATAAAGCACATGGTCCCATTGATGTCAAACCTGGATTTGTAGCTTTGTAGGTATGTAAGCTTTCACAAGTGAAATTCCTTTGCTTCTGTTGCATGTTGTTCAATTAACTATTTTTAAAAATACATGAAGAACTCTTGCAGGTATAGCTGTGTCTAGATTCTACACGTAAACATGCTGTTTATGGAATGTGCTCATGAGGTAAAAGTCACACCACTGAAAATGAATATTAACCTGAACAATATACCAAAATTGGAAAGTCTAGTTTTATCTAGAGTTAAAACTACAATTCATCTCTCATTTTATCACCCTTGGGCTTAACCAGTCTGCCAATGTACAAGATGGAGTTGGTCTGGTTGTCCTTCACCAGGAAGATGAAGGGATGGTCAGCGTAGAAGAGCTTGGGGTTCCTGAGCTTCTCGGAGCTGAAGATGCTAGTATCAAATGGGTTGCCTTCGGTGTCCCATTCCCAGGCAGATGCATGGAAGACACTGGAAAGGTAGAGGTCTTTTTTGCCAGAGATGTTGGACAAATCTGCCTTGGACTTGTCCACTGCTTCAGTGAGACCAAGCTCTCCCAGATGTTTCTAAGACAAAGAGCATTGATTGTAATCCTATTACAATACAGATGTTTTCTCTAAGTTCATTGATTGAAAACATCATCAAACAATGCTGTCAACTTCAGATACCTACCTGGAGGTCATGGCTGACTTCAATGCTGACTTTAGGCAGAGAAATGGCCACCGCCCTCTCCTCCAGCTTGCTCAGCCAGGTGTTCACCTGCTGGCGAGTCAGCAGCTTCTCAAGCCTCTCCAGGGGTTCCACGTGGTAGGGCATGATGAAAATCACACTGGACTTTTTGTGGGCCAGTGGCATGTTGAGGACAAAAAGTCTATTCTCCGTGTCCTCGTAGAAGCCATAGAGACCTGTGGAAATGCCAGAGTCCATCAGCTTATTGAAGATTTTGGTTGATGCTTAAAGGAATCCTGTAGTATTTTGTGGAAAAAGAGATTCTTCACCTGTACGATGCATCATTGGGACAGACACAGTGTAAGAGCGGCTCACAAGGAATCCACGGTTGTCAACCATCTTGTGGTGGAACTTCTCATCCCAGTGAGCTGTAGGGAGAAGAGATGGTTAGAAATGTGCATGCTCCTAGAAGCACAATGAGAAGATTCCTTCAAGTGTACACTTACGCTTAAAAAACATGGCATTGATGATCATGGCACCATCAGTGTTCTTCACATCTTTGGTGACTTCTGGCAGCTTGCCATCGGTGGACTTGGCTGCCCACTCATTGATGGAGTTGACGGCGCTTCTCTTGTCGCGGAAGTTGATCTTGGAGTGCTCGTACTTGTAGTGCTTTTTGCTGTTCTTCACAAACTCCTCTGCGAAGTTGACGGAGCTGGGGCCGTACAGCCTGTTGTTGATCTTCCAGGTGACGTTGCGGGCGATTGGGTCACTGACCTCGCTCAGGAGTTCAGACAGGCCCGCGTGCAGGTGCTCGTCTTTCAGGGCGTCTGCCTTTAGGACGCTCTTGACCTGGGAAGCAGTGGAAGACTTTCCTCCGAGGGCCACCAGACCCAAGGACGAGGCAACGACCACTGGCGAAATCAAGATGTTGTCCTGGTTCTTCTCTTTGGCCAGGTTGTGATACAAGTTGAACGCGAGGTTGGCACTAGTGTCTGCCAAGGTAGTCACATGGCTGCTCAGCTTCTTCATCTCCTTCACCTCAGCACACGACGCTACGGCCAGAAGGCAGAGAGCAACAAGGCTGGTCACCCACATCCTTGCTTTGCGTTTGGGCACTCGTGGAAGTCTGTGGAAGGAAGTGAGTTTTATAAAAAAAATTGTTAATTGTTCAAAAAAAAAATTCAACAGAAAAAAAAAAAAAACATCATGTCTGTTTGTTTGAACATTATTTTATATCAGTTTGATGTCACTGCAAACATGACATTTAGGCAAATAAAATCACTTAAAATCTACATCTATTTTAAAATGTATTTACTCGATTAAATTAATTGTATATTCCTTTGTTTTTTAGGCCTTATTTCTCAATAGACTGAGAAAAATTGTTTAAAATAAGTACAAATACATCTAGAAAGAAGCTCTTCTGTGTTTACAGGTGTTTATTCAGCACTATTATCAACGCTTTTTAATGACTTTTTAATTTTTTTTTATTTTATGAAGTTAGACAACATACATATTCTGAGCAGTTTGACATTATCTCCCTGTAAATATAACATCCTGGCCTGAGAGATCATGTAAATTCTACACAATATATCTTTTTTTAAGAATAACTGTTGTTTCTAGATATTTAGCATGATTAAACTAATTGTAAAAATATCTTTAACTGGTAGATCATGGCTTTTTAGGCATTATTTCTCAACAGATTGAGAACAAAAAGGGATTTATTTAGCTTTGTTATGAGTGTTTTGTAAAGAGCTTTATGATTTTTATTTCATGAAATTATGTCATGTACATGTCCTGAGCAACTCAAAGTACAAAAGGCAAAACCTTGTGTTTGTTAATTAATTTTCAGGTCAGCAAAGCGTGTCAAAGCACTGCAGTCCTAAAAATATCAAAGCCCTTTGAGGTGGCATGAGCCGACTTGTTCCGGGAGCTTAAACAAAAGGAACGAAAGCTCTGCCTGAGGCTACAGCTGGAGACAAGCTACAAGACTGTATTTTCCATTGTTTTCTGTTTCTGGATGTTGCTTTTTTTTTTTCTTCAAGAATACCTTCAAAAGTTTTCATAGTGTTGTCAACGATTGCGATTTTCATTCTGAAAGACAAGAAGTGCATTGGGTAATCTACAAAGCAAAGAAATTAACAATGATTTTTTCTCCTTCTGGTGCTAAATTGCCATTAAATCAGAGTCTTCCACTTTGCCGTGTTTTTTGCCATCTCTGATGCCACATTGCCACTTCATGCTCACCCAGGCAAGGACACGTAGACTGTTCCTATTGGTTAGAGAGATTTGGGGGAAGGGGGGATGGGGGTTCACCTTTCTGACCAATCAGAGATGCCACAGTGGAGAATTCCAGAGGAAGCTCAGTGATTTCAATGGCAACATGGAACCACTCCCTAGTTTCCTTACACCACTTATTCACATACAGATCAGCTCGGACTGATCTTCTAACTCTTTTATTATGGGATGCACAGTTTAGTTCTGTCCATTGATGTAAGCATGCGTAAGAAAGAAACAAACTGCTTTTTTCTCTTCGATGGACCGTTGTCATTGTCTAAGTTGAGGCACATTCTCAGATTTCTCAGTCGCTTTCCCACTGCTGAAAAAATGGAGCAACAAGAAAACAACATGCCAGTCTTCTACAGCTGCAGTCTTACCCATAATCCCCTGTGCACATTTGATAAAGTGGGGGGAAAACTAACTTCCTTCTTGCATGCAGAAGCAGTAAAAAGTTCTCATCTTCACCATTCCTGAGCAGAATCATGGGCACAGTATCTTACCTTACAGCTGCTCGGGTTCTTCCCTTTTCTTAGCTTTGCTGCTGACCTGCTGCAGACCAGTGGATGATGGAGGTCTTTATACTGCAGGAAAGAAAGTTCTGGAACATAGAGGAGGAACATGCAAATGAGGATGTCTGGTTCTCCTTAGGAAACTGGAGCTGAGACCTCCCACTGGATCGAGTGACCATGGTTTGGAGGGGATCCCGTCTCTGCAAGGTCCTAAAGCCTATTTCAGTGAACAATGCAGTCCACATTAGGACTTCACAAGTTGGATTCAAATATTTATTTATTTATTTTCTCTCCTCTTAATCTACAGTAACATTGTTAAGAAATTATTTTATATATTAGCTTTATACGGACTAAACGTGAAAATGAAATGCTAAAAACGCGTTGAGTTGTGTCCTGTAAATAAGGGGAACTAGCAACTTACAAAAGCTAATGAAAATATAAAAAATGAAAGAAAAAGAAAAATTTGCAAAAATTAAAATCTGACAGTAGGGTATGCAACATAAGAAAGGGTCAATTTGTAAAAAGAAAATGTCAATCTAGTGTTCACTTCTAAACAGCAGGCCTAAAAACATTTTTTTTCTAAGCCATTTATTTCAGTGTCCTTATTTTTTATTTATTTATTTCAAGAAATCTTACTCAATAAATATTTTTAAACAATTGACAGATTTGTATTTATTTATTGATTATTTTGTGTATTTAAATAAATCTGATACATTATCCCATTTACAATTATTTATTTATTTATTTATTTATTTACACAATTATCTCCTTCTCATTTTCACTACATTCCCTGTATTGTTTGTAAGTTTGTTAAGCCTTCTCCATTTCATTGGTTGGTTTCTTTACTTGTGTGGATGTGGAATTGCCTCTTATGTAACTGTTGGTGCTTTTTCTGCAAGTACAGACACGTGAGCCCACCCGCCCCCACTGCCACGTATCAGGCCTGACTGCAGGACGTGGGGTGTAGGAGTGACTCTCTGCAGCCTTTCAGTCCAGCTTTTAGCTGCAGATCTTTTCATACTGTTTTCTGGAGAAGTCTTCAGATGTTTTCATGGTTTCATGTTCATGTTCGTGGTTTTCAAGATCAGATTTCATAAATTATGATGAGCAAGTTGGTTTGAATTAGAGGAACATCACTGTGCAGGCCTTGTCCTGCAGCTTATTCTGGCCTGTTTGTCTATAGAGTGAAGTATTGTTTAATTACAATGATAATTTGCATAAATTATCATCCAAGTCTCCATTGCACCAAAGGGGCTTAAACAGCAGACTCGTAAACTCCTACAGCACAGTGAGGAACTTCTCCTTTTGTCAAAGTTCAAACAAACACAAGCAGATCACCAAGCAGATCACCCACAACCCCCAGCTGCACAAACAGTAGCAAATGTCCCCAGTGAATTGTTAATGCAGTGGGTGAGTTAAACATCCAAATTCCCCATCAACTCAATAACGGTTCCACACAGGCTGAAGCAACCCCCTCAGTTTATCCAGAGAACAGGGACAGAAAACTCTAGAAAAACACATGCAGTCAGAAATATTGGCCTAAATCCATCAGTTAGCCACGCCCACCACAGGAAACCTCCAAGAGTTTCACAGCAGAAGATGAATTTAAGGTTTCAGATGAGAACATGAAGGAGACGAGGAGCGAGGTTCTTATTCCAGACCCATTCTGACCCTTTAACACTGCGTTTAATTAACAATTTTAACATTAAAGTTAATTAAAGTTAAGTAAATAAGTTAATTAACATTAACTTTATTCATTTCTTTCTTTCTTTCTTTCTTTCTTTCTTTCTTTCTTTCTTTCTTTCTTTCTTTCTTTCTGTTGTGTAATCATTTGACATAAAACAGCATGAATAAAATATAACATTTGTGCCTAAATGTCCATAAACACAACATTATCATAGATAATTTCCTGTTTGTTGTCTGTAACATGTGAAACAAGTCTCCTGTGCTGAAATCGGACGTGATCTATCATTATCCAAAAACGACCCTGTTTTCCTTGAACATCCTGTGTCAGCTTGACATTCCGACTTCCTGAAACACCACCTGGGTGTGGAATGTGCTCTCTAAACATGTGGCAGTGCTGTTGGTGACTCTGACTGTCCCAAACAGCAACTTCCCAAACAGCAGTCATGCTCCAGAGTCTGTCAGCAGAGCAAAATGTAGAAGTGTTTCCTTGGAAAAGTTTTTTACTTCTGAAAAAAAAAAACAAAAAAAACAGCAGTTTCTTATGAAACCCGCTGCCTGCAGGAGCACTGTATGTTTCACGCATACATTCTGAGGCGTCCATGTCTTCGTGCGGAGTTATGAACTGTACAGGCTGTAGGACATAAGCTTCTATCGTGCAAGAAGGGCTGTGCAGAAAGATGATGTAAGACACAAGCAATGTTACACTGGCTGAGGCGATGATGAAACTTTCTGCTGAATTTCACTTTTGTGAAGGTTTCAGAAAAGCAGATGCAGATGGTGGTGCAATTAAAAGCTTGAAACATGGTTTGGTCATAAATTCCACACAAACACATTTCAAGTGAAAAGGATATTGTTCGTCCTGCATTCCAGAAAAAAACGGTTCTTTGAAAAAGTGATTCAAATTAAAGTACATTTCCAAAACCAGCTTCCTTAGAACATTTAGCAGCCATCGTTTGCGCTGACGTCTCTTAGGCTTTCTTCTGGTTTTGGATTCTTTACCTTTAAAATAAGGAAATAAACATTTAAAGCCAAAGTTGCGTTCAATCCCAACGCAGCTTAGATGCTGTCATTAACATAACATGATGGAAGTCAATCTAAAACTATGAATGAAATGAACCCTTTAAAATGTTGTACATTTTTATATGAATGTGACTTAATACATCATCTGATTTTCAAACAAGTCCTAAAAGTAGACAAAGAAAACCTAGTTATACACATTACACAATTTTTAAAATATATTTGTATTTATTAAAAAAAGGTCTCAACGTGTGGCAAAAGTAAGAGAGTCAGGACTTTGACATAGGCATTTATTCTTCTTTAACCGTTCTCTGCTCGAATCACTTGAATGTTTGTGATTGTTGTCTTGCTGCAAGACCCATTGTCTCTTAAGATTCAGTTCATGGACAGATGTCTTGACATTTTCCTTTAGAAATCTCTGGTTTAGTTCAGAATTCATTGTTTCATTAATGACAGCCATGTAATCCTGAAGGACAAGCTGGAGCACGCTGGAGTCAGCATCTCACAGCATATCAGCATCTCACAGTGTGGATCACAGATTACCTCACCAACCAACCACAGTATGTGAGAACTCAGGGCTGTGTGTCTGACATGACTGTATGCAGTACAGGGGCCCCACAAAGAACTGTTCTAGCACCTTTTTGTTTACAATTTATACAGCAGACTTTTCATACAACTCCTCCAGCTGCTTCCTGCAGAAGTTCTCTGACAACTCTGCAATAGTTGGCCTCATCACTGATGGTGACAGCAGAGAGTACAGGAAACTGAGCAGAGACTTTGTGGACTGGTGCCAGCAGAACTACCTCCAGATCAACACGGAAAGACCAAGGAGCTGCCTATGAACATCCAGGGTCTGGACATTGAGACTGTGACGAGCTACAGATACCTTGGTGTTCATCTGAACAACAAACTGGACTGGACTCATAATACACAGGCTCTGTATAAAAAGGGGCAGAGCAGCTGTATCTGCTGCAGAGGCTCAGGTCTTTTGGAATGTAGGGGCTGCTCCTGAAGACCTTCTATGACTCTGTGGTGGCATCAGCCATCTTTTACGGTGTGGTTTGCTTGGGCAGCAGCATCACTGCTGAGGACAGGAAGAGGCTAAACAGGCTGATCCGCAGGGCAGCTTTGTTATTGGAGGTCCTCTGGACCCGGTGGAGATGGTGACTGACAGGAGAATGGTGGCTAAGCTGTCATCCCTTCTGGACAACACCTCTCACCCCATGCAGGAGTCCCTGACAGCACTACACAGTTCCTTCAGCGGGCAGCTGCTGCACCCAAGGTGTGGGAAGGAGAGATTCAGGAAATCTTTTCTTTAAAGCTGAGGTCAGACTGTACAATCAACATGTGCAGACACACGTGACCACACACACACACACACACCCACAGACTGACAATTGAAACTTCACTTCACACATGTAACGTTCATGTTCATAATCTCTATGTCCGATATTCTTCTGTGCAACATGTGCAAAAAATATCCTGTCTTCCTGCACTGTATACACTTTTACTTTTACATTTGCCTTATTTATTTGTGTAGATACTTTTTTTTTTGTATTATTATATATATATATATTTTTTTTTTTTTTGCCTTACTTTATTTACTTATTGTTTTTCTTAATACTCTGTTTGCTGTCCTGCTGCTGTAACAATGTGAAATTTCCCACTTGTGGGACAATAAAGGATTATCTTATCTTATCTTATTCAGGCCCAGATGCAGCAAATTATAACACTTCCACCACCATGTGTCACAGATCCTGGAATGAAGTGTTATTCTTTAATCTGTCTGACTGTTGATTGGTGGAGTCCAAACTCTTTTGAGATGGTCTTGTAAACTTTTCTACCTTTATGAGCATGTTAGAATAAGTATGAAAATAACATTAAAAAAGATTTTGAGACATCTGGAAGACATTAAATGTGATGTAGACCAATGTGGCCAAAGAGAAAAAAGAGAGACAGAATGCTGCATAGAAGGAGTTTTTGCAATATTTTTGGGACTGCATTCTTGTCTGAATTCTTTCCATTTCCTTCAGAAAGTGTCTTAACAGCATTAAATATGATGAGAATGATGTTCCTTATGTGACAATGTAATAATTCTGCCTATTGTTCTGCATATTTTTATATACCATTTTGTCCACATTCTTAGTTTAGTTTCACAATCTAGATTCTAAATTTACCTTTACAGTAAATCTAAAAAATTAAGTTTAATTAATTAATAATAAAAAAAAACAGTTGCTGTTGGTGGGGGCATGTCCCAGTGCAAGCCAAATTCTAATAAAATAAGCTCTGTCTATTAACATGCCTTTCTGATAAATGACTGAGTGGACTAAACTGAGACCCCAGGGGCCTCCAGTGCTCTGGTGTGTGGTTCAAAATGAACAGTTCCTTCCACACAATGCACAGGTTCTAATAGAATAGACCTAGAGCCATACTGCTGTTAATTGAGGGCACAGTTAGTTAGACCTCAGGTGACAGGCTCAGGAAATAGTCTTTATAATGTAACTTATTTAGATAACCTCCAATACTGGGACTCACGTTCCTGCCTTGAGCTGCCACTAGATGGCGACAGTGGAGCATGACTCAATCTAACTGTTCACTATCTTGACAGAAATTAACATTACACAAGCAAAATTATTAGGAATCCTTATTAATTTCAGTCAAGAGTATTATTATTATTATTATTTATTTTTCCCTACATAGAAGTCCCACTGGAGCCTAAACCGTATTTGTTATAAGGAAACAATGCTGTGGTATGTTCCTCAATCCTCAGGTACCAAAAATGACATTCATAATTCTTTCCCCCCTCATTCCCTGGAAGCTGCTGCATCTCAGTGATATGACCACCAGCCATTTCCCCAATTTGGAAAAGCCTAAAAACTTTTGGAAATAACTCCTCCGAGCCAGAATCTCACTAAACTTGGCACACATCATCTGCATGACTGGCCAAAAAAGGGATCTGAGTGAATTTTTGATTTATTGAAAGCAATGTATGTTATGCACCAATCAATATGTTAGACTTGGCCTTCAGTTACGCAAAAAAACATATATATTAAAAAAATAAAAAAATAAAAAATATATATATGTATATATATATATTAGGCTTGGGAAGATTCACCGATTCGTATCGATATATCGGTATAAACATGAACGACGCAGTTGCATCGATGGGGAAA
>JBBIGC010000001.1:15511149-15523917 GCA_037576955.1 Lepidarchus adonis
TAAATCAATATCATCCCATGGGCCGTAGAAAACCTTCTCGTGGGCCGGATGTGGCCCGTGGGCCTTGACTTTGACATATGTGGTGTATAGATTTTTTATGTATGTGGTATATATGTGTAGGATATAGTGAAGTGAAAGTGAATATTTGTCATTGTGAACACACCACAGCAGACAGTGCACCACAATGAAATGTGTCCTCTGCATTTAACCCATCACACATGCACACGTGCACACATGCCCGGGCTGGGACTTGAATCTGCAACATTCTGATCTCAGGACCCACCACTGCCCCCAATATATAGGTGTGCATGTGTATGTGGTATATGGTATATAGAGTTTATGTGTATGTGGTATATATGTGTAGGATTTGTGTGTGTGTGTGTGTGTGTGGTGCGTGTGTGTATGTGGTATATAGTGTATAGTGTATCTTAAGGTCTTTATAATTCTATAAGCAAGAGTGTATCATGCACTAAGTGACACTCTTGCAGCAATTGTTAGACTGGTTTTGTATTCTTTCCTTTGTCTCTGCTGCTCCTGCTCCACACTGTTCTTCTGTCTGATAGAACATCTGAAGGTTAAAAGTCTCCTGTGTGTCTTTCTCTGCTTGTTCTTGTCAGCTGGCTCCAGAGAACTCGCTGCTCTCCTTCCGGAGGGCGCTGCAGATGAATGTGAGTGGATTGCATGCTGAGGTGGCCATCAGGTATTTATTCATTTGTTCATTCCTTTATTCACTCCCCCTTCCTCTGCTTTGAGGATAATGTGGATCAATAGAACATGCCGACTCACAAGGGTGGGGTGGTGGTGGTGGTGGTGGGGGGTGGGCTCATTGCCAGTCTCTGGGAGGTGGGCTAGTTCTGCCTAGATGATGGATCAGAGGATGAAAAGGAAGGAGCAGAACCTGATGAAGCTACTGTAGGAGTTTGCACTAAGCCTGAGGACCTAAAAACATTACAGCCTGCAGTTTATTAAAAATGAATTATGTTGCATTAATATATTACTGAATTATATATTACTTACATATGTGTAATCCCATGTAGGTCAGTGTAATTTGTCATTGGCTCTAGCTTAGATGGTGTACCCTTCCTGATGAGGGACCGCACCCTGCGAAGAACCACGGACGTAAGCAGAGCTTTTCCAGAGAGACAGTACGATGACGCCTCGTTTTTCAACTGGACAGATCTGCGCTCTCTCAACGCTGGTCTTTGGTTCCTGAAGGTACGTCATTAAACCCGATGAACTATAGACATTCAAGTGTTTTTCTCAAAGCAATTGTCTAACGACAATTACGTTTAACTGATCATTTGAACATAAGAACTGTAACACAACATATACCACAGACAAACATATAAACACGCTCTACCACCACATCTACACAGAACCTTATTCTTAGACAATGCACATCGCCACTGTAATATTAAGTTGCCTACTATTGCAGTCTAGGTCCAGATAAAATCATAGTGTACAGGACTAGTGCCATGACTAGTTTAACTCTACTGTTTTGAAAATCCAAGTGTATTTAAAGTAGAAAAGTGCATTTTTGAGTTTTAACACCTATTTCTCCTGAATTCCCCTTTCTCGTCTATTTACTGTCCATTGACCTTGCTGACTGCTCTGGATTTAATGGCCTTGGTTTGTGCTGAATGCAGGACGACCCGTACTGGACGGTGCAGTACATGTCGCAGCGGGAGCGCTGGCTTGTGGGTAATCAGACCATATGCAGCCTTGAGAAGATGCTGCAGCTCGCTGCCCACTCCAACATCTCAGCCCTGTTCACGCTCCGCAGACCTCCACCTGGCCATCCTCACCACCTTAGCTGGGTTAACCTCACGCTGGCCACTGTGCTGCGCTCAGGCGTTCCTCAGCACCTGGTGAGCGAGCCACTGTAAACAGTAATGGTTTGCTTTGCATAGGTTTTGGGATAGCAACAGTGTCCCCTTGTGGTCAGGAGTATGATTGCATGCGATAATGTGCAGGTGGCATGGAGTGAGGACTGGGACCGAGAGCTGGTCAGACAGGAGGCACCGTTCCTTCAGCAAATCTCAGCAAAGAAAGAGCCACTGAAGACTCTCCAGCAGAAAGGCGTCAGCAGACTCCTGCTGCGCTACAACCATGTCACTGCTGAAGACGTGAGGTGAGCCACAGACCTCTACACTCACACTGCACATCATCAACAAGAGAATAACTTTCAAATGTACAGTTTTTAACATTTTATAGATTTAGACGGATCACCTAGTTTATGTGTGGTGTCTAAATTTTGCTTGCATAATTAAAATATAAATATGGAGATTAGGATTCATTTGCCATATGCGTGAAGAAGATGCAGTGACCTTTAACTGGTATATCCAGTATATTAGACCAAACAGTAAGAATGCACTGATGCATAAAAATCAAGCTGTTACTGTAAAAAAATTAAAAAACTAGAAAAAATATGTGATCTGTGAAACGAAAAGAAACAAAAGATAAGATTGTATTAAAAGTGCATACTGTATGTATATATGAATATATGAATAGGACATATTAACTATGCTGTAGCACCTACCGTCTGTTTTAGAATTAATCATAAGCTCTTAATTATAGTGTAGAAATGTGTTTCTCTTTCAGGTAGTAATGTTGTAGCACTTATATGCACTGTTGTAGCACCTACACTGTTCTATGTTCTATGACTAAGAAGATTGTATTGAACTTCCTGTAACTCACACATCAGTATTGTCGTGTCTGAATTTATGCTTGATTGTTCCTGTACCTGGAAGTCGCTTTGGACAAAGGCGTCAGCCAAATGAATAAATGTAAATGTAAATGTAAATGCATGAAGATAGGAGGATAGATCCATTATCTCAATATGTTAAGATGTCAATGCGTTCATTAAGAGGATGTATAATAGATGTATAAGAGACGGAGTAGCCGTTGGACAATCAAACAATTTGTAATGATGTGGTAAGGGTCACAGCATGTACATCTTCATGTTATTTGCATTCTGTGTTATAAATTAAAATGTTTTTTTACAAGTGCATGAAGAAAAGCAAGCAAAGTTACAGGACTAAATAGATTAAAATGATCCTCAAAAGTAGAGAAAGTAAATAAAGAAAAAGTGTGAAGAGAAATAAGATATATATAGTATAAAAGAAACATGAAAAAGCAAATGTTCAAAGTGCAGTGATGTGTCACAGTTGATGGGGGTTTGGTGCCTCGGTCATGGGCACTTCAACCGTCTTCCAGGTTCAGTGAATTAAACCAGTGACAATCCCACTTGCTCAACCTTTAGGCCACATCTGTCTAAAAACATTCAAATCCTTTAGGGCAGGGAGCCCAGCTCTGATCCTGAGTCACAGTTCTGCTCAAACAGGGAGGGGATCTACCAAACGGTGCTGGACACCGGACGCCCAGGACCGACTTTGGGAATCCCTGTATTACAGTATATCTCTCCACAATCCCAAGATCTCACTGCTTTGTGAAGACCAGCCCTGAAATGTCCTTTGATTTTTGTAACTTACAGTAAGTTCTTATCTCAAAAATATTTTTATTGGGTTGAAACACTGAAAAGAAAAAAGCAGCAAAAAAAGGACAGACGAACATTGCAGTACAATAAGTAAATAATTTTTACAGTGTGCTCATGGGAAGAGAGAGAAGACAAGGACGAAAAAGCTGCCAAGTACAGCCTGAAATACCCTCCCCATGTCTGTCTTTTTTTATTCCTTTTTTCTCCAATTGGTCCCCAACCCATCCAACTAAGTTAACTTAACTCTAAAGCCAGATTTAAAAACAAAAAAGCCAAGAAATGAAGAGAAAAAAAGCAACCAAAAAGAACATAAAAAGCCAAGAAATGAAGAGAAAAACCCTAAACAAACAAACAAACAAACAAAAAAACAACAACAAAAACACCAAACAGGAGGATTTACTGGATAGATGTTCAACAGGAAGGCGAGAACAGAAAGACGCCCTCACAACTTGTAAAACTTGAGAGAGAGAGAGAGAGAGAGAGAGAGAGAGAGAGAGAGAGAGAGAGAGAGAGAGAGAGAGCGCGCGCTATGTGTGCGGGGGTGTGTTCGGTCGCTGCTGTACAGATGAAACTCATCTTGAGGTTCCTGTGCAGATGTAGATAAGTATGTGTCCATTCTGCAGGACGTACGCGGCCGGTAACGTCAGCATGACTCTGTACACTGTGAATGAGCCGTGGCTGTACTCCGTCCTGTGGTGCAGCGGGGTGCAGTCCGTCTCCTCCGAGGCCCCGCAGATCCTCAAGAAAGTGCTGTCACCGCTCTGGCTCATGGTGAGAGTCCGCAACAACCTCCACAGCTTGCTCCACCTCACCACTGGCAACACAGCCTCAGAGCCGCACCAACCGCATCTACCTTACTGTCAGTTTTGTAGCTTTTTAATGATAATGAATAAACAGAGCATGTCCACTAACACCATGCTGTAATCAGGGTCACCCCATTGACTGAAAACACCACTCTGATTTAACCTTCAAAATATGAGATAAGGATTCACTTACCTTACAGATATGTTTTCGGACCATTTTTAGAGCATATAATATATTTCTAGTTTCATTAGGTTTTCTCCATCTACATCGGATGAAGTTTTAGGTCACATTGAACATTTCACAAACTCAGGGTTCACAAACTTTCAAGCGCCACTGTAGTCATGCATCTTATTATTTAGAAACTGCTCAGTATTTAAGTCATGTAGTTATAGGGTCAGTCCTGTTAACCGCCGCGCCACAGTGTCACCTATTGGCCGGTCCTGTTAACCGCCTGCGCCACAGTGCCACCTTGTGGCCGGTCCTGTTAACCGCCTGCGCCACAGTGCCACCTTGTGGCCGGTCCTGTTAACCGCCTGCGCCACAGTGTCACCTTGTGGCCGGTCCTGTTAACCGCCTGCGCCACAGTGTCACCTAGTGGCCGGTCCTGTTAACCGCCTGCGCCACAGTGCCACCTAGTGGCCGGTCCTGTTAACCGCCTGCGCCACAGTGCCACCTAGTGGCCGGTCCTGTTAACCAACTGTTTTTTTGTTGCAGAGCCCGGATGAGTTTTGTCTGATATGGGTCGCAACGGATCTCGTCTCCTTCACTTTAGTGCTGGGGATTTTCATATTCCAGAAGTAAGAGCTTCATCAGTTCTCACACCATGTACAAAGGCTACAAACCTTCAAACTTCCCAAAATCTCAGTACCTGTGTAATGACAATACATTGGAATAGAACATTTTATTCTGTTCTATTCTATTTTATTGTGTTTTATTCTATTCTGTTTCGTTCAATTCTGTTCTGTTCCATTCTATTCTATTCTATTCTATTCTATTCTATTCTGTTCTGTTCTGTTCTGTTCCATTTTATTCTGTTCTGTTTTAGTCTATTGCGTTTTAGTCTCTTCTGTTCTAGTCTTGTCTGTTCTGTTTTATTCTGTTCTATAGGGGACGTCCTGGTTCGGAACCTGAGCTCACATTTTTTTTTACAGAGATGTATTGTCATTGTACAATGTGAAGTGTAGCAATTTTAAGCTGCTTTTACAAATAATAGACATAATTCAAAAGGGAAGAGTATAATATACAACAGTAGAAAAGGACAATTCACATTAATATACTTCAATACACATCGAAGGAAGGACACTGACGCAGTGTAACAGCAGCGGAGTAACTACACTTGCGTTTACAGTGCAGTGGTAACTACAGTGCGAGGAGAACAATACAAGAAATAAAAATGTGTATTTCGATTACTATTATACTATTTACTTCTACAAATAATACAAAATATGCATTTACATTTCTTCTGCACCTTATTAACATGTCATATGTGCAGGATTCTCAGCTGCTTTACTGGAATGTTTACTGTCTCACTGTAGCTACTACGGCAACACAAACTTCGCCAACTTCATTGTTCTTCCTTTGATGTGCGTTGTATTATATGTGGATTGTCTACATCTTCTGTTATATATATATATTGATCTTTTTCCTGCATTGCTTATATTTGCTCAGTCTTTGCGGTAAAATATCTATTTGCCTCATCAGCAGCTGTATTATAATGTCTGTCATATACACATATACACATATACACAAACATTTTACTTTCTAAAACAAAAGACTTGAAGAAAAGATTACAAAATTGGCTCAGATTGATTGGCTGCAGAGATTGGCAAATATATAGTTTCAGATAAATAGTCTTTATGTTTCTTTTACATGGAAAACAAACGTTAATCTACTAACTGAATGAAATTAATTTACTAAAATTACTATTTTTCTTACGCCTTTTCCATTACTTCTGCAGTAAATCTTACAGCATAGTTAGATGGTAAACTCTGCACTACAGCACCTTATTATTAGTAGGAGCCTGTAGGACAGTGGTCCCCAACCACCGGGCCGCGAGCTGGTACCGGGCTGCGAAGCATTTTGTTCTGAGCCGTACAAAAAATTTCAACTTTTTTTTAAAAATCCATAGCATCTGAGTGTGTTCGAGACGTCAACTTTGCCGGTATTCTGGATGAAAGTCGTAGCAGAAAAGCCTGAGATTAACACAACAGCACTGAAAACTTATTCTGAAATGAAAGTTTACACATTACCATAGCGACCAGAGCGCTTTAGGGGCAGAGAGGAGGATGATATTGGCGCATTTCAGGAGGAAACTGCTAATAAATTTACATAAAGTGGATTCACCTTTATTATTATATTTACAAAATAGCACAGTTTTTGTGTTGGTCGTATCATTTTATTTTGTCATATTTATCCGCAACACCTTAAAGGCCGGTCCGTGAAAATATTGTCTGACATTAAACTGGTCTGTGGCACAAAAACGGTTGGGGACCTCTGATCTAGGCCACTGAGTGAGGGGTTCAGTTCACTCTAAATGAAGCTGTGGCCTCAGGAAACTGAAAACGTTATTGTATCTGTCTGCAGAGATGAATACGTTCTCGAGGTTACTGCAGGGGAAACGACTGTTTAAAGTATTTTCTATATCGATAGGAACCACAACCCACTTCTCTAACTCAGTGTTTGATGCTGATCTCAGATCTGTGTTCAGTCTCATCAGCTTTGGAGTAATGCAGTGCTTCTTGATAATTTTCTGTTACACCCTTTTAGGAAGAAGAAAACATTTTGCGTGCCCCCACTTTCCCCCACGACTAGAAATAGTGTCGTTTGTCTTTAAAATTGTTATCTGTGCATAACATTGTATCCTTATTAACATTAAAGAAATGAATTAATGAAATGTAAATCAACTTAATACAAAGAATAACTTTATTAATATTGATTTTAGTCTGTAACAGAAAAGATTTAAAGTGCATGTAGTAGATCTGCTTTGTCATTTTTCCTCGTCTCCACCTTTCTCTTCATCACTGATAAAAAATTGTCTGTTTTTCTTGAGGGTTTGTTTACTGCACTTTATATCTTCTGCTCTGTGCTGTGTGTGCGAATGCTCGGTGCAAAAAACCCTGCCACCTACTGTAGTGGATGTGCAATTACACTTTATTCTAGTACGGCTAAAAAAGCAGTAAAATAAGTTTACACTGCACTCGCATCTACAATGTATCAGCACCAATGAAGGAAACTGTTCCATCTCTTCAGTGCGACATCACATATTCTCACAATAGCTCCATCTACAGAACGGTGTCACTGTTACTTCACAAACACTTACAGTCTGATCTTCTTCTTCCTCTGGGTCTGATTATGGTTGTAGAGCATCCTCTCATTCCAGAAACCTTGGTAGTGATGCTCTATTGACTGAACATTCTGGTGAGAACGTTCTCCTCACTCCTCACTCACCTATATCTTCTGGAAAGATCTCTAGATGAAAACAGGAAGTGGATTTTCAGTCACATGCATGCTGCTCTGAACCAGCAGCTTCTGAACTTCTTCCTCATGTGCAGAAGACTTATGGTCCAGAAAGTTCTGGCAGAGTTGTTCCAGAGAAACTGCGCGACACTGATTCTACCAAATATTGTACAATAGATCATCAGCTTCATCACAACTACTATACGAGCTGGAAAAAACTAAACACAGATCTGAAATCAGCATGAGAACCCTACAGAACATCATCAGGCCAGTTGGTTTGTGTGTTGTCACTATATGTTTCAAAGAAAAGTATGGGATGTCACTGAGCTTTTACAGGTCAGAGTATTAATTGATTAATTAATTCACAGGTCAGAATATTAACTGATGAACAGAAAAAAAAACTATGTTCATTAGATGTTTTAATATAATAAAAGGCAGAAATACAGACCGGATGGTAAGGGGAGGTGGATGTTTTATACTGTAGGAGCGTTTATGTGAAGGTCTCTGGTTTGTGCTTCGCTTGCCGTAGTGTAATCTCAGCTTCTGCTCCTGAACTGACCTCTTGATTCTCTTCCTCTTTAACTCTTTTATCTCTTTTATCTCTGTACCCTTTGCACCTTTCTTCCACCTTCTGCCTGGTGTGCATGCTCCTCTTCTCTGCTGCATTCTGGCATCTCTCAGCTATCACATGATCAGGTAACTGGGTCACTTCCCCGACCCACAATGCTCTGCTAGTGCTTCTCTATCATCTGTCCTCCTTTTGCACTTCTCTGTCCGTCCGTCTGTCTACTTATCTATCTGTGTCTGTATCTGTCCGTGGAGTGTCGTGAAAAAGTATTTGCCCCCTTAAAATTCTTTCCAATTCAATTCAGGTCACGGGGAAGGTGGAGCTGATCCCAGCTGACCAAGTAGCCCCATCACCGGGCATAATTGTTTAGCAAAAAAAAAACTTTTCCATGGCACTTGATCAATCTCTGTCTGTCTCTCAGTCGATCCGTCTCTTAAAAACGACCATCATTTATCAGTTTATTAATAATTACTGTTAATTTATGGCAAAAATAAGTATCATTTGCTTTGTCCAGATGAAAACACATGTTTTTTTTTCCACACACTGACACTTGATGCATGAAGCAACAAAGTCTTTGTTTAGCCTGATTGGCTCAAAATACACAACTGAGGCTGTGTGCTTCTTTGAGTTTTTATTATTTAATAGGTCTAAAAAGGCCATGAGCGCTGATGTGAACAACAAATGTAATGTTATAATTAAGGATGTTCTGATGATATTTTTTTGCACATTTATTATTGAGAATTTGATTAAGTCCTGATTAGATTTTTGTACTTTTTCAGACAACATGTCCTCAACTGCCTGTTTTACACATTCTGCTATATGAGATCAGACAATCTGATGTGCTTTAACAAAGCACACTTTAAATTAAACAAGGGGTTAATCCCTTATCCACACTGGGTGAACATCAGACTCCAAATGTCTGTGGTAAATCTAATCACAGTCAGTGTGGAGGGGGCGGGGCTTATCCTAGTTTTGTGTTCTCTACACTGATTGGCTGCTCATATCCAAAGCCATGAATTCATTTTCCCTTTTTGTATCTTTTCCGTTTTCACTGTGTGGAGGAAATGTGTCTCTGTGTAAGTGTCTCCAGTGTGTGTTACTTCAGTGCAGAAAGTTTCCTGAGATTCTGTTGAGTGTTTATTATTTAGGTGCGGTATCAGATAGTAATATTAAGTGCAGTTCTGTTACTACCACCTTGTGAAAATGTTCGTATTATAAGTAGTACATATGGCCTCTGCACTGTTTTCATTTTCCACTTTCAAATATTTCCATGCTGCTGATATTGTAACTAAAAGCTCTATTTACAGCGGCTGAGTGACTACTGACGTAAAGCGAAAGTTTACTTTAGCCGATCCCCATCAGATAAAAATGCCCTCATCTGTCCCAAAATCCATCTTTGAGATCAGATTGGGACGTTCCAAGTAAATATGTTTGTGTCCTTTCTGAGTGGTAGGACCTTAAGGCTGTATCGTCTTTTTTCATTTGCTGCAATATTCATATTAAGATTTTTTTCTTCTTCAAAATTGCTTATGGTCACATTGATGTCTGTTTAGTTCATTGTCTGTCTGTTTTTGTGTTGTTTTTATTTTTGGGGGAGGTGAGGTGTACGTATGACCTGTCTGTTGCATCTGTTTTTCTATTTATGTAGGTTTTCCCTCTTTTTCATGATAATAAATGGGCAAAGGTCTAGTGCTTTGCCACCGCTACTCACCTTTTACATTATATCTGACCCATTAATTGCTAAACCTTTATTAATTTTACTCATTGAGCAGAGTTGTGTATATATGGATAGACGAGGCCTGCTCTCTTTTCATCCTCCAGAAGGTGATACTGAGTCTAAATGGGCTTGTGGCTAGTGACTGACATAATCATCCAGCCTCCTGCCTGCACAGAGAGCTGCTTAGACATTTGCTCCTACTTCAGCTGGGATGTAATTTTGGGAAGGCAGAGAAGTGGGATGTCTGGGATGAATGAAGGCTGTGGATTATAGGCAGAGGAACCGGCTTTAGAATGCAGTTATTTATAGCACCAAGTTATAGCCCTGCCTGGCCTCCACCCCAGCACTCGTTGTGCTTCCAGTGATTTACTGTTAATATCAGCAGAGAGCTGTCCTGACCAGAATAACAGGGAATAAAATGTCTGTCTGACTGTCTCTCTATCCATCTGTCTGTCTATCTATGTAACTGTTTATCTGTTTCTGTCTGTCATTGTCAATCTATTTGGTTCTATCAATCTGTCTCCCTGTCTCTATACAGTATCTCACAAGAGTGAGTACACCACTCACACTTTTCATGGGACAACGCTGAAGATATGACACTTTGATACAATGTAAAGTAGTCAGTGTACAGCTTGTATAACAGTGTAAATTTGCTGCAGTAAACCACTGGCAACACAAGGGAGTACGCCCCTAAGGAAAAATGTCCAAATATGCCAATATTTTGTGTGGCCATCATTATTTTCCAGCACTGCCTTAACTCTTTTTGGCATGGAGTTCACTAGATTGTCACAGGTTGCCACTGGAATCTTCCACTCTTCCATGATGACTGCACAGAGTGGGTGGATGTTATAGACCGCACCCTCCTCCACCTTCTGTTTGAGGATGCCCCACAGATGCTCAGTAGTGTTTAGGTCTGGAGACATGCTTGGCCAGCAAGGCAGTGGGCATCTTGGAAGTGTGTTTGGGGTCATTATCATGTTGGAATACTGCCCTGTGGCCCAGTTTCTGAAGGGAGGGCATCATGCTCAGCACAGTGCATGTTGGCATTCATGGTTCCCTCAAAGAACTGTAGCTCCACAGTGCCAGCAGCACTCATGCTGCCCCAAACCCTGACACTCCCACCACCATGCTTTACTGTAGATAAGACACACTTGGTTGTTGCCACAAACAATTGACACCATCTGAACCAAATAAGTTTATCTTGGTCTCAACAGACCACAGGACATGGTTCCAGTAATCTGTGTCCTTAGTCTGCTTTTCTTCTTTTAAAAGGCAACCTTTGGATATGATGCTGAGCACATGCACTCAACTTCTCTATTGGACCTTGGTGAGGCCTGTTCTGAGTGGAACCTGTCCTGTTAAACTACTGTATGGTCTTGGCCACCGTGCTGCAGCTCAGTTGAGGTTGTTGGCAATCTTCTAATAGCCTCGGCCAACTTAGGGGTGTACTAACTTTTGTTGCCAGTGGTTAAGACATCAATGGCTGTGTTGAGTTATTTTGAGGGAACAGCAATTTTACACTGTTTTACAAGCTGTACACTGATTATTTTACATTGTATCAAAGTATCATACCTTTAGTTTTGTCCCATTAAAAGATATAATAAAATATTTACACAAATTTGAGGGGTATACTCTGCATGTGCATATATATACATATATGCAGTTGACAGATATTTGTATATTTGGTTGTAAAACCATTAACGATCAAGTGTAGTATTAACAATACTAATGATGAACATGTCCAGAAACTGCAGTGGTGAGAAGATGCTGGTGAGAACATTACACAGGGGAATGAATGGTTTTTGAGTAATGCCTCCTATTTCTATAACACTTTCTAAACGAAAAAAAAATGTACCTTAAAAATTATTTGCCCAATGAACATTAACCCATAACCACAACTGAAAATATTCTTAAAGGTGACAAACCAGTAGCATTACAGTGAAGTCCAGGAGTGGGCACCTTCTGGAGGGTAGGTGTCCAGCATAGTTTGGTAGTTCCCCTGCCCTCAAGGTAGACACTGGCCAGAGGTGCTCACCCCTGACCTAGTCCAGGACACCACCTCTAGAAGATCTACTTTACAGAAAGATTAGAAGATCAGTTTACTTAATGAAGAGGTGTTAGATCCACCAAATTGTTTTTATTATGAAGTTTGAGCCTTGAATAAAATGCAGTTGTGAAATGTGTGTTCTTGTAGAAAGAAAACCATGTTTAACCGTGTGTGTGTGTGTGTGTGTGTGTGTGTGTGTGTGTGTGTGTCACCATAGGTGGAGAATGAGTGGTATGCGTAGCTACAACCCAGAGCAGATCATGCTAAGCGCTGCTGTCAGGAGATCCAGCCGAGACGTCAACATAATGAAGGAGAAGCTCATCTTCTCTGGTAAGAGCATAAACCTCTGCTGCTCTTGGTACCACTTAAAGCCAGAGCCATGCCAGCACGCACCAACACCACCACCACTTCCAGACATTTGGTTGCTGTGCTGCACCCATTGTGTGTGTGTTGGTAAGCTCCTGAATGTTCTCTCATACCCACACTGGTCTAAAATATTCTCCAAATTCACCTTGATCTGGAACATCTTCCTCATTTAAACTGTTCTAGAATCCCCCAATGTTCTACACCCCTCCCATTCAGTCTGTTCTGTAATAACTTCCCCATTTAAACTGTTCTAGAATCCCCCAATGTTCTACACCCCTCCCATTCAGTCTGTTCTGTAATAACTTCCCCATTTA
>JBBIGC010000001.1:15562045-15573400 GCA_037576955.1 Lepidarchus adonis
CTGTGTGTCGTCTGCGTAGCAATGGAAGTTAACTCCATGCTTTCGGATAACATCTCCCAGAGGTAACATATACAAGGTGAACAGTTATGGACCTAAAATTGAACCCTGTGGAACACCAAACTTAACCTTACTATGAGCGGAGGAATCACCATTTATATCTACAAACTGATAGCGTTTAGTCAGATAAGACCTAAACCAGGAAAGGGCTGTTCCCTTAATTCCAACAGCATTTTCTGTCTAGAGGGATGATGTGATCAATAGTGTCGAATGCTGCACTAAAATCGACCAACACAAGTAAGGAGACACATCCATGATCGGATGCAAGTAGAAGGTCATTTACTACCTTCACCAGTGCAAACTTAATTATTTGTCTAATATTTTTTATTTTTTTTATTAAAGAAGTTCATGAAGTCGTTGCTGTTTAAAGTTAGAGGTATGGTTGTTTTTGTAGCAGCATTATTTCTGGTTAGTTTAGCTGTAGTACTAAACAAAAAGCTACGGTTATTTTTGTTAGCTTCTATCAATTCAGAGAAATAAGTTGTCCTAGCAGCATTTAGAGCTTTTTTGTAGCTCATGAGACTCTCCTTCCATGCTAGTTTATAAACTACCAAATTTGTTAGACGCCACTTACGCTCTAATTTTCGTGCCGTCTGCTTCAGTGTACGTGTGTGATTGTTATACCACGGGACTAGTTTTTTTTTCTTTGATTTTCTTTCGTTTCAAGGGAGCTACATTATCTAGGGTAGAGGAAAAAATGTATTCTAAACATTGAGATGCTTGTTCAAGTTGTAAGGGGTCTGATGGTGATCCAATCAAGGTTAAGCTATGTAGCTAGGCTTCCACTAGGAACTTGCTTGTGTGCTTGTAATTATCATATCAAGCTCATAATTACATGAACAAATTATATTATACACAATAACTGTCGTTATTCTAGACATGAACAGAACCAGGTTACAGCCCTGATTACAAGAATCAAATGCCAAACCATCAAAAAGAGAACCCAGTACCAGTTACTGAACATTATGACACTATGATAGTAGTTGACTGCAGTTGATTTATTGTGACTCTGTATTATAGATTCATTCATTTTCATGACATTGCACCAATTAATGCACTCAGTCTTTCTAGGTATATTCTGCTGTAACATCCCCATTTCACCAGCAATTTAGTTTGTGTTGCCATGTTTTGTCCAAGAATGATAGAAAAATAAAGGTCAGAGTTTTTCAGATTTTTGTAGAACTTCAATGAGGAATAGCAGTGAATTTGTTTGATTTGCATCAATTGATGCAGTCAGTCAGTCTTTCTTGTGTTAAAGAGAAACCACATCATGAATGGGTCAGACCACAGCAAGAAAAAATCTTACACAAATTCATCACCAAACATCTGCATGAAACATCAACACAAACACCTAAAAACTGCTCACTACAACAGAAAAAGCACTAAGCACTAATCTGTATAAATTACAGCCGCATTTCTTACACACAGAAAGTTTGTGAAACAGAGGTACTGATTTCAAAAAGGAAATAATCAATGATAACCAAATATATGTTAGAAAGTGTTACAAGAAAAACAAATAATGAATCTAAGCATTGGGAAGACATGCCATACCTACAGTATATACACTGATCAGCCATAACATTAACACCTGTCTAATATGGAGTGCAGTATGTCCTTCTTACGCTGCTGAAACAGCTCTGACTGTAGTGCACTATTTTTGGGGATGCTCTAACCATCACAACCAGGTCTCTGTGCTATAGACAAGTTTTTTCTGGAGAAGAAATACCAACTGTAAAGCATGGTGGTGGAACAGGTTTGGGTTTGCTTTGTTGCCTTAGGAACAGGGCAGCTTACAGTCATTAATTTAACTATTCTACATTATATGAAAGATTGTCTAAAGATGATGTAAAGCCATCTGTTAAAAAAAGAGAAATCCTTTCAAGAGAATAACAATCATAAGCACAGTAGCAAATTAACAAAGCAGTGGCTAATTAAAGAGATGGAGGGTTTCATATACAGTCAAACCTTGTTAGCTCACCCCTATTGATCCAGGCCCTAAATCTGGTGAGAGGCGGAGTTGGCGAGACAACGGGGGGTGAGCTAACGGGGTTTAAGTTTGTATAATAAAAAGAATCACCCCTTCAAAATATTCCCACTTTTTTGCATAAATTAAATGAAAACACACACAAAAAATATCTCTTCCCACCTTTACTTAATCAATGCGACCTATGATATACAACTGAAACATATCACAGCTTCAGTTCAGAAATAATTATATATTTTTAATTTTATATAATTTTTATATATATATATTTTTTAATAATTATTATTATTTTTTAATAAGACATACTGATATTAATAAAGGACCCCCACCCAATATTAATATTTTGTTGAACCACCTTTTGCTTTAATGCCAGCCTTGTGTCTGTTAGGATACTTCTCTATTAACTTTGCACGTCTAGACTGAGCAACATTAACTCTTCGTTCTTTACAGAACTGTTCAAGTTCGGTGAAATTAGATGGTAAGCGTTGGTGAACTGCTATCTTTAAATCTTTCCACGGATTTTGACATTCCAATTACATAATTTTTCTTTCAGCCAGTGTGTGGTCACTTTTGCTGTGTGCTTCAG
Organism: Lepidarchus adonis; assembly: GCA_037576955.1. Taxonomy (NCBI): domain Eukaryota; kingdom Metazoa; phylum Chordata; class Actinopteri; order Characiformes; family Lepidarchidae; genus Lepidarchus; species Lepidarchus adonis. The sequence goes on from JBBIGC010000001.1 coordinate 15,564,673, forward strand.
GTTGTTGTCAAAAGGTGAACATTCTGCCCATCTTCAACTTTCTGGCAGAGGGCAGCAGGTTTTCCTCATGAATGTGATAGTATTTTGCCATCACATCCAATTTTCCTTCTACCCCAACAAGAGCTCCAGGCCCTGTGGCAAACAACCCTACAACAGGAAGCTGTGAATATATGTATACAGTGGGGTAAAATAAGTATTGAACAAGTCACTGGTTTTCTAAGTTTATATTTCTAAAGATGCTGTTGACCTGAAATTCTCACCAGATGTCAGTAAAAACCCATCCAATCCACACAAGCAAAGAAATCAAACCATAGATATCCATACTTTTTAAGTTATGTGTAATAAAATGTATTGAAAACAAGAAGAAAGTAAGCTCATGGAAAGTCATGACAGCAGCTAAAATCGATCAGAAATTAGAAAGCAATTCTGACACTTCAGTCCCGACTGATGGCTATAAAAAGGTGTCACACAAGAAACATCTCATGATGACTAAATTCAAAGTGTTCTCTCAAGATCTTCACCACCAAAACACTGATGGCATTGGTTCCAGAAGAATTTCTAAACTACTGAAGGTTACAGTGAGCACTGTTGGGGCCATAATCCAAAAGTGGAAAGAACATCATTTCACCATAAACCGACCACGACCAGGTTCTCCTCTCAAGATTTCAGACAGAGGTTTGAAAATAATTATCAGAAGAGTCGTCCAAGAGCCAAGGAGCACTTGTGGAGAGCTTCAGAAAGATCTGGAATTAGCAGCTGCAACTGTTTCAAAGAAAACAATAAGAAATGCACTGAACCGCCATAGCCTACGTATGTATGGACATGTATGGTTTGATTTCTTTTCAAGTGTGGATTGGACCTGTTGTTACCGACATCTGATAAGAATTTATTGTCAATAGCACCTTTAGAAATATATTTACTTAGAAAATTGGTGACGTGGTGAATACTTATTTTACTTAAAAGAAATCTCAACACATACACATTTCTCTTGTATTGGCCACCCTTAACTTTGAAAAAAGTAGTTACACTGTTTAAGATTTTTTAACGTGAACTGACGATTTTGTCATTGTGAACATACCCCATCACGCAAAGTGCACAACAACAAAATTTGACCTTTAACCCTGGGTAGCAGCATAGCGGGACAGTACCGTACTCAAGTTTACCTCAGTGGTGCTTGGGCTGGGACAACCTGCAACCTTCTGGTCACAAAGGCAAAGCCCTAACGACTTGTCTTAACCCATTGTTCATAAATTCAGCTAATAGGCAACGGTGTTTACTTCAAGACACACTTCCTCCTCTCTCTCTGATGTTTATGGGTTAAGAGCACTGCTTTGGCAGGTGAGTATTCCACCATGGAGGAACTGAAAAGCAGCACGTCTTAGAGCACTACAAGCACTTAAACTTCCTCTTTCAGACTGACATTAAACTCAAAACGCACTTTTAAAACTATGTCTTTTGTGCCAAGCACAAGAGGTTCTTCTTTTTTCCCCACTGAGTAATTAGATGAGTGTCATTTGTCTGGCAAGGGTAGAGTCTTAATTTCAGAAATGGTCAGATTTGCATACATTCTTCACATTGCTGGCATTGGATCTGTGCCGGAGAGTCTGTATGCTGTACTTTGGCATGATATTACACTACTTTAAAAAAGGAATGTATAAAACATCCTCAAAATGCTCTGTTTCAAATGACTACATTATTGGATTGATCAAGAATGCAAAATAGAATATTTACATTTATATTTAGAGAATTTATAGAATATTTACCTAATTTATGTTATCCATAAGACTGTTGTCTTAGGACTTGCAGGGTGTAGTCCATACCTGTTTCCTGCTCAATTGCTTTACGACAGTAATGGGGTAGCGGTGGCCTAGTGGTTCATACTTTGCATTTGGAATCAGTGGACTGTCCCGGTCCAGGCACAACTGAGGGACCCTTGTGCAAGGTACCATCCCATTGGGGACAGCCGTGGGCTTGTGACCAAAGGGTTGCAGGTTTGATTCTCGGAGCTGGACAGTAGACTGGTGTGCCTTGAGCAAGGCACCTAACCCCCAACCGCTCACCAGTAGCATCGGCCAATTGCTGTAAATGTAAAAAATCCCGCTACACTGCTCCCAGGCTGCTGTTGTTAGATGCCTTATGCTGCACATGTGAATGGGTTAAAGGTCACATTTTTGCTGTGGTGCACTTTGTGTGAACGCTGTAATGACTGCTATATGTTTTAACATGTATGTATTTTGGAGGTGTTTTCTATTAAGTGTTGCACAACAGCAGAACACACTACACGCTCCTGGGAGAAGAAGGTTAATCATTACTGGCACTAACAGTATATTGACACAAGCTCAAGGTACTAACTTGTCTTACCCATGTGTGGAGACTGGGCAAGTAGTACTGATATCCACCAGCAGATGCTGCTGTTGAGCTTGTAATTCAATGCCATCCAACTGCTCTTCTGACCACATTCTGTGCACAAATGCTCAAACAACACCTCTGCACTTTGCACTCTGGCCTCGTGGCCTTATATCTAATGCAATTCGGACCTAACATTTACCAAAGTTCTCTGCCTCAACACGTTCAAGGCAGCTGGGCTGCAGACATGCATAAACAAATAAAGACAGACATCGAGACTCTTCTCAGTTCTGGCTCCTGAGTTGTGGAATGAACTTCCACCGGGGAGAACCTTGCTGTTTTTTTTTTAATTTAACATTGCCCCCCACTTCAGTCCCATTATCTACTTGTATCTTCTTTCTTTGAGCTCTGGTAGGATGTTGGTGGACCAGCAGCTCTTAACTGAAGTCTATGTTTACAGGTGTGAGAATGATCTTCAGCTCTGGTAGGATGTTGGTGGACCAGCAGCTCTTAACTGAAGTCTATGTTTACAGGTGTGAGAATGATCTTCAGCTCTGGTAGGATGTTGGTGGAGCAGCAGCTCTTAACTGAAGTGTAGCTTTACTGGTGTGAGGATGATCTTCAGCTCTGGTAGGATGTTGGTGGAGCAGCAGCTCTTAATTGAAGTCTAGGTTTACTGTTGTGATGGTCAGGTTTTCTCTGTAGTCTACAAAGCGCCTGCCAAATGCTTTAAATAAATGAGATGGTCGTTCAATTTGAGCCATTGGGTCTTGTATGTAATCATAAACGGCATCACATGTGTGAGCAAAGTCTACATCCCAAGTGTCTGCTGTGAAAGTTCACAGAAAGTCCACTTTGTGGCCTAGATGAATGGCAGAACTGGACAGCCCTATTGCCCTGTGGACTCTGAACAAGGTTCATGTTAAATCCACACATCCGTATCTCCTGAGATTTCTACTGGCGACAACCTATTTGCCTCGTTCCTGATCAGGAAAAATCAAAATGTTCAGTTCAGTTTTCATGATCACTGGGTCGACAGTACAGTGAAATGTGTTGGACAAGAAGAAACTCAGCGGTAAAGGCATGTATACATAATACATTTAAGAAAATATATGCAAATATAAAGGTATAATAAAGAGCACAAGAACATTTTAAAAATGCATTGATTTGATCTAGAACAGCGGTCCCCAATCTTTTTTGCACCACAGACCAGCATTTATGTCAGATAATATTTTTATGAACCTGCATTTAAGGTGTCGCGGATAAAAACAATAAAATAAAATGATATGACCAACACAAACTGTGGTATTTTGTAAATATAAAAATAAATGTAAATTCACAGTGTAATTATGTAACTTTATTAGCATTTTTTATTTTATAAAAATGCTAATAAACCCAGAAGTGGGTTTGTGACCGAAGGGTCCCAGGTTCGATTCTCATCACCGGGCAGCAGGCTGAAGTGCCCGTGAGCAAGGCACCTAACCCCCAACTGCTCACCATGTACGTCGCTCTGGATAAGAGCGTCTGCCAAATGCTGTAAATGTAAATGTAAAATATTTTACATATTTATTAGTCCTCCTGAAATGCGCTAATAATGTCCTCCTCCCTGCCACTAATGCACTCTGGTCGCTATGGTAACACATAAATATTTTTTTTCAAAATAAGTTTTCAGTGCTGTTGTGGCGATCTCAGGGTTTTCTGCCATGACTTTCATCCAGAATACCAGGAAAGTTGACGTCTTAAACATATTTAGATGCTACAGATTGAGATTGTTTTTTTTTTTATGTTTACATTTTTTGTACGGCCCGGTACCGGTCCGCGGCCCGGGGGTTGGGGACCACTGATCTAAAAAAACATCCACACTTTTCTATTATGGCAGAGCTTGCAGAGTTAGTGTGCTACCATGTAATTGCCCAAACAAAGCACAAATATGACATCAGCAGATTTGTCCCTATTCCCAGAACAATGGGTGGGAGCCACTTTCTTCCACAGCAGGTGAAAGTCCACCTCTCACACAACATAATCCCACTGTTTGGAGTAGGCCGGGGTGTAACTAGCCGTTGTTTTCCTTTCTCCTACTGCAAATTGCCAAAACAGAACCTACTCCATTAGGTCCCATAAATCTTAGCTGATGTGACGGGGAGTAATGAAGCAGCTTTCTAATGGGCCAATGTGTGTGCATGTCTGACGAGCGTACAAAACACAGCCCACGCAGAGGCAGAGGAGGTGGTTAACAACCTGGCCAATGCAGCTAATCCAACAGCCACCTACAAAAAAGTGTATGGAGCTGCCCAAATCACTCAAGAGACAACATGAAGGCTTCTAGAGGTTCCTTTCTTATAGAATATCGGTATAGTTGGACGTGCCTGCTAAATCCAACCCTAAATCAATCTAACATTTGCAAAAAATCAATAGTGCACCATCTGACTGGTGTGGTGTAGACCAGCAATGTTATTTTGCCCAAGCTGAACGTAAATCAGCTTCTGGCTTTGCTCTCCAAGGACATAATCCATGTCTTACGATGTATCTCCGCTCACACGAGTGCTGAGTCCACCACAGGAAGATGACATTAAACTCTCCGGTGTCTCAAACGCTACATATGTTCTGCTTGTCCTTGTCTCTGAATTGGAATGGAGCTTACCACAGCGAGACGTGGCTGGCACGTTATCGCGTAAGCCCTCAGTATACCTAATCAAATAACCAGCCAGGCGTGAAGCCGTCCTCCTCTCCGGCCGTTCACGTAGGCCTAGGGATGAGTGGCTCACTGAATCAAACAGGACATGGGATTAAAGCGATGGAGCCAGATCCTTCAAGAGGGTCCCAGCAATTAGGTGGAGGGGTATTATGGAGCTCATGGGTGGTAAAACATATAGATCATAGACAGGGGGAAGAGTGTGGAAGCCCTCAAAGCCCTCAGCTTGGGTGTAGACTTGGGAAAATAAAAGGCGAGCAAATGTGCCATGGGGGCTTTCCCAAAATCCAATTTTTCTCGCTTCCCTGGATGCAGAAATTAGGATTGTTCAAGTTTCCATTCCCATTTATTCATTTGGTTGACACTTTTGTCCAAAACGACTTCCAAGCTGCTAGTATCATGGATTTTGTGTAGATGGAGAGAAGACCCATCAATGATCCTGTAGACAAGCATCAAGGAACTGAATTTGATCATTGCTGCGATGGGAGGATGCCAATGTAAGGAGCCAAGCAGTGAGCGAGTTTCAGCTGGTTAAAAATCAAACAAATCGTACAAGCAAATGTAAGCAGTCAACAGTGCTCCCTCTGGTTTCATGGCCTTTACCATCATCTCGTCATGCAGTCAGGGGTCTCCCCCTCCATGACCTTGTGTTCCCATCAGTGTGCTTTGCTACAGACAGTGTTATGTCAGGCCTGCATTAGATGACCTTTTGTCTTGGTGTTCCTCAGAGGCACGCAGGGCCATTGGCCTCCTTGCCCTGGTGTTAGCATTGAATGCCTCCTTTTACAGAGTGTCTTACTCTTGCCTGCTCCATCAGTACATTAACTGAGGATGAGCTGACTCCTCTTGACTCCTCGCAGACCAGCGAAAGCAACAGAACACAATTTAACCGCTGCAAACCAAACTACACACTCAACCAGAGGAATGTTTTACAAATAAATAATAAAAAACTCTCTACTATTATTTTGCTACAGAGTTACTATGCTTTGGTGTTCTGGTTATGGGCAAATGTTTTCACACAATTTTAGTTACTGAGCAAAAATGAAGAAAATATGCTTAAATATGGCATTTTTCTGTCAATTGTTTTTGAAATGACCTATGAAACAGAAAATGTTGATTATAGCCCACCTTTTTTTTAATTTTTTTTTTTTTTTTACCAAATTTCATAAACAACAGTTGTGTGTATAAATATATTTTCTCTGTAGATGTGTCAGTTAAACATGGGTGCCAACACTTTTGCACACAACTGTTTGCTACTCTTCACTCTGAAATCATTTTATAATACATTACGTGACACAGGTTTGTTGATGGTCGAGTGGTTGGATGCCTTGTGACCCAGGATGCCCTCATGTCTGTGGTACCTCCTGGTTCTCCCCTTTAGCTGTGCTGTCATAGAGAGTTTGCCGGAGCTCCTGCACTCAGACCACAATGTTCATTACTTTAAATAATCCATAACACTGAGCATCCCTAAGTCTCTCTCTCTCTGTCTCTCTCTCAGCTACTCTGAGATTCCAGCTCCGGATTCATGTCTCACTCTGCTGCTTGGATCATGAGGAGGAAGATCATCTGTGACTACCCCCCACATCCACTGAAGAGAGCAGCTTGGACAGAAAGCTACTTGATCTCCCCTAAGGATCTGTAGATGCCTCTTCACATTAACTCTTGATCTTATTTATTTAAAGTTTTCTTTTCTTTTCATCACTCTCCGGTGTCAACCAGAGGTGGATAGGTTCCCTTTCTGAGCCTTGGTTTCTCTCAAGATTTCTTCCTATAATTAGGGAGTTTTTCCATGCCTCTGTTGGGGCTCGGACCTGGATTCTATAAACTCTGTAAAGCTGCTTTGTGACAATGTCAGTTGTAAAAAGTGCTGTATAAATAAAATTGACTTGAGAAATTGGGGCAGTTGCCAGCGCTGGCACCTCACAGTGAGAAGATTTTGGGTTCAATCACCTGTGGATCGTGTTCACATAAGTTTCCTCCGGATTCTCTGGTTTCCTCCCACTGTCCAAAAGCTTGTGCTTTAGATTGACTGGTTGCTCTAAAGTGCCCATATGTGTGTGTGAATGATTGTCTGTCTCTGTGTTGCCCTGTGATAGGTTGGCCTCCTGTCCAGGGTGAGTCCTGCCTTGGGCCTATAAGCCGCTGGGATCGGTTCCAGCTTCCCGGCATTCCCAAAAGGTATAAGCTGTTTGGATAAATAAATAAATAAATAAATACAAATAAATAAATAAATAGATAAATCTTATATATTCTACTTGAAGTATAAACATGACTCCAGAAAGGAAATGTTTAATTTAATATTCCACTTGTACCTTGTATATTGTGTATTGGACATTGTATAATATATAGTCCATTATATATTGTATAGTGTCTTATACATCTGGTAGTAGAGGGATTGCATCTCCTGGAATTAAATTCTTTGTGTGTCTGAACATATTTAGCCAATAAATCTAAAGATGCAGGTTTTGATCCAGGCAATGAGAATAGCATACAGTATGCATCATGCATAAACAATAGCAATGGCAACGTACAAAACATTAGTAATGATTAATCATAATAATAATAATAATGATCCAATCTATGAAAACTTCCCTAGTTTGTCACTGGAAGTGGTGGAGGCTGAGGTGGTGGTGGTGGTTGATGTAGTCGGGGAGACGCAGTGCCCCAATCCCTGGCCTAAGGTAAATGCAGGTGAAGCCAGACGATTGAGGTCCAGAGTAACTCACCACACAAGGGCCCATAGCTGTGTGCCCCCCAAAACCCCCATCCCCTGACCCAAGGGACAGATAGGAGGGACAGACAGCGAGACCCCGAGTTCCTGTCGGTCAGGGCCGTGACCCCCCCCCCCCCCCAAACGTAGTCCCAGAGTATGGCAGACCGAAGGTCGCCATGGCAACCCAGTCTCACAGGAGGAAGATCAGAGAAGGGCCCACTGAAGGAGGCTACCCCCACCCTACCTAGGAGCAGACCCTAGGCGACCGCGAAGCAGCAGCACCCCCCCGCCCCCCCCCCACACACACACAGACACGACCAAGACCCGACACCTCAGCCCACCCAGAATGGCCCGGAGGGCCTCATAGATGTATTTACACCTTGCCAGGGCTCAGGCCCAGCTTCCTGGCAGGGCGGACCGGAGCTCCTCGCGGAAACCCAACCAACCAACACTCAAGGTACCGCATGGAAGTTTAGAGGAGAGGCCGACAATAAAGTTCACCTCCATGCCACCCAGGAACAGAACCTAGGTGGCCAGAGAGTGTCAGCCCCCCCACCAAGTCAGAACCCTCACCCTATCCCACCAGGTAGGGCCCAGAGAGACCTAGAAGAACCCCGCTCCACCAGCAGTGGCCCCACCATTGTGGTGCAGGATCAAGGTACCCCCATTCCACCGCCTAAAAGACGAGCCCATCCATTCCGGCTAGATGCCCCTGCAACCCCCTTATAATGTTACCAACTGGCCACCCCCCCCCACGCTGCCCACACAGGGCCAGAAACAGGGAGATGGAGGAGGACACCTGATCCCCACTGCACCCCTGCTGTTGTGAAATGTATGTGTATATATGTGAAGGTGTTGTGTGTGTATGCTTAAAATGCAATACATTTGGGGGTGAATGAGGGTAGAGGGCACCACCCTCTCCCTGTACCCCAAGGATCTAATGTAGTATGGGGGGGGGGGGGGGGGGGGCCTTCAGG
>JBBIGC010000001.1:15591537-15601949 GCA_037576955.1 Lepidarchus adonis
GAACTTTTGTTATTGACCAAATACTTATTTTCTGCACCATTATACAAATAAATTATTTAAAAATCATACAATGTGATGTCCCACTTATTTTTAAGTGGGACAACTTGCAGAATCGGTAGCTGTCAAATACTTTTTGCTGAACTGTATAGTGTCCCAGCCTGAACTGACTTTTGAAAGAGCCATCCTATCAGAAAACATTGTTTACATGCATGTATCAGTATTAAAGGCACATGAACACTGCTACAAAAGTTGTCATGTCCATTAATACAACATGTTACATTTACCTATAACTGTCATGATACTTGTCATATGTTGATTTTAGGTATTAACATCAAACATTATACTATCTGTCATTTTTTTAATTCTGTTAAATTAATAGATAAGTGTCATGACAATTTATGACGGTATATGACATGATTTTGACAAGGTTAAAGCATTCTTACATGAAGCATAACCAGATCCATTTAAATTCAAGGTAATGTAAAGAGGCGGGACAAATGAGTTGGAGTAATTTTGGGAGGCTGGCGACTCCAGGGAAGGTTTACTACTATTCCAAGTGTTCATACTGGATAATGGTTCTCACTGTGGTTCGTTGGAGACCCAAAGCCTTAGAAATTACTTTGTAACCTTTTTAGACTGATTGGTTTCTCCTCTGTTAAAAAAAGTGTTTTTTGGGCAATTGCTTGACAATCGTTTAAAATTCGGAAATTTGTGTGGTTGACCTGTAGAAGGGGCATAACCCTACCTCATTATAGGTCATTTATCACCTAGTTAATGTTGAAGCAATTCACAAATTCCTATTTTGTGACATATAAGTTCTAACTTGCTGCATCACTACTGCAATCTTTTAAGGTCCATAAAATTCCATGAGATTATGTCCATAGGGGCCCCTGCAACTGATACATTTCAATGCATTTATTGTGTGCAGTCATATTACGCACCGCAATGCAGCACATATGGTTTTAACCATTTCTGTCCTTGAATCCAGGCATCGGCTCGACTCCACATCAAAGTTTAAGGCGGCTTGGACTCTTGGTGCATGTTGTAGGTGGTGTAATAACCTCTTTATATGATGCAATGCTTTGACACGAGTGTGACAGTTCACTTCCACTTTCCTCCATATATGAAGAGCGTGAATTTTGTAACGTGTGAAACACAAAGCCTTGCGTAAAAGCAAGACAGGGGAGAAAACATGCTTTGCATCTCTCAAGCCTGCCCTCACCTTGAGCACAAAGTTATTTTCCTGGAATAATAATGAAGGGCATCGCAGATAAGGAGCTGGGTTGGACAAGGACAAGTTTGAAAATCATGGTGTGTAAATGCGCTGCAATTGCAGCGGGCCCTTTTGAGAGATCACCGGTGGTTTAAATTGCAAAAGATGGGCGTCAAAATGGATGAGGCATCTTCAGCCCCTGCCTTTGCGATTTGCAGTAATTACTCATTGAATGGGGGGGGGGCATCAAGGAGCTGCTGACGCTGTCACATTTTTCAGCAATAACAGTGCACTGTCGGTGCGTCACAATCATCCAGTCACCTGGAAATGCACATCCCTCCTCTGCAAAACAAGCCAGCGAAGCCAAAGAGTGCGGTTGTCAAAAGTCTGTCGCATGCTTTCCCTTGACTGCCTATCGATCAACATGGAAAAGTCAGGAGGGGGTGGAACATGACCTTCGTGACCTCCAGTGGCATTCTTCTATAGATGATGACATCTCAGAAAAAAATGGTGCATCGGATTCTAAGAGCTGACCTGTGTAAAATCTGCACCCATAGACGGCGATAAGAAGATATAAAGAGAGAAAGAGAGAGAGAGAGAGAGAGAGAGAGAGAGAGAGAGAGAGAGAGAGAGAGAGAGGGGGGGGGGTCTGATAATAGAGGGCAGTGCAAGGTTGCTGACCTGCAGATCATTCGGAGGCTTGTGTTTCAGAGACAGGCCAAGGTCAGCCTTCTTCGTTTACCTCTGTGGTTCCATCATCTGTGTTTTATTTAGTATCACAAACAAATCGAAAGACACCCTTAAATAGATATTAGCGTGCTCCTAATCCAAATGTCACCGTTTCATTTTCCCCCCGGCAAAAGAAAGAAAAAAACTTGCTGCATTATATGAGCTGTAAAATGAAATAATCACTGGGGGAATAATTGCCCGATGGGAATGCTATTAATTGTAGCGAATAGAGCAGCCGAATTTATGACGTGTGACGACATGGATTTAAACACCTGCTTTTTCAGCTTTAGGCCACAAATATGCCTTATCATGTGAACACAGGCCGCCCTGAAAATGCTATTTCTTTACCCTGAACGAGAGTCCGCTTTTATTTCGGCATTACTGTCTTCGGTTTCCTAATCTAATCTATTAGGCGCATAATTGGAATCATTCAATATTCAAGACATCCACTTCCATTATTTTCTGCTCATAGAGCAGGCTTATGAAGCTTGTCCCTCATTGCTCAAGCCCATTTTCGCACTAATAACACGAGTCTTTTGCTAGAGCTGCACTCAACACCCACCTACCTCAAACACACACACCCACACACACATATTTGTTTTAATGCCTTATCAGGACTGATCGTACAAATGCCTCATTTAAAGAAATAACTACCTCTTTGTAATAAACCAAACTCTTAGTTTAACCTTACGTTTTTTTGTTTTTTTATTACTTTCATTTTATTCTTTTTTTTCCCCCACAATTCCCATCCACCAGCCAGGACGCACCCCTGTAACACAACACTGCCAGTGTTGGGAGGGCGAAAGTTAGCGCATGGTTCCTCCTAGTCATGTGAAGAACCACCTCATCCTCAAACTGTTGCAAACACAGCGTTATTTGACAGATCAACACGCTTGCAGGAGAATGCTAATTGCTCGCTCTGCTATATCAGATAAGTGAACCATGGGGATGGCGGGCCTTCCGATTCAGCTAGTCAGTTATACTCTGTTGGACTCCCAGCCATATTTTCAGGACATTAAGCAATGAAGACCAAAAAAGAGCGAATGTTTCTTCCCTGAAAGTGTAAAAAGTCACACATGTTAATTTTGCCCAATTATTTATTTTTAACCCATTCACAAAAATATGTATTCATTTTGGTCATATTATAGCAATTTGACCATTAGTTTTAATCTAGTTTTATTCTAATTTTATTACAATGTTTTTTATTTTTTTTTGCCAATGTACATTTATTTAATCAATGCTCCTCAGTCTTCATGCATCCAACACATGAAACAGAAAAGAATGAGATGTTATTGGGCCATAGCAGTGTCACTGTAAAGATTATCTATTGGGTTGCTTTTACCTTGCGCAGATTGTTGTTTACATTTTTTAATTTTTTAATCTTTTTTCTAACCTTTTAATTGACAAAAAACATATAAACATACACATTTAGAATTTCCCACTGTGTTTCATTACCCTTTCATTGTTTGGGAACTGACGACACTAACTGTTGCTATTCACCTGGCTGTTGTCGCCCTGTTGTAGCAGAATAAGGCCTGACATTGTCAGGTTAATTTAACCTTAGACTTTCCAGTAACAGACACCACATTGATTGCTGCATATGTCTCTCTAAAATCCCAGTCCCACCACTTCAATAGGGGGGCATTAACACCCCCCCTCATAACACAGACAATTTGACATGCTTATTTCTTTAAAAAACAAATTGAAACATGCACTTACCTGACCGCAGACTGGGCAGTAAAATATTTCGAGTATGGCAAAACATTTTTTATTGCAGCTTTTTATCAGGGGAACTGTAAAGGAATCACAGATTTATAAGCCCCACTGTATAAATAAATAAATAAATAAATAAATAAATAAATAAATAAATAAATAAATAAATAAAAGCATATATAGCCTTATTTTTTTTCCAAAATTTAATACCTAATACATTACTTAATTTTAAATATTTTATATTATTCTCAGTGTTGGGTAACTTTGGTAATTTGTTCTTTTTTTTCATACGTTTTTTGTTTGTTTGTTTTTTATGCTAGCCTCCTCAGCATGCCCTCCAATCTGTGGCTGGAGGGTCAGAGGACATGAACCTTTTGGCCCATCACCAGGGAATAAGGGTGGATTTGCAGTGAATGATGCAGTCTGGCCCCGTATGTCGGGATGCATGTCCCAGACTACCTCCCGCTGTTCTGGTAATGAGTAATCAGGCCAACAGAATGTCAATAGCAGAGCATGAACTGGCCTGACCCTGCCTGCGCTCACTGCCTGGCAGCCCAGCACCGTGGTTGGTAATCGGCTTCACTTGACCCCCCCTTCACCCCCAATCTAACCCTTTCTTCCTGCCATGCTCTTTTCTTCTGTTTCAGCTGCGATATTCCTCCTTCAAGAAAACAGTAGAACTGATACTACACTTTAGGTTGTGTTTTATTAACTCTGTCCAATTTTGAGGTGGATTTGGTAAATTTCCACATAGTTAATAACTTAATAACTTCAAATCAGAATGTGATTCGCAAAAAATAATTAAAATTATAAATTGTTCATGTCAGGTGTACCAATAAGAAAATAAATTGCATTGAAAATAAGAGTCTCATATTTTTCAATTATTTCAATTTATGAAGAAGTCTTTTTATTTTTAAATCATTTTAAATAATATACATTGCAGAATCATTTCAAAATGTAATTTGTTCATTCCTCACTTGTTTTCTGATTGTGCGTAAAAATTTTACACAATTTCAACAATTATTGAATGTGAAGGTGCATTTATTAAATAGAATGGGGCACTGTGACAAAGTAGCACAGTTTTAACAGAACCATTCCAAGATTAAAAAAAGAACTATTTGCACAAACTAGATGATAACTTCTAGATGTATTGTAAGTTATCATGTAAGGGTTTTTCTATTTTTTTCTATTTTAAAAAATAGAAAAAAGAGGAGATATTAATACGGATCGTATACTTGCTGTGAAGGGCAGATGGCCATACTCACTCTGATCTCTTGTGATGGAGTGAAAAGCAGAAATAAAAGGCTGAAAACAACCAAGGTGCCTTTTACAAACAAAGACACTCCGTCCTTATTCTCTATTTTTCCACCTTTCGTTTCTCCTTTGATTTTTTGGCTCACTGAAAGAGAAAATGATGTTGGAGAAGACTGCTTTGGCCACAGCTGGATAATTCTTCTCTTTGCCCTAATTAAAGATCCTTTCTGTAATTATGCTGCTTACTTCAGAGAGAAGTGCCTGAGTGAGATCCAATTTATTAACCAGGGACTCAGCAATCTGAGAAGGATCGTAAAATCAGAGCAGTGAAAGTTCTGGTCTAATCAAAACCTCGTTCTGATCTCTTTCGGCTTTTGGAGTTGAGGCATTGTGCTGATGAAATGAGGTGAATGGTTATGAAATGTATTAATGTTGATCGCCATACACTGCATATTTTATTTATTCACATGTACACAATGCCATAAAAAAACTATTGCCTGAAATTTTAGTTTATAGAACAAAATAGAATTTTTAGCACTTTTTTTATATTAAATGTTAATTCAACAAGACTTTTAGACCTTGTCCACATGTGTGCAAATATTTAAAAATATTTTCCAATTTTGGTTTTTCATTTACACTGACCTTTTGGGAAACTTTTCAAGTTAAAGATTTCTGACATTTCCATTGCTGCTGACATATAGACAAGGAAATTAATTTTGACATACAATTTCAAATTTTGCACCATTAACTCTTTTGTTTGTGCCAGAGTGAGCAAAATTGCTGCCTGTTGTTGTTGCTGCTGTTGTTGTTGTTGATGTTGTTGTTGTTGTTAACAGCATGGTTTAACATTTTCACAAAAACCTTTGGAAAAGAGAGTTTGGGTGGATCAGACCTTTTAAAAGCAAATAAAAAGATTTTTAAAATACCAGTGAAATAGGCTTTAAATGTGAAGCACCGCTAACTTACTCACATGCATTTAGTAGGTTGTTTGTTCTCCACAAGGGGGCAATATATTTTTTTACATTCACATAGTTTTTGATGTCTCATATTTGTAGAACTAATTATTTATATTCACTGTATGTTATTATTAATTGTAATGAAAAATAAACAGTCCCTGTCAAATGACATGTTTTGTAACACATTCTCTACAGGAACAAATGAAATAGCATTATTCTGCTAAATTTAGTGCACAGTTTTTGAGTTAATAAACACAATGTGTTGTTACTCTTGCATTGGCCAGATTTGATCTATTATTATATTTTTTGCAGTATTCTAGGTGCAGCTAAAAAGAACAGTAACTGTACATTACATTTTGTAGAAATGTGTTATTTTGTATACAAAATACATGTAGTTATTTTCAATTAACAAAACACATCATTTGACTGGGGTGCCGAAACCTTTGCATACAACTCAGTTCTAAGCACTTTTCACTCATTTCAATTAGTTCCCAGATTATACAATTTTAAGTGTCTCTCATTGTGCGTAAAACAAATAAAAATGAAAAACAAAACAGAACAACAGTTTTGCTGTAATAACGACAACACACTTGCGATTCATTGACATTGGTGAAGTGGAATTTCACTAATTATAATAAGAGCTCGCCTTGAAAATCCAAACAAAATCCTTATTTTATTCTCAACACCAGCAAACCTCAAACATGGCAACACCCAGTGTGTGTGTGTGGGTGTGTGTGTATGTGTGGGAGGGTGAGGGGGGTGGTAAGCTTCGCAAGGCTGAGATTTAGGAGAGGTCAGTTGATGAATAGTACTGCTTCAGCTCCAAACTGGGTTATATTTCAGAGAACCTTGTGACACAGAGCACCAATTTTGAGTTGGACTCTAAGAATAGAAAGTGTTAGTGCAGCTCACAATGCTGTTGACTCAGAAGAGTCCTTGTGATTACAGACCAAGGCCCTGGTATGAGTTCAATCCCAAACCCTGGAGACAACGTCCATAACGCTTCACTTCCAGATCCATCAGCAGCTCTTACTCCTTTCTTTCTCTCACTCATTCTTCCTTAATTTCTTTCTTTCCTTTTTTCTTTCTTTCTTTCTTTCTTTCTTTCTTTCTTTCTTTCTTTCTTTCTTTCTTTCTTTCGTTCTTTCTTTCTTTCTTTCTCTTGCTGTTTCTGAGAAGCCTCATTTTCTTGCTATCTGACATTCTAATGAGGCAGAGAGGAGGGTTCCACCCCGACCACCCGCAGTACAGGCCGTGGGGATTAGTCCAAGAGTACAAAGTAGGTCAACAAGAAGCGGAAACAAAGACTGGGAGAATGAATGGCACAGGAACAGGTCTGACATGTCGCCGCTGCGTCAGACTTGAGGGAGTTTTGTACCTATGGACACACACTCATCACGATATATGTACAGCTCACCTCTTGCAGCACGGGATGCCTTTCAAAGCTGAGCTACATGCCATCCCACGTTTTCTGGAAGGTAGAACATTCTATAGGCCTCAGAAAAGTATAAGCATCTAGCAGCTAACCTTTTAAAGATCTTAATATGTGTGGTTTTCTAACAAAATATACATAACTAGCAGGGTACCAGGGTTTGGTAATGAGAAATCAACGTAAAGGACGCATTGGACGCAACCGGAAGTAGCACTACGGGCTTTGGGAGCATGAGATGCACCTATGTACCAACTTTGTTTGCAATCCGTGCAGCCGTATAGAAACACATAGCAAACAGACAAACAGACATCCTCTTTTATATATATAGATGAACTACACATAATCTAATCTCTGGCCTGTGATCAGGACAGGACCCATAAACCTCTCCTCTGTTGACCATCATCATTGCAACCTTATGCTAAAACTGGCACTGTGCTACTCCCCAGAAATGGCTAAAAGAAAAGCAGAAAACAGGAGCTTTCTGAACAGGTGGGAGGCTAACATCCTTGGACTAACATCCAAGAAGAGATGCCAGGTAATTGGCTTGGACACAGAGTATATCAGTGTGTAGCAAACTGAGCTATAATTAATGCTTTCTTTCTTCAAGTTTTCTTGCTACTCCAAGGCATGGTCTTGAATGGTGGCATGCTCATTGAAGGATATTATTATTAGTTTATTAAGTTATGCTTGCTATTTAATTTAATTTAATTTAATTTAATTTAATGTATTATTAGCCTATGGAATGTTACAGTTGAAATATAAATCAGAATGCTGCAAATAAAAAAGGCAAACAATTTTAATGAAATGAATTCCATTGATATGTATATATTTTTCAAAATTTGATTTTGCATGTGTGCAATATTATGTTATATATTGCATAGTGTTAAGCTTTGCTTGTTCCAAATTCAATATTTAAGCAAAACTTGTTTTGGTTTATTTAAAAAGGTTCATTGTTGTATCTGCATAAAGATTTTTTTCAATAAATATCAATGTTAGCCCACGACTTTGTCCAAGGTTTCAATTTTGGCCCACTGTGTATTTGAGTTTGACACCTTGATATAAACCCATCAAAATTCGGAAATTTCTCGTAAATCTAGCCCATCTGAAAATACAAAAAGTATGCTGCATCTTAAATGAAAAAGCGTTTGTGTTTATCACTAATTTTAATGTGAAACACCTCTCACTCACATACATTTAGTAGATTATTTCTTCTCCACAAGGGGCAGTCATTCACTCATAGATGCATAATAATGTTTTGTAACACACTCTTGACAGGGAACAAACATAAAATGGTATTTTTTTGCCACAGTTATTCTTATTTATTATATACTTATGGGGTGGGGGGGTATAACATTATACAATGTTTTATACATTGTTTTATGTTTTTTCTATATATTACAATATGTTTAATCCAGCAAATGAACATTAATTGTGCATTAAATTGTGTAGAAATGTATTTTCTGTTATTATTTTATTATAATTTTTAAGCATTTTTGGACCCGTTTCTATTAGTTCATTGTTTACATAATGTTAAGTGCTTTTCATATTGTGTGTAGGACCAATAAAAAGTGTCTTATCTAGAATTCCTCAGAAATTCCTTCTAAATTTAGTCCAGCTGAAATCACATGAATTATGCAGAGGAGAAAATGAGAAAGCTTTAGCGTGTGTTCATCGCTTTGACAGCTCAACGCTACTCTTGCGATCCAAAATCTCTGACACATGTTGTACTACCATGATACTGAGCAAACTGCCCAACAGAGCCGAACAAAGTACCAAACATACAGTCAAATTTTAAGTACTTGCTTCCAAATATACTTAAATAATTTGTAAAAGTACAAATTATTGAAAAGATTTATTGCATGAGTGGCCACATTTTTGGTTTGCGAACTACGTTTAGTAAAAAGTCAAAAAGATTTACCAACAATAAAATGGCAATATCTGTTTACTCTCATGATGCCTTATGAAACTCTTAAACTAAATGGAATTGCACAGTCCGGACTCTCTTAGCTTTTAGGTGGGTAGTCAGTGTTTCATACTTAGTCCAGTTCCCTCCCTCATTTTTAGACCCTTTCTTTAAAAAAAAATTAGAAGTCGATAACTAACAGATTGGCTGCACTATATGTCAATCACCTGCCAAAACCACAGTGGGGATGGATGATTGGCGATGGATGATTGGCAAACACTCTGTTTAATGATATGTGATCTACCCCACACTTTCTGTAATGTAGTGTATTTGGTGGTTTGGGGTTCACTCGTATTTCAAGTTGCAAAGTCTCATGAGCATCCATCCATTCACATCCAGCAAAGACCTCCACACCATGGCAGCATAAGAGACTTCACCCTAGCCGCCTCCTTGTAGTGGAAGGCCCATTTAACCAGCTTCCATTTATCACGTTCCTGAAATGAAGGGAGCACACAATGAGCAATGAGATACACGTCCCATTCTGGCTGATCTGAGAATTAAAGTGGAAGATCTCTCACATGGGCGAGATACTAGCCCAAGGCAAAATAAATGTGGAGCTTCAGCACTTTGATAAGAGGTATGCTCATGTAGAGATTAACATAAGCAATTTGTCATGGAAAAGTTCAGTGTTTGATGGGGTTACCCCACTCAGATGAAGCCTCTTGGATTATGGTGCTTCTCCACAGTACAGAAGGAGATTAACGATTTTAGCACCAAACTTTACTCCATATTCCACAGCTTCTCGTCTTGACTGGAGCTGGTTAACAATAACAGAATGAGTGTTTTAGTGCCATTCAGGTTTTGTGCTTGTATTGTTTTTTTATTATTATTATTCACCACATTCATTTTCCAAACTGTTTATCCATTTTTGGTTGCGGGGAAGCTGTAGCTAATCCCAGCTGATTATGGGCTCTAGGCATGGTTCACCCATCACAGGGCAACCCAAAAAAAGAGCATTCATACACACTTACACCTATGAGCAATGTTGAGTAGCCATTCAGTCTACACCTCAAGCCTTTGGACATTTGGAGGAAACTGGAAAACCCGGAGAAACCCCACACAAACACAGGGGGAGCTTGTACACTCCACACAAAAAGACACCTGTGGCCGAACGTAGTAGTAGTAGTAGTAGTAGTAGTAGTAATATTAGTC
>JBBIGC010000001.1:15602049-15617400 GCA_037576955.1 Lepidarchus adonis
CACACACACACACACACACACACACACACACACACACACACACACACACACACACACACACACACACTTCTGCACTGAAGCGCCAGTCTCCAGGCCGAGTAGTATGTACACCAGCTCAGACACACGGACCAAAGGCCAAGGCTGTGAAACAGCATCCAGTGCTAAACAGGATATTTTGGGATTAGAGCATTTTCACCTTTCTGCATGCGGGAGGTTTTTCAAGTGCAGTACAATGCAATGGGTTAAAAGATCATACAGTGGAGGAAATAATTGATTTAAATGATTTTTTAAAGATAAAGATAAAGATTATTTTTGTCATTGTATCAGAGTACAACAAAATTTGTTTGGTAGCTCTCAGGCACCAGCAGCAGAATAAAGTAGAAATACACATAAAAAGTGATCAAAAATAAAATAGACATAAAAGGTGCAAAGTACAATATGATAATTTAAATTACTCTTGTCAAGTATTGAGGTATACGAGGTGAGTTACTTAGATGAATAATATAAATATATCTATATATCTATATTTACATAAGCATCTGTACATATTACAGTCTAGTTCTACTCTAGAGAGAGAGAGAGAGAGAGAGAGAGAGACTGTAATATATACTGTTATAGGCTCTAGACTGTAATATATACTGTTAATTATATATATAAAAATTAACAGTATATATTACAGTCTAGAGGTAAACTACAGTATACTGCAATTATGGTGCAATAGGTCAGAGTTATTTACAGTTACAGGTTGTTTACAGGTGTATATTACAGTGTGAGCGATCAGGAAGCGATTATTTATATGGTCTTTCAGTGTTGTGTGGTAGGAAAAGTTGTAATGGAGGCCACAGCCCTTGGGAAGAAGCTGTTCCTCTGTCTGTTTGTTCGTGGTTTGATGGACCTGAATCTAGTAAGTTTGCCCACTGACAGAGAAATGTAATTCTAATGGCAGGTTTATTTTAACAGTGAGTGATAGAATATCAAAAAGAAAATCCAGAAATTTTATATCACATTATATAAAATATACATTGATTTGCATTTTATTGAGTGGAATAAGTATTTGATCCCATTGCAACCATTAAGAGTTCTGGTTCCCACTGACCGGTTAGATTATTCTAATATCAACTCATCACCCGCATTAAAGACACCTGTCCACAGACTCAATCAATTAATCAGACTCTGACCTAGCCACCATGGGCAAGACAAAAGAGCTTTCTAAAGAAGTCAGGGACATGGGCTGGAATTGGCTACAAAACTATAGATAAGAAGCTGGGTGAGAAGGAGACAACTGTTGGTACAATTGTTCGAAAATGGAAGAAACACAACATGACCATAATTCAACCTCAGTTTGGGGCTCCACTCAACATCTCACCTAGAAGCTTGAGAATGATCATGAGAAAGGTGAGAGATCAACCTCGAACTACATGGGAGGAGCTTGTTAATGATCTTAAGACAGCTGGGACCATAGTCACCAAGAAAACCATGTGTAACACACTACTAATGGATTAAAATCCTGCAGTGTCCGCAAAGTCCCCCTGCTCAAGAAGGCACATGTGAAGACCCGTCTGAAGTTTGCCAATGAACACCTGAATGATTCAGAGAGAGCCTGGCAGAAGGTTCTGTGGTCAGATGAGTACAAAATCAAACTCTTTGGCCTCAACTCTACTTGCTGTGTTTGGGGGAAGGTAAATGCTGATAATGACCCCAAGAACACCAACCCCACTGTCAAGCATACAGGTGGACACATTATGCTTTGGGGCTGTTTCTCTTCTAAGGGTACAGGGCAACTTCACTGCCTTGATGGGAGGATGGACAGGGCCATGTACAGTACAATAACATCTTGAGTGACAACCTCCTTCCCTCTGCCAGGACTTTGAAAATGGGTGGTGGATGGTCATTTTAGCACAACAATGATCCAAAGCAAACACCCAAGGAGTGGACTAGCCAGTCTCTGGAACTTAATCCCATAGAAAACCTGTGGAGGGAGCAGAAGCTTCAAGTTACCTGGTGACAGACTTGAAACCTTAATGATTTAAAGCTGATCTGTAAAGAGGAGTTTCCCAACATTACTTCTGCTATGTACGCAAACATAGCTGGTCATAAACTACAAGAAACATCTGATATCTGTGCTGCCAACAAGGGTTTTTCCACCAAGTGCTAAGTCTTGTTAACCCTAACTTGTTTTGCTAGGGGATCAAATACTTATTTTACTCAATGAAATGCAAATTAATTAATATATTTTATATAATGTGATTTTCTTGATTTTATCTTTGATATTCTATCTCTCACTATTAAACTAAACTATTAAAATAATTTCTGTTCATTTCTTTGTCGGCAAACTTACAAAATCAGGAAGGGGTCAAATAATTATTTCCTCCACTGTATTTCTATTAGCAGAAAGAATTTTTCTAACTGTCATTATTGTAACAATTATCATCTACAATACTGAATCTCTCATCACCGTATCATTTAAATACTATGAACCATTAACATTTATTCTCTGCTAAAGACGACATGGATTCTTCAACAGGTGGAAAAGCCAACATCTGTCATGGTGTAAGGTCTACACCATGGGGGACTTCAATATGTGTGAAGGCACTATTGTCACAGAGATTTTAGAGAAACACCTGCTGCCATTAAGGTGATGTCTTTTCAGAAGTCCATGGTTATTCTCGCAAGGCCTTATTCAGCACATGTTACAGCAGTGAGGCCTTGTAGACACAGGCTGTCTGTCACTCTCCTCCTGGAAATGTATTGAGCTTTATGAAGACCAAAATCAGACATTGGTGAGTATGAACTGTTGAGCAGTTTGTAAGCAAAAATGGGCAAAAAAATCATATTTTAGATTGTTGTACATTAAACACAGGCAGCAGAATTTCTGTAGGAGAAATATTAACCTAAATTATACATTGTTTGTAGCATTTTTGGAGTGATTAGGAATGAATTCTATCTGACAGTCAATTATATATTTAGGACTCTCAGAAGGATTGGTGACACCTCTCTTCATATTTTGTCCCACCTATTGGAAATCAATACATCATTATTTGTTTGCTTGCTTAGTTTCTGATTTTGTTGTTGGTGAATCAAACACATTAGATCCAGTTGTTGAAGAAATATTCAATAAGAAAACTTCCTTAGTTAAATCTACAATGATTCCACAAAGAAAAAAATTATCTGGCTGAATAATGTGAGATAAAAAATTTAATTATTTTTAAAAACTATTTGTTCAGAATTATTTTTCATTTCAATTTTTTGGCATGTTTGTCACATGTGTTTTTTAAATCATTAAACACATTTTAGTATTGCAAAAATAAGATAACATAAATTTTTAAAATCTTTTTTTTAATTTATGTGACCTTTATGTTTAATCATAAATTAAATTCGATCAACCATATTTTTTGGAAAACTAAGTTCAAGTTCACTCACAACAGCCAGGCCTGATTACAGACAGACCTATTCAATCACAGAAACACAGACTGTCTGTGTCTATAAGACGTATTGGCAGTTTTCACAAACACTTGATTGCAGTTTTTGCTGCTAGGGATGGCCAGTTATTAGATTTATACTTTTTCACACAAATTTCACAGATTTGTATTGTGTTTTCCCTTAATCATCATTTAAAAACTGCATTTTGTAAATTAAATGTAAAGTTATTGTTTTACAATTCGTTTGATGATCTGAAACATGTAACTGTGACAAATACAAAAAAATTTAAATCTAAGAAATATTTTTTCACAGCACTGTATATGTAAAAATAAACAGCCTTGCTTTAACCAGATGTGTATATAGTCACCAGGAAAAAAATGTGTTTGCTTTCTAAAACATTGCTTCATTTTAATTATTGAATGATAAATCATATTTGTCCATATTTGCTGTATTGCTTTATTTTGCTCACTGTCTTTAACTCAGATTGAAAATAAAACCCTATTTTTAGTGTTTATGTCAATATTGTGTAGAACTGAAGTGCCTTCCTGCTGGCTAAACCAGCCCAACCTTTGTATTCAAGTCCAAAGGTGATATCACAGTTAACACTTCCCTCGCCCCATATCCTTGTTTGCACCTGCCGTCCCGGGGAGCTTGTCTTTCTTCCTGGTCGTAGTAAGTTCAAGCGAAACCAGCAGAATCAAAGGTCATTGTCTACTGGCAGTCCCCACATTGTTGTTTTTTCTGTAATCATCAGGTGCTAAGGTCAAAGTCTGCTTAGTATGACACAGTGCACTGGCCAGGGTTGAAGGTGCTCTTTGAACCATTCACTGTTTATTTTTTTGTTATGTTAAGGATGTGATATGATATTAATCTCGTTTTTTCAGGTGATTTCTCCTAACTATTAAAAATCATGTTCCTTTAACATCCTAATGTCAATTTTTCAATGAAAACTGTTCGAGATATAGAAGTGAAGATTATTAATTGTTGTCCCAATTTAGGCCCCATCCACATCTAGCTTGGTTTTTGACAAAATTTTTTGACAAAATCTCCATCCACACCTGATGCAAAAACATCAAAAGCCTAATAGTTTTGCATAACCTCCCATTCGTGTGGAAGCACAAGCTCATTTTCGAAGTTGCCCCAATAGCCACTGTTCTGACCGGGTCTTGTCCCAAATCAGTGTCTGTGTTGAATATAGTAGCGAGATTTGAAGGGAAAGTAACTGTGAACATGTAACAAATTCTAATAGCAAAGTTACGAGCAACAGTGATTCGTCTGTGTGCCATCACAGAAAATGAACTCACTCGTGCAAACAAACATGGCGCATGGTGGGACGTCCAAAGGGGTAGAAGTCATGCAGTTTTCTGTTTTCCTCGTCCACACGTTAACACAAAAACAGTGGTTTAAAAAATCTCCCCCTTGGAAGCCGTTTTTGAAAATCTCAGTTTTTAGATGCCTTCATACCCCTCCATACTAAATAACGCCCAAATAACTTCGAGCCAATGCGTGATTGGAATGTTAGTACAACTCAAGCTCCTATTTATAAATTACATATGTTCAACTATGTTAAAATCTCAGTTTTCAGGGACCAAAACCACCACTTACGTGTGGAGGGAAGAGAAAAATGCACACATCACAGTTTTTAAATATTCTATGCATTTTACTCCTTTGAGGCAGTGAACACACTCGTCTGAGCAGCGAGTAACCACTGCAGCTAATCCCAGTGAGCAGTACTGGGTTTGGCAACTTCAGTCTGGTTTTGGGTCATGAGCCATGACCATTCGATCACAAACCAACTTAATCAACTTAAACATAAACATTTGGCCACAGTTCCCCCAAAAAGTCAGTGAGTGAATGGATCCCTCGACCCCATTGTGGCTCCTGAACTAAACAGTAACATTTTGTGAACATATTCATTTGTTGGTGGCCATGGAGTGATAGCAATATGCAAAAACACTTAAATGTAGGGATGAGCGATATGGACTTATAGCTTAATATCTGGTGGTGTATTGTGGGTAATGAGGATCTGAAAATAATCCATTCACCATCTCAGTCTCGAGAGCCGTCCAATCACAAACCTCGATCCAGGACAGTAAACCTAAATTCTGACAATCACACACTAAACCACGGGTCTTCACATCTGGACTCTGAATCCAGATTCCGCTCCTGGATTTTGGAATCACTGAGCTGTTGATTGGAGTAATTCCAAAGTCCAGGAGCGTAATCTGGATTCAGGGTCCAGGTGTGAAGAGTTCTGTACTAAACTCCAGTTGAAGACGATCTGAAACAGGAATTTTATTCCCAAATTTAACTAGCAGGATTCACATCCCAATCACAACCCCCAAAACAAAGGGGAATGTTGCAAAAACAATATAATTAAAAAAATAATAATGGAACATTGTAAATGTGTGAGATGGTGTAAACACGTTGTCAGAGTAGTGCTGGTATGTGATGGACCATAACATTGGGCACAGCTCTACATAAATGCAGTGATGTTCGGTTTTCTGGCTTATGAATTTACCACTGTCCTTAACTGAAACAGTAAGATTTCAGTTTACTTCTTAAATTGCATAATCAGCAGCAAAAGGCCGACCAACACCAGAGTCAATCTGACGGGGAGGAGCAGCAACACCTCCACATCTTTTTGTGCTTGATGGCCAATAGTGTTTCCCAGCAGGATCACAGCCTTCGGAAACCACACCAGAGCTAAAAGGTGGTCTTGTGGTTGGGGGGCAGCTAAAGTGGGAACCTGGCTTAGTCAAAAGCTGTGAATTTTCATGGATCTGTACTGATACTTGGAAAGGTTTGATCTGAGTCATTTATTATGTATCTGAGTATCTGATACCGAGTCCCAATCAGATATCTGTGTTTTTCTAGATAAAAGTGTCTCACCCAAAACAATTAATTCAGTTTCCTACTCTGTCATCTTTTCACCTTTTCGTATCCTCTAAGAAATTACTAATTAAAGTCCTCCATTATTATTTAATATTTTTTTGTCCATTCTAGCGCTTTCTCTATTTCTGTCCCCTTCCCTTGTCACTTCCATTATAGCATGAATAAATAAATTAATAGAGCTACTGCAACTATAGTCTGAGGCTTATACATTAATTTTACAAACCTGAAGTTGGGTGCGGTTTGCTTAAATGGGATGTTCTATCTAAAAACATGAAACACATTCAATAAAAGTATAATTCAGTACAAAAAGACGATATCCCCAAATGATTAGTTGAATGTAAATGTACTGTTTAGTGCAGCAATGAACAGTTAGAAAAGCAACACAAAGCAAAAAAATTTAGATCCATAAACGTCGTCATTGTCATGGAACAACTCTATTTGTGCCGCTTTGTTGTCACTGACACGTGTTTATCTCGGATTTTGCAGCTGTTGCTTCACTAAATCAACGACCTGGAGCTTAAATTCTGCAGCATAGTTGTTGAATTGCAGCACAATATCAGTAAGTTCCAAATTTTATCAATTTAATTATTCATGATCAACTACAGATTAATGTCACTGGTATTGAGCTGCAAAGACTCCAGGGGTCAAATTACTTCAGATCAGTAAATTCAGTAAAACTGCAGCTAATAACGTGGGGCAACTTCAGTTTGCAGATTGTTCGTTCATTCCGATCAGTTAAAAATGCCCTGATTGGCCCCCGATACCAAACCTTCCTTACAGATACAAATGAATAGATATAACTAGATATAATCATACAGTTCTGAATCCAGTGATTCTCATCCTGGGCCCTGCAGATGGTCCATATTTGTACTTAATCCATAAGGGCTCGGGGCAATAATGTGGGCCCTTAGAATCTGTTCGAGAAGCACTGTCCTAATCTATTTAAAATGAGATGTGTAATTAGAGCTAATCCATTTACAATTGAATTTCATACGACAGATTCTAAAGCTGAACCTCAGATGCCTTCCATACTAAATAATGGCTTCTGCGCCCAAACAACTTAATAACAATCCATGATCAGAATGTCTAGCATCTATTTATAAATGACATATGTTAAACCCTACATGGTAAATTACTTTATTGAGCATTTAATGGCGATATTAAATAAAAACGTATCAACACTAATGACTAATTTAAGCATTATTGCGTTTTAAGTGTTATTTTTAATGACTGTTGATTTATGTATTAATAGTGGGCAAAGGGAAGTTTCCAATACACACTAACCTCACGTGTAATTGAACGGGATTAAGCCTGGAGAGATGAAGCTCCCCTGTGCCGGTTACGTGTAATCATACAAGACCTTAATATAGTCCTGTCTAATTATATCACAGCCTTGGCGTGAGGGGGGAAAATAGCTGCACTGTGGCTTTAAGGCTTGGGAGGGCGTACGTGACGCTAGTATTTCTTTTCCCACCCGTTTTGTTTCTTCCTTTAAGCCCCGCTCCCTTGTGGATCTTGATTGGCCAGAATGTGGTGCGTGTGAACGACTTGCCAATCGCAGCACGGGAGGCAAGAGCGCCTAAGCCAATCGTGCCGCACATTGAAAGATCCCAGACTGGCCAATCCTCGCACAGGAGGCGGGGCTTGTCGGAATACGGGTGGGCGTGTACATGGCATTGCAGAGTGCCGGGGATACCTCGCATAAACAATTCCGCCAGACGCCCGCATTGGCTCTACAGCGCGGGCAGAGCGACGCAGACTTGGCCCGTTTTTTATCTTGGTCTTCGGCTTCCGACGACGGGGAGACACCAAACATGTGGAGAGAAGGCTGCAGCCCGGAAGACAGCACGATTCTCGGACTCTCATCATAGGAAGCAGTTTGAGCAGGTACGCGCTTATCTGGAGGAACAGTCCTGATGTGTAGAAAGGAACGGCTGGTGTTGGTGGAGGAACGCAGTCCTGATGTGTAGAAAGGAACGGGTGGTGTTGGTGGAGGAACGCAGTCCTGATATGTTGAAAGGAACGGGTGGTGTTGGTGGAGGAACGCAGTCCTGATATGTAGAAAGGAACGGGTGGTTTTGGTGGAGGAGCGCAGTCCTGATGTGTAGAATGGAACGGATGGTGTTTTTGGAGGCGACGGTGGCGGTCTGCCCCGATCCTGAGAGGCTCCACATTCTGTTTGTCTGGTTGTAGAATAAGCGGCAAAAGATAAAAGAGAAACAGCAAGCAGCAGTGTTGTAGGAATGTTAGTGTTGTATGAATGTTAGTGTTGTAGGAGTGTTACAGGGTTGTAAGAGTGTTACAGGGTTGTAGGAGTGTTAGTGTTGTAGGAGTGTTACAGTGTTGTAAGAGTGTTACAGGGTTGTAGGAGTGTTAGTGTTGTAGGAGTGTTACAGGGTTGTAAGAGTGTTACAGGGTTGTAGGAGTGTAAATGTTGTAAGAATGTTACAGTGTTGTAGGGGTGTTAATGTTGTAAGAGTGTTAATGTGGTAGGAGTGTTAGTGTTGTAGGAGTGTTAGTGTTGTAAGAGTGTTAATGTTGTAAGAGTGTTACAGTGTTGTAGGAGTGTTAGTGTTGTAGGACTGTTAGTGTTGTAAGAGTGATACAGTGTTGTAGGAGTGTTAGTGTTGTAGGAATTTTACAGTGTTGTAGGAGTGTTAGTGTTGTAGGAGTGTTACAGTGTTGTAGGAGTATTAATGTTGTAAGAGTGTTACATTGTTGTAGGAGTGTTAATGTTAAAGGACTGTTGCAGTGTTGTAGGAGTGTTAGTGCTGTAGGAATGTTAGTGTTGTAGGAGTGTAACAGTGTTGTAGGAGTATTAACGTTGTAAGAATGTTACAGTGTTGTAGGAGTGTTAATGTTGGAGGACTGTTACAGTGTTGTAGGAGTGTTAGTGCTGTAGGAATGTTAGTGTTGTAGGAGTGTTAGTGTTGTAGGAGGGTTACAGTGTTGGGGGAGTATTAATGTTGTAGGAGTGTACAGTGTTGTAGGAGTGTTCGTGTTAGAGGACTGTTACAGTGTTGTAGGACTGTTACAGTGTTGTAGGACTGTTAGTGTTGAAGGACTGTTACAGTGTTGTAAGAGTGTTACAGTGTTGTAGGAGTGTTAGTGTTGTAGGAGTGTTACAGAAGTGTTACAGTGTTGTAAGAGTGTTACAGTGTTGTAGTAGTGTTAGTGTTGGAGGACTGTTACAGTGTTGTAGGAATGTTAGTGTTGGAGGACTGTTACAGTGTTGTAAGAGTGTTACAATGTTGTAGGAGTGTTAGTGTTTTAGGAGTGTTACAGTGTTAAAGGAGTGTTACAGTGTTGTAGGAATGTTACGGTGTTGTAGGACTGTTACAGTGTTGTAGGAATGTTACAGTGTTGTAGGACTGTTACAGTGTTGTAGGAATGTTACAGTGTTGTAGAAATGTTACAGCATTGTAGGAGTGTTAGTGCTGTAGGAATGTTACAGTGTTGTAGTAATGTTAGTGTTGTAGTAATGTAGTAATGTTAGTGTTGTAGTAATGTTAGTGTTGTAGGACTGTTACAATGTTGTAGGAATGTTACAGTGTTGTAGGAATGTTACAGTGTTGTTGAACTTTTACAGTGTTGTAGGAATGTTAGTGTTGTAGGAATGTTACAATGTTGTAGGAATGTTACAGTGTTGTAGGAATGTTACAGTGTTGTAGTAATGTTACAGTGTTGTAGGACTGTCACAGTGTTGTAGGAATCTTAGTGTTGCAGGAATGTTACAGTAGTGTAGAATTGTTAGTGTTGTTGAACTGTTACAATGTTGTAGAAATGTTAGTGTTGTAGGTTTGTTACACTGTTGTAGGAATGTTAGTGTTGTAGGAATGTTACAGTGTTGTAGGAATGTTAGTGTTGTAGGTTTGTTACACTGTTGTAGGAATATTAGTGTTGTAGGAATGTTACAGTGTTGTAGAAATGTTAGTGTTGTAGGTTTGTTACAGTGTTGTAGGAATGTTACAGTGTTGTAGGAATGTTATTGTTGTAGAACTGTTACAATGTTGTAGAAATGTTAGTGTTGTAGGTTTGTTACAATGTTGTAGAAATGTTACAGTGTTGTAGGAGTGTTAGTGTTGTAGGAATGTTACAGTATTGTAGAATTGTTAAGAGTTGTTGAACTGTTACAATTTTGTAGAAATGTTAGTGTTGTAGGTTTGTTACAATGTTGTAGAAATGTTACAGTGTTGTAGGAATGTTAGTGTTGTAGGAATGTTAGTGTTGTAGAATTGTTAGAGTTGTTGAACTGTTACAATGATGTAGGAATGTTAGTGTTGTAGGTTTGTTACAGTGTTGTAGGAATGTTACAGTGTTGTAGGTTTGTTACAGTGTTGTAGGAATGTTAGTGTTGTTGAACTGTTACAGTGATGTAGAAATGTTAGTGTTGTAGGTTTGTTACAGTGTTGCAGAAATGCTACAATCTTGCCACAGGTTGATGTTTCCATTTTGATTCATTGTATCCATTCTCCTCTTCCTGATCTGATGTCGTTACTAGGCCTGTGTTTACTCATAAACAGGAGGTCTGATCTGTTTAGCAGAGGGTGACATTATGTGAACAGTTGCAAGGATGGAGAAATGCAGGGGTGGATTGACAGTGCTGCTTTAAGCTGCTGACTCTCAAGAATCACAACACTGTAGTCAAACCTGAGCATAATGTTGATCCTCATGGACCCTGTTGCTTGTGCGCTAGTGTGTAGGCCCCTCAGGTCCAGGTTCCTCAGGTCCTCTGACCTTCTGATGGTGTTAAGTAAGCGCAAGTCTTGAACTGTGAAAGATGATTTTACCTGGATATCTGAAGATGAATACTGAGGTCAAAGTCTGAACGTGGTAAACGAATGGAGGCATCTTCAACGTGTTTGTGAAATCAAACGAAGACTCATTCGTGAAGACAGATGAGCGAGCAGTGAGTCATTTCCACCCGTGAGCCATTAAACACTTTGGCGCATGGTGCTGGTGGTATGGATTTTTTTTTTTTGCACAGAGACTTTATTAAGTTCTTCTCTTCTGAGATCAATGAGGAGCTGGAGGGGAGCAGTGGTAAATGTTAGAAGGTCAGGAGTCACAGGCTGGTAGGTCATGGATTTATAGGGTCAGGTGTTTTTGGATGGCCCTCTTTAATTGCCTGGTAAATCTCCTAATCTCTCTGTTGATGAACTTTTTAGCACCATCGCTCTAAGCCTGAGTGCTGAAGAAGAATTCTTTTTTAGGTCGGTGGGGCCGCTGACCCACGCTGTGGCCGGTTGTGCAAATTTGAATGGCAGTGCTGCATTTCACCTGAGTTCGCTGTGAAGAGAAAGTCATGGAGATCTCCAGTGTTCCTGGAGCACTGACCAACACCACGTCTCAGCGCATGGAGGGCGTGATTAGACCTGCGTAATTGGATTTAGTGCAGTGCAACGGTGAATATAAACCACTGTATTCAACATTGCTTCTTCCTTTTCCCTATCATACAGCTCATCCAACCGTTGAAAAATGAAATATCTTCATGCCTAGTGTACAATGCAGTATAGTGAATAGCAATTTTTTATTTAAACTTTGATTTAAATTCCATTATTGTCTTCAAACTGTTATTTTTTTGCACACAGGGCCTTTTATAAGCAAAAAAGTAGTAGTAGAGAAGTAGTTCTTAGAAAGTATTTTCTTCTTAAAACTCACTTACGCAGTTTTCATTAGAATCTGTCCTTCTCCAGTGTAAAGAGCCTTTGCAGCTCTTTATCAGTGACATTATACTGTAGTTGAGTATAAACAATGAAATTGATCAAATTTTGAACTTCCTGATATCATGCCACAACGCAAGATCTACGCTGCAGAATTTAAGCTCCAGGTCATTGCTTTCTTGAAGCAGCATCTACAAAATCAGAGACAAAAACAGGTCAGATAGCAAAGCAGCACAGCATTTACGCAAGCTGCACCCAATACCAATACCAAACTCAATGTATAAGCAGCAGCCTATTGTTGGAGAAATACGAGACATATTGCGATTGTGATCTTTTTCTCTATATTAAATGGTCTATATCAACTGTCCCCAAGCCCCGGTACTGGCCCGCGAGTCGTTTGGTACCGAGCCGCACAGAAAGAATAAAAAACTTACATTGTTTCCGTTTTATTTATTATCCGAGTCTGAACAGTGTTTTATTTAGGCTGACTGATTTATTTATTTATTTAATGACTGAAGTCTCTCAGTTACTTCCACTAATGTTAAGATACATTAACACTAATTTGAAACGCAGAGAAACAAGCTTGGGGAGTTATATATTTTCATGTTTTGTAGTAGTGTATCTTATTTTGAAAGGAATGTTTACGCGTTACCATAGCGACCAGAAAGCATCAGATGGCAGAGAGGAGGACGTTAGTCTCAATGTTGGCGCATTTCAGGAGGACGCTGCTAATAAAGTTACATAATTACAAAGTGGATTCACGTTTATTATTATATTTACAAAATACCACAGTTTTTGTGTTTGCCGTATCATTTTATTAAACCGGTCGGTGGCGCAAAAAAGGTTGGTCTGTATCATACTTCCCTAGTAAAAGGTTTTGAGTGGTTTTGAATGCCTGTTTTCACATCATCGTTTTTGTGAGGTCACAAAGTGATCACACTTACATACAGCTCCTTTTTGTTATCCTAGCATTTTAGCCCCGCCCTTAAGCAAGAAAGTTGGTTAGAAGCGTTAGTTTGGATAAATAGACGAATTTCCCTGTGGACATTAGAACATAATAAATAAAATCATTTTAGATAATATCAGATCAAGTAAAAAGTTTTGCCTAATATTAAAATTGCGCTCTTTTGCATTGCAATTTTGATAAGATTTGATTAGATGAGATTAGATTTCACATTATTGTCATTGTGCAGAGTACGAGTACAAAACCAATGAAATGCAGCAAGTATCTAACCAGAAGTGCAAAATAGTATACGTTAGAGGAAAGTACAGGAGTATGGAGAACAGTAAATACAGACTACAGATATGTACAGTATAAAATATGTTATAGGTGTGAAATGGGCAGAGTTTTTCCATTTTTGGACCATTTGTACAGTATAGCCAAATGTACAGTGGTTGTATGACTATAATATGATCTAAAAACGATACATTGACCTTGGGTGAAAAAGTAATGGCCCCCGTTGTTCAGTCACGAATTGACCATGTTTTGAAAGCTGAGTTTCACTAGCCACACCCACGCCCGATTACTGCCAGATCCTTTTCTTTGAGAAATTTCTGAAATAGTTATAGAAATGAATAGTTATATTATGTATTTCCACTACTGATTGGAGCGTGTTTCTTGAATGCTGGCGAAGCTCCTGACACATTCAACACCCAAACTGAACGTTTGAGCCTCTCGTGGACTTTATTTCCGTACCGCTTCTTTTTCACGTCAGCGAGGCCTCGGCTGTGGAATTGCATCTGACAGCAGCAACTGATAAATGTAATTTTCAAGTTTCCATGCTTCATTTGCTGCTGCAATTGCTTGGAGATGACCCTGGGCCGGACAGTGCGTTTGAGTACAAAATGCAGGTTTGTGTACTCTGGCCTCGTGTTTGTTTAGTGAAACCACTTCATCACACGGTGACTCGAATTACGAGGTCCAGGTGACGGGACTTTGACCTTAATGCCCAGAGCAATTAACAGTGCTGCAGCCCAAGCCCAATTCAGGATGAAGATGCTAAGCAGTTTGTGCAGATGCTTCATGTGGTTTCTGCATGTGTGTTGGGGTCTGTATACCTGCACGTGCTCTGCATGTGAAAGCATGCGCATGGTCAGTGTGATTCATTGTCCACGAGGCAACGAGGGACGCGTCTAGTGGACGCAAGGTCCTCAAGTCCATCAATCATGAGCCATAATTGATTGCACGTAATGAAGATTGAGCTGCATTATTCATAGTTTGGAAGAAGGACGGCAACAGCAGGCCCACGCTCAGATCGAGGTCAGATAAATCAAGTGGAAAGGTGCCCACGCAAGCATCGCCTCGTTCAAAAAGATAACAGGCTGGACGTGATCTTGTAAACACCCCAGATCAATGAGAGCATGCCAACAAAGATCTCAGCTCTGCACCAGCTTTTAGAAGAAGACATTTACAGTAGCTCTTAAATTGGCTCGCGTTACGGCCTGCGAGGAGGGAAAAAAAGACAAATGCAAGCAAAGAGTCCCGTATTAAACTCACGGCGTAAGCAAAAGTAGAGGGCAAAAGGAAAAGAAGGATCTTAAATCATGTCTCTGGGTGCCAGCTCATCTGTCAGCAGTGCTGCACCCAAATGATTTTTCCATCTGTAGAATAGAAATGTCAGCCCAGGGCGAGCAAGGTGTATCGGTGACATTTTTATAGAGTGGACTGGTATTATGCATGCGATTTATGGCCCATGGATGAGTCGCAGAGCTCCACATGCGAAAACGCTGCCTCCGTTTTAACTAAGGTGGCTCCTGCTCTGACTGCATCTGCGACAAGATTTCATTGGGTTACTAAGGCCGGAGTTTCACATCGTAACGCTTTCAGCGTGAGCCGAGCTGCCTCATGTTGCTACGCTGAGACGGGAGTACACAAGGTGAATACTGAGAGGAGTGCGCGCAGCTGAAATTGCTGAGCTCATCGGCCTCTGCCAACAGGTTTCACAGATTTTTACACAAACACGGTGGCACGATTACTGAGAGGGAGGGGGAGCTCACACTGGGGCATGTGGCACAAGGGATGAACCACTAATGGTCTTTATGATGAATCGTGGTTTAAAAGAGTGCGGTTTTCAAATAGATTTGTGTGTATATATGTATCATTCAGCCCTCAAAATCTCTCTCTCTCTCTACACACACACACACACACACACACACACACATTAATATATATATATGAGAGAGAGAAAGAGAGAGAGATTCCAAAATATTCTAAAATATCCCTAAAATCTTGTTAGGTGTCGTCTTGGTGTCATTATGTCAGAATGTGAACATCACACATCAAGTCAAGTCAATTTTTTATAAAGCGCTTTTTACAACTGACATTGTCACAAAGCAACTTCACAGAGTTTATAGAATCCGGGTCCGAGCCCCA
>JBBIGC010000001.1:15646972-15693653 GCA_037576955.1 Lepidarchus adonis
TGTGTGTGTGTGTGTGTGTGTGTGTGTGTGTGTGTGTGTGTGTGTGTGTGTGTGTGTGTGTGTGTGTGTGTGTTGTTATGACTGAGAGTCTCCCAGCCTGGTTGCTGTGACCTTTGAAGACCTGAGACGAGCACAGTTACAGGAGAAGACTGTTTACATTGTAGCAGAACTACAACCTCGCCTTTCAGCGCCATTTTCCGCTCAGACTGATGTATCTGTTGTAAAAGGCCCTATAGAAATAAAACCGTATTGAATGTAATTGAATGTCACAGGTTTAAGTCCCAGCCCAGGTACCACCAAGGTACCTTTAAGCAAGTTGCTGTCCTGCTACACTTCTCCGCGATGTTGATACACTGCTGTTGGTAGTTGCCCAACGCTCCATGTGTGGATGGGTAAAATACAAAGGTTGCATTTCATTGTAATCCACTTTGTTTAAAGGGCCATTTTCATGATGACAAATTGGCACTTTTCCTTATTGACAGATAATGCTTGCTTCATCTATCGTTTCTTAGAAATAGCACAAATAAACAAGATTGTCGACAAAACTAAATTTTCTGAAAGCAACAAAAGTTCTCTTAAGGAGCTTTCCCCTCAGTGCTCGCCCATAAGCCCTACCACTAACCTGCGCGCCGGCTCAGGTCCATTAGCTCCGCTTTGTTATACAAACTGCCATGAATGTGGCTTTGAACAGCACCCCTCCCCCTGCAAGACTTGAGTGGAAAGCGCAGTGCAGGAAGGACCCCGGGGTGTGTGGCAGCTAGAAAATTATTGCAAACCTTTTGATTTTTAAGTATAAAATATGAAAATAACAGTTATTCAAAGATTAATAATATAACAGATACTAAAAGCGAAGCATGCACATGCATGTTTACACTGTGGCCACACAAGCATAATATATATTTGAAAACATATTTTTATTATTATTTACATTAAATAAATGTGTAATATACTGTTGTGTAATATCTGCATGCACATACCAGTGGTCCAGCATATTGTTACCAAGAGTGGGGAAGGAGACATGCTGGTGAAAATCTCCGGAAACTATTGCAATAATTTTGTAATATTTACAGTACACAAAGATCACACTAGCACATTTTTTACCTGTGTTTTCTATGAGCCATGTGGCAGATCTGTAATTGTTAACCTGGGAAATGTAGGTCACTATGCTCAGCCACTTTATGGGGTCAGGCCCTTCCTGATAAATCCCGATCCCAGCTCCCAGCAGTTCACATAGCATGGCTTTTAATGTGCCAGCCCAGTTCTGTGGAATAATCATGGTGTAATGGTCGCAGACTGATTCCCATGGCTACTGCAATTTTCCACAACCAATTAGTAGCAGGCTGCAAACATTTTGCTTTTCCCCTCGTCCCAGGCCCCGTCTGTAATCATATCTGGCCTTGAGTGGGACCAGTGTACTCAGTATGACTTTAGCATGTCATATCTGTCTTGTTAGATGGCAGACATTGATGGGTGACCTAAGTGGATGAACTAGCCTTGTCTTCTCGGAGAAGCCAAGTTAGCAATACTCCACTG
This sequence comes from Lepidarchus adonis, assembly GCA_037576955.1. Classification (NCBI taxonomy): domain Eukaryota; kingdom Metazoa; phylum Chordata; class Actinopteri; order Characiformes; family Lepidarchidae; genus Lepidarchus; species Lepidarchus adonis. Next base: position 15,648,506 of record JBBIGC010000001.1, read on the forward strand.
CCTTTAATCTATGAGTGTAAGGTCAAGGCCTCATGCTGGCCCAATGATAGGACATTCTGAGCTGTGTTTTTGCGTCGACTCGTGCATGGATTCCTCTTGATCTGGATGAACAAAGTTTGTTAACCCGGGTGCCTGACCCTGTGAAACACCAGCTCCTCTTTGGGTCACAGCAATTTAGGTCAAGCTCTTTGCTTTACCTGATTGGTGGAGCTCTAATGAGGGGGCGTTCTCCAGCTGGGAAATGTCAATGCGTGATGCCCATCATGCTCTTCTGGAAGTAGGTCACAGTGACCTAGTTTGAATGGTCCATGGCCGCCGTCGACTGAGTCACCCAACGCTATCTTAGGAATGTGTTGTTGCAGTTCCATTGGCTTGCAGGCCTCTGTGCAAGGATAATCACAGCTGGGGATGGGGATGGGTAAGATTTTAATGGGGCTACTTCTCTTACCGGTACTACTTATCAGTCCGGTACTTTAACTGTATTCTTGTTTGTACTTTGTGAAGAAAACATGTAATTAACATTGGTTTTTTTAACTATATCACTACAATTCTTCAACAACTTTGCATTATTACTTAATAATTCAGCATTAAATGTGGAATGCCAAATAAAATTTCATAAAAAATACAGCAATGTTTTAGTGATTAGTGATTTCCGATCAGTGATCAGTGATTAGTTTTAAACACACAATGGAACAATCATTTTTGTTCATTTAAATTATTTACTTCAGTCCACAACTGTGCGTTTAAGTGTTTTTTTTATTTATCACATAAAATAAACTGTGTCTGACAGTGCTGTACTGTCATTTTCATGGATATTAAGTTCAGGATAATATGCTTATTTGTGGATGCTTCTACAGTATATGTCTTGTAATGTATTAAATATAATTTTAAATTAAGAATAAAAGTATAATTCATTATTTAAAGTTTACATTTGTGAGCATACTCTTGCTGATGGGGCCGGGTCCACTGGACATCGTGTATAAATCAAATAAAGAACTTTCCACATACTTTCAGATAGAACTTGGAGAGATTACTTTATGTAGAAAGAAAAAATCGGATGTATTCATTATTCACTCTAGAATCGAATGCAGCACCGATAACGTCAGAGCTCCTAAACTTTCTGCCTTTACACATGAGACAGGCATCAAAACCCATTTTTTCTCTTTGGTCTTCAGCACCATGTGAAAGCTTGACTTATATTTTATTTTATCATGATTGTTGTTTTAAGTCCTGTCTTGTTTTACTGTCTGTTGTATTTTAGCTTTTTTTTACTTTGGAGTTGCATTTTATTTATTTATTTGATTTCTTTATTTGATTTGATGCATCATAAACTGTTTTCTTGTCTATTTATTCTTCTGTACAGCACTTTGGTTCAATCTGGTGGTTTTAAAGTGCTATACAAATATGGACTGATTGGATTTGATTGGAGAGCTGGTCCCTAATCACAGCACATCACTTATTGGGATGATGTTGGTCCATGTCATCTCTCCCGTCTAACACTCAAGCCACATCTGTGTGGTAAAGAGTTGTCAGACACTGGAAGTGAATGCACAGAGCAAGGGCAGGTTTGTCACTTTTTATTAGGACCTAATGCTTTGTATGGGCGCCAGCTGTTGCATCAACTCAAACAGCCCTGGCTGAGTGAGTGACCTTGACTTCAAACAGGGGTGTGCAGCAGGTTCTGCTTCTTTTGCCTCATCATGCATTTTAAATAGCATAAATGGATTACGATTCCCGAACCGTGGACATAATTTATGATACACTATTTATCGGGAGCTCAATTAATCTTCTACCTCACTGCTGAGAAATGAGGGATCCAGGCCGGATATCAGGTCCATTTGCCATTTATATCAGGCATCTCTGATTTTTTGCCCCAGGATACAGGCTCAGGAGTGTCTTCACCCATCTCTTAAGGTGATAACATTGTGACGTCATAGCTCTGAATAGAACAGGGTCGTACATAACCAGGATTTTGACAAAGATAGCATAATCACTTTTCACATATTTCTTCAAGAGCTTCTCCTGTATTCAGCTGGCTTTCCTTTTCTCTAGGCAAAGTGTGATTATAGCTTTGTCATATGGTCTGATATACCTTCACTATTCCTCCCTATGATGAGAATTTGTCATATCGTGATACTAGTGACGTGTTCACACATTGTTATTTTCACGTTTACAGAAGAAAAAGGATTTTCTGGAGTTGGGTTCTGTTTTGTATCGTCCTTAACTGCTGGAGTTTAGTGCAGAACTCTTTACATCTGGACCCTGAATTCAGATTCTGCTCCTGGATTTTGGAATCACCAGTATATCTGACTCTAATCATTTCCAGTCTGGACAGCGGTGGCCTAGTGTTTGTCCTTGTGATAGAAGGGTTGTGGGTTCTAGTCTAGTTCTAGTAGAGTGTGAAGCGCTCTGGTTTAGTCTGTGATGGTCGGGATTAGGTTCTACTGTTTTGGATCAGGGATTGTGTTTGTACAGGTCTTGTGACTGTGTGGCCAAAATACTAAATACTAAATTTTCATATGCTTGTTTATATTTTTACCCAAAAAATATAATGGGATATTGTGATAAAACTCTGTATCTCCCATCCCTAATATATTCTCAAGCCAGTTCACAGTCCATGCCATGAAGAACTACCAGCAAAGCGTTTGCATGTTTGTTTATGAATCATGGAGTATCATTTCACACCGCCACATTGTGTTCGCTTAGCAAGCAAAAGAACCCTATTGACAAAGGCATTGGGTGAAGTGTCAATAGTGTTTGGAGAAATCAATTAAATAAGCCTTCTGACTACTTTGGACATGCTACCAATAATCCTCTGTCACAGAGCATCACTGCACTATTCAGGATGGGCCTGGTTAAGATTGTAACAGTAATGCTGGTACTCTGAAAGAAATCTAATTAACAACATAATTAACCTTCCTTTATTAAACAAATTGGTATAATTATTCAACAAATTTACATAAGTATTTAATAAATACACATCATTATTTGAACAAATACACAATTTGATCAAATAAAACAATTTTTGTTCATTTTAATTCTTTTTGATGACTGAATCATGAATCATAACTGTATTTATTTTACAATATTTTTGAGTTTTACAATATCAGATAAAATATGAGTCTGGGAAGTAACAGAACTGTTCAGATCAACTGGAAAAAATGACTAATGTAGAAACAAAATATCAAATGTATTAATTTCTCCAGAACCAAAAGCAATACCGTTAACGTCAGAGCTTATTCGCACATTTAGCCTGGTTAATATTGGGGTTCAGTACCCTTCATTAGGAATATGAATTTCACAAAAGCTGTTGTGGTTTACTTGAGGTCAGAACATCTGTACATTGGTGGTGCAATAATTGGTCACTAGTAACTTCCAGCATGATCATAGGGTAACAGCCCACATCAGAGGTTAGATCATCCATTCTGTTATCTTCAAAACTGTAGGCGAGTTTGTCGCTCGTGTCACTTTGCCATATGGAGCTTAAGCTTGACAAGGTCGTGGGATCTCCCTCCTCTTCATGACCCCCTAAAAGCAAAGCCAGCAAAGGTGCCAATTAGCAGTAGCAAAGAGCCATGCTTCGACATTGCAGTGACCACTGAACTCTGACAGGTCGGTCTGCTGTACATCTTGCCACCGAATAGATGTCATAGCGCCTGGTTTCCTAATGACTCTGCCATTTCCTTCATGGACCAGTAAATGCTGTTCATCACAGCAGGTCAATCAAAGTCGCCTTTAGTGGATTTTCAGAAAGAAATGCAGGGATACATTCTCGCATCTCACATATTTACACTATTTATTCATTATGATTTTAACAATGAGTTTTATGCTATTATGTCATTATTTACGCATTAACAGAGGAAATGTGTTTTTACAACATTTCCCTTTGTTTTTCAAGGGGTTTGGCTCTAAATCCTGCAAGTTTTGGTGTTCAATTTGGGAATAAAATTCCTCTTCTACTACGTAGTTTAGTACAGAGCTCTTCACGTCTGGACCCTGAATCCATATTCCGCTCCTGGACTTTGTAATTACCAGTAGATCTGACTCCAAACAATTCCAATCAGGGCAGTGTAGGGGTTAGGCTGTTACCGTTGTGAACAGACGGTTGCTGGTTCAAGTCCCGCTCCCGTGGTCAATCACCAGTAGGTATCTCGACAATCAATCTCCTGTATATCTTGTCACCAAATAGACGTCCAAGGCAGTTTCCGCCATTTTCTTTATTGACTTGTAAATACTTTTCATCATAACAGCTCAAGCAAAGCCGCCTTTAGTGGATTTTCAGAAAGAATACGGTCGATGGAAACACCTCGGTTAAAGGATTTTGTCAAGTGGCCTATTGCAGTTGGTATTCTTTGTTTTTTTTTTTGCTCAGTCCAACATTTTAGAGCGGTATCTTATCCTGCGTGATGGTGCGTGAACTATAGGCTGTAAATTTTAAGGACTTCTGACTTAATTTGGCAGGAATACTCTTAGTGGATGCTGATACAGCTCTAGAGAACAGTCACTAAACAGTGATAGAGCGTTATGACTTCAGAAGCTGTATATGTTTTCTTCCTGCTTTCGTCGTTTTAGAGCTGGGTGTGTTGTCAGGGTTCAATGTTGCATTTAAAATGCAAGATCATTTAAACAGTTGCGCTTTGCAACATTTTGGCACTGATTCTATTATAAATGTCGCACATGTTGCACATTAATGAGGTGGGATTAAAACGGCAGGTCCCAAGCTGGTCTGCTGATGTCTAAATGCACGCAGAGTTCTGACCTGGCAGTTATGTGGGCAATCTTGGCAAGAGTTCTGTCAAAGCGATTAATCCTCTCTGGAATACCACACTTGTTGTTTTTGCCTAATATCCATCAAATCTATCGAGGTACTCCTCAATGTTCCATGTATTTAAACCCTAATGAGATCATGCTTATTCTTACTGCTGCGCTGAGTCCGCTGAGGTACAAAAAGCACAGCTTCATTACCTTAGCAAAGGTTTCTGTAACACTAGGGTATGGGGGCGGGCACTGATTCAGTGCTTCTTAGTGTGAGTTCGAGGATAATCCTTAGCCACAAGTCAAGGCACTTTTCAAGCCCCAATAAGTTTATGCAAGAGCAGACCCATATTTTTTGGAGTGCTTCAAGTTGCATGTTCTTACATGTTCTTCATCCTTGGACATGAACAGAACTCGTATTTCACTTTGCTGGGAAACCTGATAGTGAGAATCTGGGTTTCTGGTCAAAGCCATTGTCATTTCTGTGAAGGCATTAGAAGAAGTGTTTTAATTAGGGATATCCCAATCATGTTTTATTATATTTTTTATTTACAATTACAGCCAGATATTTATATTGTCCTAGATAACAATTTCACAGAACCTAGATGGGCAGATATCCGAACTCCAAATGCAAATTAAAATCACATCCAATAAAATACCTTGTACGTTTTAGAGAACCTTGCTGTAGTGTGGAGGGGGCGGGGCTTATCGTAACTCCAAAAGACGGCATATTCTTGTATTTTCTGCCACACTGATTGGCTACCCATCCAAAGTAATGAATTCAGTTTTCCTCTCTGTAGCTTTTTTGCTTTTTTGCTGTTTTGAGGAAATTTCTCTCTGTTTAAAAGTGTCATCCAGTGTGTGTTGCTTCGATGCAGTTGGTTGCTTGACTGTATTCTGTTGAGTGTTTATTTTTTAGGTGTTTTATCTGGTTGGAAGTATTAAATGCAGCTCTGTTACTACAGCCTTGCAAAAGGTTTGCATTATAAGCATTGCATATGGCCACCAGGCTGCTTTCATTTACCAGTTTTAAATATTTTTACACTGCTGACATTTAGTCATGCTTATACATGCTTAAGCAGATCCTGATCATTTAAAAATGCCCTGAACTGCCCCGATACTGATCTTTGAGATCCCTAATTTTAATAAATGTATGTCTGAAGCATTATGAGTAGTATGCAACTTTGTAAGAAATTTAGCTGAACTTTAAAACATTTCAGTAAATTATTGAATGTTACATTGTTTTAATCTTTTTTGCTTTTCTTTTGTTTTGCAGAGCATTGTCCAGCTGTACCCGTGCCAGAAATCGAAGTGATCACTTCAGTTAGTGTGCAAGATCTTGAATGACACATGCTACACATCCCTGAATATGGAAGCTCACATGGATTACAACACCAGTGTGCAATTCATATCCCAGCAATGGTAGCAATAAACTAAACCGACATATGTTCAGCTTCTGCAGTGACAGAGGAATTCTCCCAAAATTGCATTTCTGTGTGGTTTCAAGCTAAAGGCCATTGAATCAGTGGGTGAAAAGAAACTCTGCCTTTTTTCCTGTTGTGGTGGCTAGCCATAGAGAGGACCATAGTATTGAACATGACTCATGGGGAAGAGACTGGCCCTGAGACACACCAGGATTCTGCTGTTCTAACGTATCTGGAAGGCTTACTGATGCATCGGGTAGCAGGAGCACAAGGTGCCACGGCAACACAAAGAGGTGAGGCTGGCAATGGCAGTGAGGAGCAGAGAAACAAGGAGACAATGGGGCTTATTTTGCCCCGTCATAGCTCTCAACAGGAGCAGGATAAAATAACTCCCCATGGAGGAACCACACAACATCTGAAAAAAGCTCGCCTGCTCTGCTCAGAAGCTTGGACTGAACATGAGAGCAAAAGGAGGTCGACACCCTCTGCTGAAGTTAATGGACAAATGGAAGAGCATTACAGTGGCCTGAACGGTGCGTCACAGTATAAAGGAGAGAGTACACTGCTAGCAAGCTTGCTCCAATCCTTCAGCACGAGGCTCCAAAATGTGGCCTTGTCACAGCAGATTGTCCAGAGCTTGAAACCGCAAGATGCCTCCAGTCCAGTGACTAAACCTGATCAAGAAGAAAAGGCACCCGGGCATGGCCATGGATCTGGTCCAAGTAATTTCATAGGGCTGACAGAAAACAGCATAGTGCAGAGCGGCAGCAGCAGCGAGCCATTCCGCCACCGACAGCCCAGTCAGGAGAGGTCAGCTGAGTCTCCAATGGCGCTGAAGCAGAGTGCGCACTCTCCTTCAACAGAAGCCCTCCCTTGCACTGAGCGTCTGAAAGCTGTTGCTAATCTGGTAAATATCAGGTCAAGCCCTGCCCCTTCACCCAAACCTAGTGTGGCCTGCAGTCAGTTGGCCCTCCTGCTCTCTAGTGAGGCTCACCTGCAGCAGTATTCCAGAGAACAGGCCCTCAAAGCTCAACTAGCTGGGCGATCAGCCAGTGAAAGACTTGCAGCCATGGCCACACACCAAACCCAGACAAACAAACAGCCTGCAACTTCTGTGCAACCTCAGACAACCCGGGACGGAGTAAGCTCCATAAACACCAAAAATGGGGTACCTGCTCAAAAGTCAACAAGCTCCAGCAGACAAAAACCAAACATAAATTCAGGGCAAAGTAGTTCAGAAGGTTCAGTGCGAAGGACACATCCCTTTAGAGAACGCCGACCTTTTGAGAGGCATGGCAGACCATCACAGAACTGTAGCAGCCTGCTTCTTCAGCTTCTCAACAGCCACAACACCCCGCAAAGGCTAAATGGCCAGGGTCACCTTAAAGAAGACGTCAGTGTCATCTCTAGTCGTGGCTCCCCTCTGTTCTCTGACAGTGAGCACTCCAACTCTGGCAGCAGTGTACAAAAAGACAGCAGCGATGCTGAGAGCACTTACTCCAGTTGCTCTCCCATTGACCTCTCTGTAAAGAACAAGGGAAATATCCCAACACAGTTGTCTTCCTCATCTTCACCTGCATTGGACAAGGTCACAGAGTCAATGATGAACAGATGGAAGTCAGAGAGTTTGGCCGCAGTGGTCTCCACTGAGCCCAAAGATTGTCCAGAGATGAAACCTCATCACAAGGTTACCCTTCTGGAGCTGCTTCTTGATCACAAGAACCATGAGAAGGCAAACAAAGGCCTTGAGAGTCCAGAGCTAAAGTCATTCCCAGTTCCCAAGGTCAGCAGTGCATCTACAAGTAGTCAAAGTCTTCTTTACACTGGTGGATGTAAGGATACCAGAGAGCTTAGCCCAAATTGTAGACCCAATACAACAAGTCCTAAACTATTGCCAACGTTTTCTCAAGCCAGGGACTGTAACAAATGTGAATCCCCATACACGCTGTATAGCCCTTCTCATACACAGTCTACCCCTCTGGATCTGTGTAAGACCAAAGCACCTTCAAGTGTCAGAGAAGCTGCCTTTAGTGCTAGCAAATTGTTGCAAGACTTAGCTCATTGTGGAAAACAAAGTGCCACTTCTCCTGGTCCAAAAGCTCCTTTACCTCCCATCAAAAGACAGACACAAGAACTCAAATCTTCAGGTTCAGCAACTTTGCTGGAAAAACTTTCTGCTCCCGTTCAGAAAAGTAGCACCCCGACATGGGAGGGCACTTGTGTGCAGACCCCAGTTGTGGCAGAATCAACACAACGTGGGTCCGAAATTGAGAATCTCCTTGAGAGGCGCACAGTCTTACAGCTTCTTTTAGGAAACAAATCACAGAAAGAAAGAGTTGGCCACAAGAGAAAGAGAGAATCTGCTAAAAGTGTTTCCACCGAAAAGCAATTAAGCCCTTCAACATCCCACAATAACATCAATAGGTCGTCGCCAGACATTTCAGTCAAAACCGAACCAGTGGACGATGCAGAAATGTGTAACAAAGACGCAAAGCAGTGCCAGAACTTATTCGCAGGATCCCCTAAACCCTCACATGCTTTCTATCAGGGAAGCATAAAGCAAGAGCCGCTGTCCCCGGTGGACGTCTCAAGAGATGGTCTCCTTTGTCATCTTCTGCAACAGCAGCCTAGAACTTTAAAGCCAGTCACTTTCGAGGATTCAAACAAAGGTTTTGTTAAAGAGGAACCAACAGAACATCAGGGACCAACCATCCCAAAAAAGAGGAAATTTTTGGTTAAACCAGAGGACCATGCTGAAGTTAGCCAACAAGGTCCTCGAAGCCAAACCACCAGTAGCGATTGCTCGAAATCTGGTGTTCCAGAGAAGTCCAACAATCCAGCCAGTCCTCCAGAAGCAGACAGTCCTCCAGCTAAGTTTCCACCATGCGAATCCCCAGGTAGCGAAAACCGGGGATTCAATGTTCTGAAACAGCTTCTTCTTTCAGACAATTGCTTGAAGGAACTGTCTCAGTCAAGGAGTACATTTAGCCCACTGACGCATCCCTTCCTGAATGGGAATACAATCAAAGAGCCACACAATGGTGGCGAGCTTCAAAGCCTTCATCAGCCTTTGAGCCCCAATAGTGTGAAAGCAGGTGCAAACAGACATGATGCCCATGTAACACAGCAGGATTCTTCCAGGGCAAAACCACAAATCAGTCCCCAAAGGGGACGTTTGGTCAATGGCGATAGTAAAACACAAAACTGCCAACATGACTCTCCACGGTTGACTAAGGCTAACCCAATTTTGTACTATATGCTCCAGAGGAGCAATGCACATCTGGTTAGAGGAGGCAGGGAGCTTGAGACAAGGTCAGGACAATGCAGGGTGCAGATGAAGGTGAAGGAGGAGTCTGAGGCCTTTGACCTCAAATTAAACTTACAGCAAAACCAACAAAACCACAATGGAACTCACAGTTGTGACTCAACCCGACTTAACGGGTCACTAAAGAAATCTTAGAATCATTCTGTTGACTGTTGTGGAAAAGTGCTTCTCTTTCTTCGTTTCTTTTTCTTAACTTGTATTTTTTCTCACACTTCAATTTGAATTTTCAAGGTCACAACCCCACTGCTTTACCTTTGTCTCTTAGCACTGTTCATGCTAAAACAAGACAGATGATAAAATTATTTTTGTTTTGTGTTCTGATTTTTAAACTCGAGTTATATGGGGAAACTGACATACACATGCTCCTCACAATGTATTCAAATTCCCTGTAACACTTCACTGAGAGGCAGCATTCATTATGAGCATCAGGGGTGGCTTTCTTTCAGGTTCTTTTCAGTTTCCTCCCATAGTCAAAAGGCTTGTGATTTAGGTTGACTGGCTGCTCTACATTGCCCTTGGTGTGAGGGGGTTTTTGTGAAGGGTTGTATGTCCTCGTATTGCCCTGTGATGGGTTGGCCTCCTGTCTGGGGTGAACCTGCCTTGGGCCCATATTCAGATGGGATAGTATGGCTGAAACTTGTTGGATTTAAATATTTAAATAGATTTATGTGATTACAGGCTTGTTTAGATATGCTGCCCTTCAGTAAAGTATTACAAAATATTTAAATTATATTATTTCCCAGCGTGGTTTTGATAGTACATTATATTGAAGTGGTGCAGATTGTGTTAATTGATGCAGATTCATTTTCCTTGTGATGCTGTAGAGCGATAGACCTAGCGTAGCTTCATTCATACAGACATTCAAATAAGAAACATGATCTAGATATTTATATCCCTTTTTATGCAGAAAGCCTAACCTGGCCAATATGTTTACCATCGTAGATGGACGGCATTCATGAAATAGTATGTGTATGATATGTGATGCTTATATACTTTGGTATTGATGTTTATATTATTCATTTATTTTATTATGTTTTATTGTTTTAACTTGATTCCTAAAAGCATTTCATTGCAGCAAGCCACAATAATCTACAGATGAATAAAAAAAGGTTTAAAAACCTGAGTTTAAATTCAATCTGATTTTATTAATATGTCTTGGCATCAGCATGTGCCATAAATGTATTGCATTATGCAAGAAATTTGAACTGTTGCATTGAGATGAGACAAATCAAGCCTGCCGGAGATGTCGAGTGCTCTAGTTCTGCACAGAGTGTGTTGTGTTGTGTTGTACTAATGAAGGGAAAGTGCTGTGGTGCAATTACCATTCCCCACATATAACAATGTATTGTCTTACATTTAACGTATGGGAATTAAACAAGTTATTTTTGTCCCCTCAATTTCACAGATTCTATATTTATGTACATACTGTAATCTTTATCTTTATGAAAGACAAATATTTTATATGGATGAAAAGCATTTTAGTTTTGGAATTTCCTAAAGTGACGTCACAGAACCGGCTGTGTGAATATGTACATAATTTAGAGGATGTCCTTTTTTGTCCTTCTTTTGCATGTGTCTTGGTTAAAAAAAGAAAAATGACAATAATCCGTTCTGCAACATGTTGTGTTATGTCAAATATTCAACAGTACACTGCTGCCTGTTGCATGCAGATGCATGAGATGGTTCCTACGTATTACTGGACATGGGGGAATTCAAAGTCTTAAGCATAAATATTTTGTCATGAAGCCCGAAATGTAAAACGTATTCTGTCTGTTTAATATGAGAAATAGATTGCTGCGCAAAAAAAATGTATTTGAACTTTTGAAACAGATGTGCATATGAAAATATTTATTTTCTTTTTATTCTATTTTATTTTTTACAAGACGAAAACCAAACCGGTGAAACAATCACATCATGTACAGTACAGCAACTCAATGGATTACTTTGATGTTTCAAAGATTTTACTTGGTTTTAAAAAGGAATTGTTTTGAAGCAGCACTAACTACAGCATATTGAATATTATTGTGATATCATTTTTTGGAAATGTATTCATTTTTGGTGTTTACTTGCACAGATTTTGAATAAAGTTCAAAAATGCACAATCAGGAAGAACTCGTTTCTTTATGTCTTTTATTTTCCCCTCGTGTCCAGGGTGAGACCTGCCCTGTACTTATTATCAAATGGGATCGGTTCCAGTTTTCCCACAAATGGATACGCTGTTCAGAGAATGAGTGAATGAGTGAGTGACATTTTTTCTTGGGTAAATTTTTACAGGTAATCTAACACACAGTTAGTTCAACAGTAGATTGGGTTGCGAGTTTTAAGATTATCTTGTTCTAGAAACAACAGCAAAAATATGTTTTCATTAAAAGCTACTGTCATGTGCCCTTAAAATTTTGCAGTGAGGCTGAGAGTGTGTTGATGGAGGTGAATTCCCCAGCTTAGCTGCACTCAGTCTTCAGGACTGGAGTGGGTCCCTCTGTATTAAGAAGCCGTCCTATTCATGTTTCAAACCACTCTATTTTGGGTCTTGGGGAAGCTGGAGCCAATCACAGCTGACTATGGGCCAGATCAGGGTTTAGAAGGACAGACAACCATTCACAAACACTATACAGAGAGACACCTGAACCCAGGACCTTCTTACTGTGAGGCAACAGCACTCAACTATGGATAATTATGCATGAGTTGAAACTTGTTTTATTCTTGCAGAATATAAATCCTAAACACCATATTTTGGTTTAGACACTAGTCTTCCGATTAAACCCAGTGTTTTCTCCACTGTTGCTGTGAATGCTCTTCTCTCTGGCTGCACAGCTGAGACCAATTCTACTTCTTCCAGTGAAGAAAGGACAGATTCTCTGAAAGTACACGTGGTATTTGCTAAAAGCATTTTTTTTTCTTTCCGCCAGACCCAACCTTGCCTCTGACCTAAATTTCTTCCACTGGGCCTTGTGTTGTGACCTTAATTCCTGCTGGTCTGCGTGACACAGACGTGAGGGGAAGTGATAGGGCAGAGATGGCCTCGTGCTTCGCTGGGGTCAGCATCAAGATAGATCAGTGACCTGTAAAGTGGAATCCTGGAAGAAAGGGACACTCTGCAAGAGAGAGAAAGCAGCCCCAGGCCTGAAGGTGCACAGCTTCATCTCAGGAACTAGAATGAAGGAAAAGATTCTCTTCTTTTATTTATACTCTCTCGTCTTCTCTTGCTCTTCTCATATTCTTTTGCATCTCTAGCACATGTGCATACATATGTCCCAAAAAAAGCGATAATGTCAGTGGTGCATGATCACACAAAATGTCTTGTAGGATGTCGCTCAGGTGCCTTTGAGTGATCCTCTCAATACAACCTTCCACCGTAAGCAAGGATCATCATAAAAGACTGTTTCTGTATCTAATCTTTCTTTCATTTTTTGCTCTGAAACTAGGTCATATCGTGTACGGCTTCCCTTTTTATGTCAGAAAGTGGGGTGGGGGTCGGTGGGAGGCAGGACTGCGTGTGCTGACAGGATTAACTTCCTGTTAAAGCAGTTTCAGACCTCAATAACCATGACTTATGAAAGGCATCAAGCTTTTAGAGGCTTTGAAAGACGCTTTATCTCCTTTTGCAACCCTGTGATTGATAGAACGATCCAAAAGTGAGTGCTTGTGAATTTGAGATTCAGTTCACAGACAGATGTTTTTCTTTAGAATTCATTTTTATATAAATGATAGCAGGCTGTCATTGACCACATGCATTAAAACAGGCCCTAATACTCCCACCACCATGTTTAACAGATGGGATAAGATTATGCTGAAATGGTGTGTTTCCTGTTCTCCAAATACAGTACTTCTCATTTAACTAGTTTGTCTTTTCTGTCCACCAGTTGTTTTTCCCAATACCCTTCTAGTTGTCCATTAAATCTAGATGAGCAGAAAAGTTATTTTTGGAAAACATTGGCTTTCTCCTAGCAACCCTTCCTTCCAGACCGTTGTTCAGGGGTGGGCCAATGGGAGAGGGATCTTTAGTTGCTTACAATTTACTTTGAGTTCCTTTGTGAAACAGACTTGGGGGTTGATCACTCATGTGAAGGATCTCAGTGGTTTTGAAGTTCAGATGTGTCTGATAGTGATTGATAGAATGATCAGAACGTGAGTACTTGTTTATTTGAGGCTCTGAACTAGTCACCGCAGCAGCGGCTTGCACGAGCAGCATTCTGCACTCCAGCGGAGGACACACACGCCATGTTCCTGCTGAGTTTCCTTTCCAGATCTGCTCCCTGGTAATTGGGCGAGAGCTTGCATGCATTTTTGTTGGATCAAAGAAAGTTGCACACTTGGCACGAATCTGCCCATGTGGAACAATACATATAAAGCATGGCCCGCTTGGCTGATGATGGCTAATGACCCTTGCGCTTAAGTGGGAAATTCTAAATCATACATATGATTTATGGTGCTGCAAGCTGCTCTTCTGGATTACAGCTGCCTGGCTCTGTTTCAGAGTGTCCTCAAGGCACGAACCCAAAAAGTCACAGTAACCTTAAGCGCAGGACTTCTCCACTGTGCCCCCACACTTTTTTGGAAGTGAAACGCGCTGTTCTCGTTTTTAACTTCCTTATCATCTTTAAGACACAGGCTATTTTTACACTTGTCATGATGCAGGAACTGTGATGAAATAGTTTAGGTTCCCCCAAACACATACGTACATCATGTGGCGCTGCCTATTTCAAAATGAATGTATATATTAAAAAGAGAACATGCATATTTCATGTTGAATGAAATACCAGAAGCCATAAAAGCTATGTGACCCAGTTATGTCTATGTAAATGACAGGAATATATCAGATGAACGGCAGCATATGGGAGAACGATCATATGGAGGCTGAACACTTTAAAATAAGTGGTTTGCATTTAAGGTTGTGGGACAAAAACAAACCCATATACATTGGTGCATGAACGTTTGCAAATTTTCTATATTTCTGCATAAATGTGACCTAAAACACTTTCATAAAAGCCCTAAAAAGTACTAATGGGTTTATTCACATGAACCACTCACTTCATTTCCTAGCACAAGATTTTTACTGGATTAATGTCAGGACTTTGACTTGGCCATTCCAGAACATCCTCAATATTCTTCTATAACCATTCTTTGGTAGAATTGCTTGTGTATTTTGGATTGCTGTCCTGATATTTTATTAGATTTTGTTCCATCAGTAATGGCAGGCTGTCCAGGCCCAGATGCAGCAAAACAGGCCCCGAATAGAACACTCCCACCACCATGTTTCACAGATTTGATTAGGTTCTTAGGTTATGGAATAGTATGTTTTCCTTTCCCCAAACATTGCACTTCTACTCTAGACTGTTTAGGTCACTGTTTTCTTTCCCCCAAATATTTTTTTCAATAGCCTTCCAGTTGTTCTTTAGAAATGTTATTTTTGGAAAGCAGTGGCTGTCTCCTTGCAAACCTGTCATGTTGTTCAGTGTTTCCTGATGGTGGATTCAGGAATGATTAATATTAGCCGATGGGAGCGGCATTTAGACTTTACATTGGGTTTCTTTGTAAAATTGCGAAACTGCTTTTGGGATCTTGGAGGGATCTTTGGTGGTTGACCACTCATGTGAAGAGTCACGGTTTTGAAATTCCTCCAATTATACACCTATATATCTGTCTGAATGTGGATTGCTAAACTCTTACAAGTCCAAACTCTTGATTATGGTTTTGCAAGCTTTCCCAGCATGCCGAGCAACTGTTGGAGTCACCCCATAGAAAAACACCACTTTAAAAAGAGGTGTAATAGAAAGTATAAAATAATTACTTTTGATATTTTTAAAGAGATGTGTGAGAATGAATAACACTTTAAAAGGTTAAGAACTTTCACAATATTATGCATAATATAAATGTTCGATACAATTCTTCCTGGAACCTTTAAATCAATATTTACAAATAATTTACCTCTATTCTGAATTTTTTATGAGAAGCAAAGGTAATTTTTATGGCATTGCACAATGATCTTCTGGCACCTTTATACTGAGAGTATAAAGTAAAGGTTCTATAGACTATTACAATAAAGTAGAGATGAAGGAGCTTAATCCTTTGTTTTACTTCAGTCATCACCTAGCTGCTGTAAAAATTAAATTGTAAAATGAAATCTGTCAAATGGCCATGTGTACTGTTAGTAATACAAGTATTTCTGAGGTGGTAGTAACAGAGCTGCATTTAATACTACCAATCTGATTTCACACTTAAACAATGAACACAGGGAAATTTATTGCACTGAAGAAACACACACTGGAGACATTTTTACATAGACAAACACACACACACACACACACACGCACACAAACACACACACACACTGGAGGACACGTTTATAGTGACAGAAAATTCAGTAAACAGGTAAAAAAAAAAGACACAGAGAGGGAAACTGAATTCATGGCTTTGGATGAGCAGCCAGTCAGTGTAGAGAATACAGGATCTGTAGCCCCGCCCCCTCCACACTACATTTCAGACGCTGCCCTACCAGAGCTTTACAGCAAGGTTCTCCATCACCTATGAGGTGTTTTATGAGATGTGACTGTGAATAGACATTTGGAGTCTGATGTTTACCCACTGTGGATATTAACCCCTCATTTTACAGGACCCTGTGAATATGTGAATCTGTGAAATACAAATATCAGCATATACTCCATACTAAATGACTCGGATTGTACTCTGAGGCAGTATTGGCATATCTCTAAAATGAGGTTACTTGGTAATTCTTGGTCATTTTCTGTAACAAAGAATGATTTTCAAGGCGTCATCGTCTGAAAGCTTATTTAGAGAGGTTAACCTGGTTCTTCTGTTTTTGGTTTTCTCTGTAAAGAGTGAAGACCCTGGGAGTCGAAAGGGAAAGAAAGGGCAGACGGGGTAAATAAAAGAGGGAAAACAGTCTAGAGGAATTTTTTTTTCCCCCAGTTATATTGTTTCATCTCTTTGACGTGCATCACAGTGCTGTGCATCTGCATCTACAGTGAGTCAGCCCAGCAGGAGCTGAAGCTGTTCCAACCTGCATTGTTCGTGGGCTCAAAGGGAAATAACTAACCTTGAGCGCATTGCCATCGCTTTCTTTTGACTGCACGTTCTTATGCAGTTCAAAGGGGCACAGGGGTTAAATGAGTGCGGTATGGTGCACATGTGTGTGTGTGTGTATGTGCTGAACAGTGTGGTTTTGTTTGCCGAGGAAAAGGCTGTCTGTGTCACACGTACACACCCGCCCCCCCTTCAGCTTCCACTTTATTTGATCTTCCAATGATTACCCTTTCCTTAAACTTCTCATAACCTTTGGTCTGCCACTGAACTCTCCCCAGCGTACAGTACGTGTTTGTTAGGCTTGAACTGACAATAACCCCGTGCTCGCCTTGACTACGGGGAAAAAAGGAAGAGGAATTAAACAAATAAGTCCGAGAGCAAGACCGAGGTCAAGCTCCGGTACATGACAACTGTTCGCTTGTCAGGGAACACAGACAGAGGGGAAAAGCAGCTCAGAAAACTCCAGCTTTTGAAGTTGAGAGCTGCAGCCGACTAGTCATAGTCTCTGGATAAAGTACAAAGCGCCACTGATTCCACAGGCAGAGCTGTGGGCCTTCAACTGTGTCAGCTTCACTGTGGGGAAAAGTGGTGTTTGGTACAAAATGCACTCTACACTGTTCTTATAAGGTTCTGGGCTTAGAAATATGACTCTAGGTTCTATTTCTTTACACTATGTGGACATCAAAATGACCCCTCTCACATCTTTTGGAAGGTTTAGTGTGATTTTTTTTCTTAAATTCTTTTGGCCAATTTCAACAAGGTATATTTGTGTTCCGATCCATATACAGTGGAGTGGAAAAAGTGTTTGCCCCCTTCCTGACTTCTTCATTTTTTCCATTTTTTTAAAACAAAAAAGTAAACACAAGATGTTTTTTAAGTGAAGGATTTTATTATTAAGGGAGAAAAAAGAATACAAACTTACATGACCCTGTGTGAGAAAGTGATAAAACATAACACTGGTTCAATGTCTCTAGCCACACCCACACCTGTTCTCAATCAAGAAATCACTTAAATAAGAGCTGCCTGACAAAGTGAAGTAGAACAAAAGATCCTCAAAGGCTAGACATCATGTCGAGATTCAAAGAAATTCAGGTTATAAAGTAATTTCTAAAGCTTTGGGACTCCAGAGAACCACAGTGAGAGACATTATCCACAAATTATGAAAACATGGAACAGTGGTGAACCTTCCCAGGAGTGGCCGGCGACCAAAATTACCCCAAGAGCACAGCGACAACTCATCCAAGAGGTCACAACAACATCCAAAGAACTTGCCTCACTTGCCTCAGTCAAGGTCAGTGTTCATGACTCCACCATAAGAAAGAGACTGGGCAACATTGGCCTGCAAAAAGAACATTAAGTCTTGTCTCAATTTTGCCACAAATCGTCTTGATGATCCTCAAGACTTTTGGAAATATACTCTGAGGATTTACAAGACAAAAATGTAACTTTTTGGAAGGTGTGTGTTCCAAAGTAAGAAGTAACACAGCATTTCAGTAAAAGAACATCATACCATTCTCCTTTAATAATAAAATCCTTCATTTTAAAAATTTTGGGTTAGGGTTAGGGTTATGGTTGTGTTGTCTTTGACTAATTTTTAAACTTGTTTGATGATCTGAAACATTTAGGTGCGACAATCATGGGGAAACAAAGAGGGGAGAGGGGAAACAGTTTTTCACACCACTGTACAAAGTTGTGATTTTTCATAAAATGCCACAAAAAAGAATGTGTCATTGGTTAACTCAGCCTTTTAACTAATAAATGTACAAAGTAAGGTTTTCCATTATAAGTCTTTATAAGAATTTCCATTATTCAACTTTCCTTGTAATATTTTTAGTTGTTTGGGAACTGAGGATACAAACTGTTCTGGAAGTGATTTTTTTTTTATTTTAACTTGATACAGCAATTCATTTGCTCAACACTATTCTGTTCATGAAGCTCAATTTTCTAATCCTAAGCCACATTTTCAATAGGAGACAGGCCTTTTGCCCCTTTCTGTGATTTCATTTTTGACACGGAGCTGAACGTCCACTTTTTCCAAAACATGCTGAATTTTTTTTCTGAATTGGGGTTCGTAGATCATACTTACAGACACTGTAACAAAAACAGCCTCTTTAGTGAAAGGCAGGAAATTGTCATGTAAAATTGAATTACAACTATTTCTGATAAATAAAGCAATGTATATGTAACAATTAGATATTAGACAAAAGACAGGAGACAGGAGTGCAGGAGAAATATAGCTGCCATTAAGATATGGCTGTTATGGTAAAATACAAAGCAAAGTTCTGATTATTACATTCACTCATCCCAGCTAACTATGGGCCAAGGCAAGTTTCACGCTGGACAAGAGGCCAAGCCAGATAACCATTTACACACACTCACAGCTATGGGTAATGTAGAGCAGCCCGTCAACCTGAACCACGAGGGGACCTGGAGACCGAACCCAGGTCCTTCTTGCTGTGATGCACCAACCACTGCACCAACATAGCACCATCATTTCATAAGAAACTTCCAACTGGAGGGTTACATTTACGTGTTACTTTATTTAGTACTATAGTACATCAGCTACAATATTATCCAAGGAATTGCTTAATTGAACTACAAATTCACACATAATAAATGATATATGAATAAAATATATTTCTTTGGGCAATTTTTGCACAAGACAGGAATTTTTGTTTTTAATCACAGTGGAACACAATACCTGTTTCAAATAAAGGTAGAAGACTTTTTATCAAGTGAGTATCAGGTCAGACAGGTTCCTTTCTAAACTCCCACAGCTATTTGCTTACAGGGAGGTGAAATGAGACATGCCTGGCTCACCCTAATAGCTGAGTGCGGCCTATTGTTTTGAAAGTGACCCAGGACACCCAGGGCATGAAGGGGGGTCACATCTGACTGAGTCGGCTTAATGTCAAGCAGAACACTGTGGGAAGAGTGTTCCAGACCTACGCACACACACACAAATGTTGGTATTCATCACAACCGATCAGGCATTTCCTCATAGTGCAGTCCCTTAACTATGCCAAGACATCCCAAACTCACTGGGCTCTGCTGCTTCATTCTGCTTCATTCTGCTTCCAGGAGTGCATGGATGGTGAATCACATGTCTCAGCTCAGCTGTCATCAGCCACTGAAATTGGGAAATTCCCCGCGTAAAATTAGGCAGGATTGCTCAGAAAACAGTCACACTATTACCTTGACTTGCGTCAGTGTTGTTTTGATTGTAATTTGATAGTCAACCATACGTGCCACATTGGAACAACTCTGCAAGAGCTTTCTGGACCATAAGTCTACTGCACATGAGGAAGGAGTTCAGAAGCTGCTTTTTTAGAAGAGAAACTGGGATGTAGCATGTGACTGAAAATCCAATTCCTGCTCCCATCTAGACATCTTTCCATAAAATCTGAGGAGCAAGGAGAATGTTCTCACCAGAACGTTCAGTCTATGGAGTTTCGTTACCAAGGTTTCTGTAATGAGAGGAGGATGATGTGACTACTGCTGGATGCTGTACGACCATAATCAGAGGAAGAAGTAGATCAGACTGGAAGTGCTTGTAAAGTAACAGTGACACTGTTCTGTAGAT
The DNA here is from genome assembly GCA_037576955.1 of Lepidarchus adonis. Lineage (NCBI taxonomy): Eukaryota > Metazoa > Chordata > Actinopteri > Characiformes > Lepidarchidae > Lepidarchus > Lepidarchus adonis. Next base: position 15,668,637 of record JBBIGC010000001.1, read on the forward strand.
GGGGCCATTGTGAAAATCTTTGAAGTCGCACTGAAGAGACTGAACAGTTTCCTGCAGGGTTGATTGATGGTTCAGACACCAACTAGACTAAGGATGCATCAGTTGTACATCATACATTAGTGTTTGCCCACTTACCAACAGCAGCAGCAGCAGCAGCAGCCTACCTATAGAATTAGCATGGCTGAGAGCATTCTAGGCTACAGCGCTAACACAGACCCAAGTTTGGCGAGCTATAGATAGAGAAATGTGTACATGTGACAGAATGTGCGTTGTGCCGAGCGACGAGTTTGCCGACTTAATGAGGTAAATACCATGGAAAGAAATCTATTCTACAGCCTTTCATGGTGAGAGATTCATGAAATAATGGGGGGTGAGCCAATAGGGTTATATATATATATGTGTGTGTATGGATAGTGTATTTTTGGAAGGTGTGTGTCCCATTACATCTAGCGTACAAGTAACACCGCATTTTATGAAAAGAACATCATACCAACAGTAAAATATGGTGGTGGTAGTGTGATGGTCTGGGGCTATTTTGCTGCTTCAGGACCTGAAAGACTTGTGGTGGTGCACCATTCCACAGTACTTAATGGAAGTGTCAGCAGAAGAAAACCTTACCTGCATCCCCATCATAAAATCAGAAGTATGCAACAGAACATCTACAGAAGCCTGAGGCATTTTGGAAACAAGTGCTGTTCTGATGAAGTTAAAATAGATTATTTGGCCACAATCAGCAAAGACATGTTTGGAGAAAAAGGAGCAGCAATTCATGAAAAGATCACCTTGCCAACCATTAAACATGGGGGAGGATCTATCCTGCTTTGGGGTTGTGTTGGAGTCAGTTTCTCAGGAAACATTGCACGGGTGGAGGGAAGAATGGATTCCACTAAATACCAGCAAATTCTGGAAGCAAACATCACACCTTTTGTAAAAAAGCTGAAGCTGAAAAGAGCTTCTACAACAGGACAATGATCCTAAACGTACCTTGAAATCCACCATGGACAACCTCAAGAGACACAAGCTGAAAGTTTTGGAATGATCATCACAGTCCCCTGATTTAAACATCATTAAAAATTTGTGGGTAGATCTTAAAATAGCTGTGCATGCAAGACAACCAAAGAACATTACAGAACTACAAACTTTTGCACTGTGCCATAATAATGTTTTTATTTTTTATTTAAATTTATGGCATAAAAAGTAACTATGCATCAATGTTTGCTAAAAATGTTGTGCATTTTTCCATGTCCTAGAGAGATTGTGTAAACATCTTTTCAATTACAAAATCACCAAAATCTGTTACTAATTAAGGGCTGCCCAAACATTTGCGTATTTGCATATAATTATATATCTAAAAGATTTCATCAATCCAATAATGAAAATCCAGAAACACTCTGGATTGACTCACTACTGCCCACACAAGCCAATGCACAAAATTACAGACTGGACTCACTTATTACTGCCCCCCACAGGCAAAAACATAATGTTACAGCCTGTCAGTAAAGTGCTGCTACAAAAATATGTCACTCAGAACACAGTAATTTCTCTGAGATTTAAACGCCTGTGTGGACACCGTCTTTAAGGTCACATTTTACTGGGGTGCACTGTGTGTGAAGGTGGGTGTTCACAATGACTGAGTCACTTTCACACAAAGAGAGTCCCACCTAGGGATGAGAACCTCGCACTGGATCAGCCCTGTGGAGCTACAATCACAGCAGGCTGTGTGTGGATTTGGTGAAATTTAAGCGTAGGATACAAAAAAAACAAAAGTACTATATAAGTCTCACTGACAATACCCACCCACAATACATTCAGCACTGCCCTCCCTTCCATCACTGCCTTTGACACTTACTCCACCTCTAACATGAGGTACAGAGCCCTCAGCTTAAGTTTAATATTTTAATATAATTTAAAATCCTACTGTTAATTTAACCTGTTTTATGTAAAGGGAAACCAACAAAGTCGGAATTTCCTTTTTTTAGCGTGCACATGACAAATGTTACTTCTACTTTTATTTCAATATTAATTCTGTCTTAAATAGCCAAAAACATTAAATAAGTATAAGATAAAAAGAAATTAGAGTGAAAGGTTTCCCTCAGTGTTTTTATAGCCAGTGATTAATTTATTATTATAACAGCAGGGACAAAGGTCTCCATGCCTGTGGCCTTTGGCAAAGTGAGGCCTACAGACACACGGTATGTCAGCAGACCAGGGCACTGATAAAGAAAAGCCTTGCAACACCTCACTAGCTTCAGCTGCAGACGGTGGAGAATGCACACACGTAGAGACTGTCACACCTATAGGGGAGTTCACTGAAGACAAGGAGAATGAATGCATATGCTTCTACTGCCACCTTGTGGTAGATGGTGATTGGCTGGCCTTGGGGGTGGGGGTACATCCTGCAACTTCTACACGCTACACATTTCTGTAAGTACAGTGTCTGCTCTTCTGTGGTTCCTGCCTGCACTGAACTTCAGAACACCCACTGAAAAACAGGCAGCGGTCTTTATATCATTATTTACTCCAGGAATCCAGCTCTGACCATGTCCTGTGCTGTGCATGAGAACGTAAAGGTGAGTACTTTCTTGCAGTAGGCTACCTAATGTAACTGCAGGGTCCCACCTGAACGATCAGTGTTGTTAATGCAGTAATACTGTGAGTGAGGTAGACCTAAAAATTAAATCTAAGTATCAAGTTTTAAAATATAGTAGAAATACTGAGTATTTATGTGGCACTGAGTACAGAAATACTTTTACTTCATACTAAGCAAACATTCAGCTCTAGTCTTATTTCCTAGGCAACTGCATGTTCCTCTCTGCATTAATTTGTATACCTCGCACTTCCTGGTTTTTTGCAGTCTCGATTCTGACCCAATCAGTCCCTAGAACCTGCAGAATGTCAGATTAAATTATCTTCATGATACAAAAAAGATCAATTATTGTTTTAAATATTATATAAAAAAATTAAAATAAAACAGACAAAAGAAAATAAATTACAAAAAATGTGCAAATTAAGATTGATTGATACTAATAAAAGTGCAATTGTAAACAAATGATATATTATATACATATTTAATTATTTATTCATTTATTAGTGAAAACATTTATTTTTACCTAATAATTTTCCAACCTTTCTTTAACCCTGTTTTTGTTACGAAAATTTTGTCAAAATGTAAAAAAAAAGCTTGCTTAAAAAAATCCCTGCTTTAAATATAAATTAATGTTAATACATTTGAAACCACACAATGCAACACTCGATATAACTTGATTGGCCAGGGCTAAACTGCTGTTGACTGAATAACTGGATAAGTCAATTTTGTATTTTCAAATTTTATTCACTTAATATGTCACTAACACTGTGAGCAGTTAACATGTCCTCTGCATGTAACACACCCATTACACCCATGAACATACAGGAGTAGGAGCACTTGCTGCACATCTGCACCCATAGAATAGCTAGAGGGTTAGGTTTCTTGGCCATGGGTGTGGGAGGAAAAGATCACTGTTCAATAACTCCCCCATATTTCCCCTGCTGGTCCTGGGGATTGAACCAGGAACCCTCTGGTAGCAAGCCAAATCCATAAAATACATAAATCTTTCCAAAGATCATCAACAACTCAGAATATTCAAAACTGAAAAGACGTGAGTCCTTCATAATCTCTTTAAACTAGAATACAAAATCATTTTAGCCTTTATAATGGAGCCTTTTTCCATGTGTGTATGTAGAAATACTACAGTTCTCTGAAGACTGGAGATGATTTGCAGACCAGTGCTGCTTGCACTGTCCACTCTTACCAGCTCTCGTCGAGTGTCCATGAGGCACTTCAGCAAGTCCACCCAGATGTTTGCAAGAGGTGATGTCTGTACAGTTGGTTTACAAAAAGCTCTGGACAAAGTAGCTTTGAGACTAACTCCATTTTGCTCCTGGTGCAGGTTCTTAGGTTGTGGCCTGGTGGTTCCAGGGAAACTGAGGGGCTGTTCGATTCTGGATTTGGGAAGTGGATCAGGGAGAGACTGCTACATCCTCAGCAAACTGGTTGGAGAGAATGGCCACGTCACTGGACTTGACATGACAGAAGATCTGGTATTCTTCTTACTCTCCTATTCAGGCCTCAAGTAGAGCAGATAAACCTGCAAGCATGAAATAATTTACTATTGTCTCAACAAAGCTAAAGGAAAAATATTAAAGTAACTAATATACAAAAAATTGTACAAATTTAATTAGATCATTTCTACTGGTATATTCATCAAGAGACACCATGTAGGCCAAATAAATTTTACCACCATGTTGGTAAAATGAATGTTTTGTAGATGAATAAAGTAGCAAAACATGCTGTTTTGTTATGAACTAGTATTCATGGCTTTATCCATGGTATTCAAGGACTCATTTGCTCTTAACAGCTACAAGAATCAAGGAAATATCTCCAGTATCACCAGGAGAAGTTCGGTTACGCCAAGCCAAACACTGTGTTTGTTCAAGGATACATGGAGAAGCTGAATGACGCCGGGATCCAGAATGACTCAATAGATGTGGTTGTGTGTGTATCCTACTTTATACATTAAAAGAACATACTGTACAAATACAACAATCAGCCAAAACATTAAAACCATCAGCTTAGACTTAGCTCTGACTGTGGTACAACCCTTTCTGTCATCATTAACACAGGAAATGGTGTTAGGATGTTAAACTTGTGATAAAATGGTTGCAGGTTAAAATTCCAGTCCAGTTTGAAGAGTATTATCCTGCTACACTACACGTTTTGTAAAACAGGACCTATGGCCCTCACTCCCTACATCCATCAGTGTGCCCTGGGTGCCCAGGACCCAGTTGTCCTTCCTTGGATCATTTTTGTAGATACATCAACTAGTGCACTTCACAAAACCTGCCCTAGCCATCAGAGTAAGGCCTCAGATCTTTACACTCATCAATTGCAAAAACTGACTGCATACATACTGCCAAATATATCCCATCCCACTCTTTAGCATGTGAGTCTGTATTGACACAACAAAATAATGAGCATAGTTTCTTACAAATATCAGTGGTTTTAATGTTCTGGCTGACTGGTATATGTGATCAGGAATGAAACACATTATATAAACACAGTGCTCACACTCAGGTAAACACAGTACTCTTTTCTGTGCAAGGCATATGTAAGGCTTGCAGCTGGTAAAATAATTATTAAACAACCAATTTTCTAAGTAAATATATTTCTAAAAGTGGTGTTGATAAGAAATTCACACCGGATGTTGCTAACATTATCCAAGTCTGCGCCATATGGCCTTGTTGCAAGCTCTCTCAAGTAACAGTGTTTTTTTGTGTTTATTTCAAATTTTCCTTTACTTCACTAGCAACATGTTATGTCTTTTTGTATATGATCGCCAAACCTTGCTGGATATAAGGGCTGAACTTTCTTACCGTCTCCTGGAGTTCAAGTTTTGGAACACAGATCCTCCATTTACAACACCTCCATTCATCTCGTCTGAGACGCCTTTGTCTTGGGTCCCTGGAACCCGCAACCGCCGGCGAAGAGGTAGGAGATCCAGCTTTCTGGTTCAACTGAGACAACGTGATAACAGACCAACACTCCGCAGCATATTGCTGGCAGTCTCTAGAGAACAAGTTGTGTGAACTTCGGGCATGAATCTCATTCCAGCGTGAGACGCAGGACTGCTGCATGATTTGCCTCACTGAAACGTGGCTTTTAGACAAGATACCAAACTCTGCTATTCAACTCCCGGGGTTCTCTGTGCATTGTGCAGACAGGTCGCAGGAGACAACTGGGAAAACTAAAGGTGGAGGTGTGTGCCTCATGATCAACAACTCCTGGTGTGATAATGCAAACGTGCATCTGATTAATTCATTTTGCTCACTGGACTTATGTGTCAGCCAGTTTGGCTACCAAGGGAATTTACAGCAGTCACTATCACGGCTGTCTACATGCCTCTGCAAGCCGATATCGACCAAGCATATGGGGAACTGTATAATGCTATCTGACTGGGAAATGTTTCGCATGGCAGCAGACAACATTGATGAATATGCAGACTCAGTCTGCAGATTTATCAGGAAATGTGTGGATGATGTTGTCCCATCCAAAACAGTGAAAGTTTATCCTAATCAGAAACCATGGATAAACAGTGATGTTCGTATGGCACTAGTGGCATGGAACTCTGCCTTTGTCTCTGCAAACACAACTTAGGAAGACAATTAAATCAGCAAAACGAGAGTACAGGGGCAGAGTGGATCAACAACAATGACAATCCCTGGAAAATGCAACAAGGACTCAACACAATCACAGACTTTAGAGGGAAAACCAACACACCACAGACCTCAGCCTCACTGTGTGAGGATCTAAATGCATTCTAAGCTAGATTCGACACAGCAAACACCACGAGACTGGACAGCGTACGCATTACAGATGATGTCAGTCTGCATACTATGTCTGAAGAGGATGTACAGAAGTGCTTCAGACAGGTGCCACTGGCCCTGACGGAATCCCCGGCCGTGTCCTGAAATCATGCACTGTTAAGCTGGCTGGAGTGTTTACAAACATCTTTAATCTCTCCCTTGCCATGTCTGTAGTCCCAGTCTGCTTCAAAATGGCCACCATTGTCCCTGTCCCTAAATCACCCGCCATCAAATCCCTGAATAACTGGCGACCGGTAGCCCTGACCCCCATACTGAGCAAATACTTCGAGAGGCTGGTCAGGAACTTCATCCACTCTGTGCTACCTGACTCACTGGACCCTCTACTATTCATATACCGCCACAACAGGTCCAATGATGATGCCATAGCACTGACACTAAACACTGCCCTATCCCACCTGGAGAAGAGGGATACGTATGTCACAATGCTGTTTGTACATTACAGCTCAGCATTCAATACTATCTTTCCCTCGAGACTGGACAGGAAACTACAAGACCTAGGACTCCAACATCATTGTGAAGTTTGCGGACGACACAACAGTGGTGGGTCTTATCACCAACTGGTGCCAGGAGAACCAATCATCTATACACTGAACTCCACATTGCACTCCACACTACATATTTGCACTCCAAACTGTCTTCCTTTCTATTGCAACAGTCTGAATGTGTTTATATATGCACATACATACAATCACTTACACAAGTGTGTACATAAACAGATTTACACGTGTATATACATGCAAATTCATGTACATATATTTATTATTCTCTATTTCTTTTATACTCTTATATTGTATACTGTGAAGCTTGCACACAAGAATTTCACTCACATGTGCTGTACTAACCTACCAGTAATGTGATGTGACAATAAAAATTGATTTGATTTGATTTGACAACCATCCAATCCACACATGCAAAGAACCATAGATCGATACATTAAGTTATGTGTAATAAAATAGAATGACACAGGGAAAAATGATTGAACACATGAAGAAATGAAAGTCATGGAAAGTCATGATGATGCAGCTGAAAAACATCAGTAATTAGAAAGCAATCCTGACACAAATTAGTGCAAATTAATATCAGCAGATTCTGTTCCAACTGATGGGGGTTAAAAAAAGGTGTCCCATTAAGTGTCACATAAGAAACATCTCATGATGGTGAAACCAAAGAGTTTTCTCAACACCTTCACAACCTTTTTGTTGCAGAACATACTGATGGCATTGGTTACAGAAGAATCTCTAAACTACTGAAGGTTACAGTGAGAACTGTTGGGGCCATAATCCAAAGGAAAGAACGATTTCTGTAATGTGCTGGTTGAGGAACCAGCACGAATATTTAGAATTGGATCCCAAATGCAGAGACGGCCAGAAAGTAAAATGAATAAAAACCAGGAAGCGGCCAAAATAAATAAATAAATAACAAAGGAAATCGCTCCCCTCCCAGACACACACACAGCGAGTGAAGCCGAGATGGTCTCAGGCGGGCCACAAACCCCAATCTGCCACGGCAGTAGCAGGCGGGTTAACTCACTGAGCCATCTGTGGCTATCACTGCAGGAGAGAGGAGCGGCAGTAGAGCGCAGAATACAGCACCAGAAAAGAGGCGGGAAAGAAACTCCAAAGGGGAAAAACCCACTGCTATCAGGGAGTAGCGGTGGGAAAAAGAAGACAAAGCGCCAAACTCCACCCGCTTCTGCGCAGGCGGAAGTCGAAAAGAAGGGAAATGAACAGGGGAGAAGAGCTTCTTTTAACTGAAACTTTTAAACTGAGGATTTTAAACTAAAACTTTTAAGGCTAGGGGGGTTGCTACAGGGGAAAGCCAGACTCTCAGAGAGAGAGAGAGATCCGTTCGGAAAGCTGGCTGAGAGCAGCCCGAAAAAGAAACCACCGAAGCCGGTAGCAGTGTTAGACACTCAGAGGGAAAATAGCAGAGAACGACCGAGCACGGCCTAGATCAGGCCGACTCGCTTCACCATTTACCGGCTGGGAAATGTCCTAGCATACTGAACAAATGGACCAGCCAGGTTCGCTGGTGCTTCTGACTATTTATAAGAAAACCCCCAGCTGCCGGCAATTATTGCTGATTGCGTCTCGCCGCTGACCCCCCCTGGCCAGCGCCGGAATTACAGCGGTGATCTTTTATTTACATCTCTATGGCTGGGAACTGCAGGGGGATGACCCTGCACGTCCCCTACAGTCCCTTGTGTGGCCTGGCGAGGAACTGCGGGAACATGGCGGCGTGCATCCCTTACAATTTCACCATAAACTGGCCACGACCAAGTTCTTCCCCCAAGAATTCAGGGCTGAACAGAAATATCAGAAGAGCCAAGGAGCACTTGTGGACAGCTTCAGAAAGATCTAGAATTAGCAGCTAGAATTGTTTAAAAAAAAAAAAAGGAATGCATTCAATTGCCATGGCCTGTGTATGTATGGAAATCTATGGTTTGATGTGTGGATTAGATGGTTGTTACTAATGTCTGATGAGAATTTCATGTCAATAGCTACTTTAAAAATATATTTACTTAGAAAATTTGTGACGTGTTTGATACTTCTTTTACCTGCTGTATATCATCAGCTCATCACCCTGAGGCAAAAGGCAGGCCTGGTATAAAATAAATTATAGTGCCTACAGTGTTTAGTCAGGTCTTTGTCTGTACATGTTGTTTCTGGTTACCTTTATTCCTTGGATATTAACCAGACATGTCCTCTACTATAACTGAATTTATCAGGCCTGTTCCCTGCATAATAACTGAATTTATCAGATGTACTTGAGCCTAAATGCAGTAAAATCCTTTTTTGCAGATCAAACTGTGTGATATGCCTGTGTCCGGACAAGAGGGCTGTTCTAAGCGAAGCTTACAATGTGCTGAAGGTGAGATGTTCACTCTACCAACCTGTGATCTTCACAGAAATAAAATACAATAATACTTTTTGCTCAGATAAAAGAATGAATTACTGTTTGGTGCTTGTGCTGTTGATTTTGTGTCTCAGATGATATGTATGAAAATTAGAATGGGCTGGAAAAGTTCCTGAGTGGCTGAGAAAATTTAAACATATTATATTATATGGTTATATTAATGTATGTTGCTGTATATTTTAAAGGAAATTATCAAATTTCAAGGCAAATAATTGAAGAAAAAATTAGCATTGTAATTAAAGGGGGAATTCGTAATTGTGAACACACCCCAACTGCACCACAATGAAACTCTGTAGTTAACCCATTCTTTAGTGGAACCAGGACTTGGGAATTGAACCTACAACCTTTTGAGTAAAAGTGAAAGTTCCTAAGCGATGGACCCCCACTGCCCTTTGAGTGTGTGATTTTGGCAAATATGTGGACCATGATATGAATATTAGGAACGATATGAATATCAGAAGGTCATAGGTTAAGGTCCCAGTCCAGGCACCACTAAGTTACATGTCATCAGAATAGACATACCAGCTAAAAAATCTGAATATCATGAAAACATTAAATATTTCTTGACAATCCTTTCAGAAATCCATATATTATATAGATTCACTACACATAGAGTGAAATATGTCAAATTGTTATTTCATGGAATTCTGTTGATTAATAAAACTCAAAATTCAATGTCTAAGAAAATAAGAATATTGTGAAAAAGTTCAATCTTGGAAAGACACGGTGTCCCACCCTAATCAGCTGATTATCTCAAAACATCTGCAAAGGTTTCCTGAGCCTTTAAATGGTCTTAGTCTGGGTCAGGAGGCTACACAATCATGGGGAAGGCTGCTGACCTGACAGATGGCCAGAACACAGTCATTGACACCCTCCACAAGGACAGTAAGCCACAAAAGCTCATTGGTAAAGAAGCTGGTTGTTCGCAGAGCTGTATCCCACATATTCATAGAAAGTTGAGTGGAAGGAAAAAGTTTGGTAGAAAATGTGCACCAGCAACAAGCAGCCTTGAGAGGATTGCCAAGCAAAATCCATTCAAGAATTTGAGGGAGCTTCACAAGGAATGAACTGAGACTGGAGTCAGAGCAACATGAACCACTACACACAGACAAATCCTAGACTATGGGTTACAAAGGTCACGTTCCATGTGTCTTCACTCTTGAACCAGAGACAACATCAGAAGCGTCTTACCTGGGCTAAGGAGAAAAAGCACTGGACTGTTGCTCAGTGTCCAAAGTTCCCTTTTCAGATGAATGTAAATGTTGCATATCATTTGAAATCAAGGTCCCAGAGTCTGGAGGAAGAGTGGAGAGGCACAGAATCCATGTTGTTACAGTATATGGATTTGACTTTTTGAAAGGAATGTCAAGAAATATTGAACTTTTTCACCACATTCTAATTTTTAAAGATATACCTGCAGTTGTTTATAGGTATAAAACTAAGATGCTTTGTGATGTTTCTCCACCAGTCAAATCAAGTCAATTTCATTTGTATAGCACTTTTTACAACTGATGTTGTCACACAGCAGCTTTACAGAGTTTACAGAATTTACAGGGTTCGAGCCTCCAATGAGCAAGCCAAGTTAAATGTTTTGATAAGAGAAGCTTTCAATCGAGGCATAGTGAAGCCTGTGGTGCAATCGAGGTTAAAAACCAATTGGTTCCCCCCCAAATTGTCAAACGTCAGATCCACGCAAAGTATATTTTGTGTTAGCATGGATCTGACTTTTGCAAAAACACTTTTTGTGCTCCATTTTGTGCAATTTCACTCTGGCATGTGTTTTTTTCTTGCATCCAGTTCAGTAAATTAAATAAATTGTTGAATTTGACTCTTTATGTGCGTGTAGTAGTTAATGTCTGTGCACATGAAAGAATATAATTCGCTCGTGAGCAGTGAATTTTGACACAAATCTAACAGCATTAAATAATAAATGTTTTTAATATGACAAGTGAATCTAAAGAGAACAGTAATGCAAGTCCTCAGTGAGTTTTTATCACCCACAGGAAGGGGGTGAACTTTACTTCAGTGACATGTTCGCAAGCAAGGAGGTTCCAGAATATTTCAAAGAGGATCCAGTTCTTTGGGGTATGTTTAAACTTTCCAATCACATCCTCATATTGCCTTGCACTCAAGATTCAAGATTCAAGAGGTTTTTATTGTCAATACAGCCGTATACACAGTACACAGTGTATTGAAATAGCGTTTCACGCAGCCCACTACACTACATAAAATATAAACTACAAAAACAAAATATAATAACTATACATATACTTTAAAACAAAAGGGAGATATAAAGAAAGGAATTATATACATACACTGAACAGAAAGACAAAAGACATTTTAAAGCGCAAAAAAAAAAGAAAATATTTAGTGCAAGTGATGAGTGCAAACAAATATTTTCAGTTGGTCCATGGGTTATTGCACAAGACACAGACAGGGCAGACATGTGCAGGTTGGGCTGCAGCAAGTAGAGCTGCACAACAGTGTGTGTGTGTGTGCGCATGTGTGTGTTTGTGTGTGTGTGTGAGTGTTCAGCAGTCCTTGGGTGGTGGCAGTGAGTTCAGGTATGTTGTCGGGTCCTGCTGCTTTCTGCGGGTTCACTCTGCGAAGAGTTGTTCTGACGTCTGCAGCAGAAAGACAGAGAACCTGGTCATTGATGGAGGGGGTCACTTTCCTCTGTGGTTCCTTTGCCACTGTCTCAAAACGAGCAAAGAAGTCATTCAGTTCATCTGGCAGGGAGGTTTCAATGCTACAGGCCTGGCGTGCTGGCTTGTAGCCTGTGATGGTCTGGATTCCCTGCCACATGCGCTTTGCTCCTATTTAGGTTGTGAAATGATTGTTGATCTTCTCTGCGTAAGCTTGCTTTGCCTCTTTGATGGCCCGTTACAGGTTGGTTCTGGCTGTAGTACAAGCCTCTCTGTCTTTGGACTTGAATGCAGAGTCCCTGATCTTCACTAGGTTGCGTAGCTTCGCAGAGAACCAGGGTTTGTGGTTTGGTCGGGTGGTGTCTTGGAGACAGTGACATCCTCGACACACTTGCTAATGTAATGTAACTCTATCAGCATTCTGCTTTTATTATTATTATTTTCCATAACACTGCATTATCCTGTCTTAGGTATTATTCAGACACTCTGCAGGAGATGGTGAGGTGATCCTTGCATTGCAATTCCTTCACTAGTCCCTTTTACAGACAGTGGCCAGGTGCAGTGATTAACACTGTCTCCTCATAGCAAGAAGGTCCTGGGTTCAGTCAATTCCGTGTGGAGTGTACACGCTCTCTCTGTGTTCACGTGGGTTTCCTCCAGGTCCTCCTATTGTCCAAAGGTTTGACTGCTACTCTCCATGCTACTCACCATAGGTGTGAGTTGGCCTCCTGTCCAGGGTGAACCCTCCCTTGGGTCCATAGTCAACTGGGATCGGTTCCATCTTTCCTAAGTCCCAAAGTTGAATGAAACCCGAATGCTTTTATGCGACAGGTGAAGGAATGGCTGGCGCCTTCTACTGGCAAGATCTCGTCTCTCTTGTGAAAGATCTGGGCTTCAGTACACCACACCTCGTCACAGCGAGTCATATTCAGGTCTACAACCCAGAGCTCCAGAGGAGAGCAGGTAAGCCTGATCCCTAGCCTGTGAAGACATGACTTGATAACACAAGGCAACAAAATATTTTATGTAACCATCAGAAACCACAACCCACTTTTCTAATTCAGTGTTTGATGCTGATCTCAGATCTGTGTTCAGTTTAATCAGCTTTGGAGTAATGTGAGTTTCACTGCACTTGCATCTACAATGTATCATCACCGTAAATTGTTCAATCTTTTCAGTGCGATGTCACAGAGTCTCACAGAATGGTGTTACTGTTTCTTCAGAAACACTTATAGTCTGATCTTCTTCTTCCTTTGGGTCTGATTATGGAGGTACAGCATCCAGCAGTAGTCGCATCATCCTCTCATTCCAGAAACCTTGGTAGCTCCATCTACTGAACGTCCTTGTGAGAATGTTTTTTCACTCCTCACTAAGCTAGATTTTCTAGGAAAGATCTTTAGATGAAAACAGGAAGTGGATTTTTAGTCACATGTGACATCCCAGTTTCTGCTCTGAATCAGCAGCTTCTGAACTTCTTCCTCATGTGCAGGAGACTTATGGTCCAGAAAGTTCTGGCAGAGTTGTTCCAGAGAAACTGCGCGACACTGATTCTACCAAATATCATACAATAGATCATCAGCTTCATCACAACTACTATATGAGCTCAAAAAAACTAAACACAGATCTGAAATCAGCATGAGAACATTACCAAACATCATCAGTCAAAACAGCCTGGTGAGTAATAAAATTTGTTGAACATTTTTCAGGAAAAGGATAAATAAATCTCAAACCTGCCAAAGGTACTTTTCCCTAAATGGCAATATAATACATTTGCTTCATTTGGAATACTGCTCACAAAAGTAGTCATGTTTGCATGCCATGTGTATTAAAATAACAGCTTTTTAATGTGATAAATACAGTATACTGTATTTACACCACACCAATCCTCTGCAGGTGATGTTAAATATGCATCTGGAACCTACCGTGTCTTTAAACTGCCCCAGAACTCAGTTCGGACAAAAGCGCTGGTCACGTACAAGGGGACTGTGCCAGACTGTGGAGAATATCTCCAGTTTGATGCAGCAAACTCCTTTCAGGTACTTTACAGTTTACACCATGTGTCGACTGCTCACGCCTTCTGTACTGTCTCACCATCTTTTGGTAAAGTGAGACAGTGAGAAGTTTAGTTTTTTGTTTATTACTGTGCATGCATACAGCTACAGTCTATTGTGGTATGTAGTTTATGTGCAAATTTTATTACAATGTTTAAAATTGGTTTTCTAAGTGAAAATATGTGCGTATCCTCTAGAGCAAGGGTCTCAAACTTTGGTGTTCAGGGGCAGGTGTTCAGCACAGTTTGGTGATTTCCCTGATCAAACACACCTGGTTCAGCTCATCTGTTAATTGGCCGGTGTAGTTAGTGTATTTGAGGTGGGAAACTACTAACCTGTGCTGGACACTGACCCTCCAGGACTGGAGTTTGAGACCTCTGCTATATTAATATTAATGCACAATTACTGTTCATTTGCTGAACATCCCTGTGAGGGACACACATGCAAGTTACATTAAAATTGAGGTACAACACACAGGGTTCCATCAGGGGCAAACATTAGCAACATGGTGATCCCCAAAAAAACACAAGAGTTGAATCATCTTCAAACAATAGCAATCAGGAAAATCCAACAAACATATTCCTAAAAACAAACAGGGTCAAAAAATGACTTAGGATCGAGGCAGGTAAATGCTCACCAGACTTTGCACAGAAGTTAAACTGCCCTTGATGACCCTCATGTGCAATATTGGGTTTTTCTGTTCCATGTCATTTTGTTGGGTCAGTTAAGTACCAGACTGTTGAATCCACACTGGCTTTACTGATCTTATCAGTATGATTTGCCGTTGCTGTTTTGTGCAGGTGAACATGGCAGTAGAGGTGGATGCAGAAATGGCAGCCATCCTGCAGTACACGCGTTTCTCTCCAGACTTTATTGTGAATATGACAGATAAACCTGATCCAAGCTTCATCTCTACCCAACAGGTAATACATGGTGCTCACTAGGTCGTGACAGTGCTTAGTGCTGTCGCCTCACAGCAGGAGTGGGTTTCCTCCGGATACTCCGGTTTCCTCCCACTTTCCAAAGGCTTGTGGTTTAGGTTGGTGGGTTGACCTTGTGATCAGAGGGTTGCAGGTTCAATTCCCAGCCCAGGCATCACTAAGGAACCCTTGAGCAAGTTACCGTCCTGCTCTACGTGTACACAACTGATGGGTGCACTTTGTGTTGGTGATAGATTTGTCCTTGCAAATCTCAGGTTCTTTAAAGTCAATTGATGAGGCATTACAAGTCTTTAGAGATTTTATTGTATGTATGTATTGTAAGTATGAAAAATAGATTAAAAAATAGATAAAAAAATGAGAGAATTTGATCGTTGCAGCTGCTTCTCTCTACTCTCCAAATAACTCCGACTAACTGTATGTGTGTGTGTGTGGTGCCAAGGAGCACACGTTATCTCCATGTTTTGAAGACTGAAACCCTCTGAAGGTCAGTTGCACAGACAGGAACACAGAAAGTGAAAATCACAAAGTCTATACTGATCATATTCTTAGGAAATATATATTAAAGAAATATACCAAAATCCCACAGTCCTCCCAATGATTCTATGGAAAACCCCATGGAATCACATAAACAATGATTATCCCCAAATCATCATGTCACGATTAAAATTCAAACAACATAATGTAAAAAAATCCCACAATACCACTATCAAAGCTGAAACTTCACCAAACTCTAAAATAATGGACAGGAATTTGCATAAATGCAGTCTACACAAATGCAGTTAATACAAAATACATCACACAACCATGATCAAAAACTTATCCCTGAATTAATTAAGAAACTGATGAACTGATTAACCCCAAAAACATTGGAACTATTTAACAATTATCATCATTAACCAATAACCAAATCAAAGTAAATCATCCCTAAATTAAATCACAATCAAAATATAATCAAATCATAATCAAATCACCCTAAGTCAAAATAAATCAATAATCATAAATCATCAAATAATGATATGAACATCATTAAACCATATAATTAACTCAATTGTCCTGACTGACCTGTCTAGACACAGTAAGAACGTTAAGATGAGCTGATTTACAGCTTTTAGAAACCAGAAACATACAGAGCTTAATGAATACAGAAGGAAAAGGAGAAACATAGCAAAAACAATTTTGCTAAAAAATGTTATTCCCCTAATTCATCCAGTTCACCATTAATCTGATTCTAAGCCCATATATTACCATTATAAACCCTTACTATTCCCTCCCAGAAATAATAATCATCAGTAATAACCATTTCAACAACATTGTTACAACAGATGTGTGTGTGCTCTTGCGGATGTTCTTCTGATCTTCTGGCTGGTTAATGTCAGTTACCTTGTAGCCCAGCAGCGTAGGCTGAAAGGGAGATGTTACTAGCACGTCACCATAACAGCATCATTCACATCACCTGCAACATAATCAACTCTTTTGCAGTGGCTTCAGTGAATTTCTTTTTTGTCACTTCCTGTGCTTTGAACTTCAGGTTCCACCAATGTTGACTCAAGCGATTGATCATGTCCTTCAAACCAATATGACCCACGGAATGGATCTGGGTCGTCAGGTAAGGAAGAAGTGAAGCTGGTGCCACTGTCCTTGGTCCTGATCCATATCTCCAAATTTCAACATCATGTAGTTTTGCTTCTTTTTTCATCCAAGTCTATTTTTCTTCAGCTGGACTGTTCTTATGCATCTCTCTGATGTCACTCAGATGTTGTTTCGCAGCTCTCAGCTGATTGCAAACCTGTTCAATGTTTTCACTGTCATTCTGATTGTTTTCTCTGGCTGCTCTCTTAGTTGCGTGATCAGCTAATGAGTTTCCACGACTCTCCTCAGTGTCTGTGCTCACATGTGCTTTGCACTTCATGACTGACAGTTCTGTTGGTTTCTCAATCATTTTCAACAATTCATTCGCTAGATGTCCATTCTTCACTGGTGTTCCGGCTGCTGTCAGGAACCCACTCTCTCTCCAAATCAGTGCGAAATCATGTACAACTCCAAAAGCATTTCGGGAGTCAATGTAGATGTTTACTGATTTGCCTTCATCAACTTTACACGCTTCAATCAATGCCTTGAGTTCTGCTTGTTGAGCTGATGTCCCTTTTGGCAAACTTCCACTTGCAATCATTTCTGTTTCAGTGGTTACAACCCATCCAGCATACCTGTCTCCCCCCTCAATCATCAAAGAACCATCGGTGAACAACGCCACATCAGGGTTCTGCAATGGTGTTTCTCAAGTGTGAGTCGCTTCTTTCATGGCGGTGACTAAATCAACACAATCGTGTTCGAAATCCTCTCCACATTCTGGCATCAGAATGGCTGGATTGCTTGGAGATGCTTTTTGAATGACAATATTTGGTATTTTCAGAACTGTAGACCACTTTTTCCATCTGGAAGCTGTTGACCAGTGTCTGGGGTGCCCAATGCAGGAGCTTTGCACAGAGCCTCCTTCAGCTGTTGGAACACCTCCAACTGTTCCTCATTGAACTTGATTCTGTCTTTTGAGTCCTTATGGCCTTTCAAAAGATCATTCAACAGCTGTGCCATTTCAGTGTATGAGTCCACCCATACTCTGTTGTAGTTGCAAAGTCCCAGAAAAGAACGCAGTTCCTGGACTGTCACTGGTTCTTTTGCATTCTTGATTGACATTGTTCTGTCCTTAGTTATTTCCCTTTTGCCTTGGGAAATTTTCTGTCCAAGATAGATCACTTCTCCTTGCATGATCTGTGCATTGTCGAGGCTGGCCTTGTGTCATTTCTCACACAACCATTTCAACAGCGTTGTCACATCCTCCTCATGCTGTTCCTTGCATTCCAGCCAAACTTGTTTGAATCTGTCTACAAACTCAGGAATGTCTTCATTAGCCTTTTGGCGACAGCTGACAATTTTGCCCCAAATTGTGTCAGGTTTTCGATATTCTGTGAGGAACTTAATGGCTTCCCAGCCTTGTTCCAAATCGTCCTCATCACGCTTCAAAACCACAGCAGCTTGGCAGAAGCAAGTGACACTATAGCTGAAAGAATTTGCACACCATCATATGGGTGCAGCTTGTAAATGTTTTTCAATCGTGCCAATTCAGTCCATGTTTTTAAAACACCTTTTTTTGGATGCGGAAGCTCTTTTGACCTCTTATCAATTTTCTCTGGTTCAGCAGGTTCATGTATGGGAATTTTGTAAGTCTGGCACTTCCCATGCTCATCCTTAAGTGTTTTCCAATCTTTTTTCTTCTCTCATTGTTTTGAACTTCAATGGTGCAAAACGAGCAGATCTTTGTTTCGGTTTAGCTTCAAGTTCATTCTCAACAGATGAGTCATCACTGGAAGTTGAAACGTAGACCCTTGACATCTGTTTAACTTTCTCAGGTTTTTGTTGTGATGTTACATTCTTGGGCACCACTAGAGGCACTGTTCCAGAACAGTTGGGTGTGTTCTTCACCCAAATGACGCAGTTTTTCCCAGCGACTTCAACCTCCTGTTTCACCAGACCTTTAAAATCTGGAACAGGCTGCGTCTTCATTTCCATGGTGATGGTTGATTGCGGTGTGGCTTGGAAAATAGGCACACTGACTAGTGACTAGTGGGAATTGAACAGCAGACACTGGCTGAGCTTGCGCCGAAGCACCACCTATGGGCACGCCCACTGAGGGTCGCCCCACTACAGAAGGAAACTGGCTCAGTTGACCTGAATCTGCTAATAGGGCGGCATGCCAGGCAACAGACAGTTCAGCTTTTAAAGCTCTGTTCTCTTCATTCTGCTTTTCTGACAACGCACAAGACAATTTACCTCCAATCTCTGAAACCGTCTTAGACTTCCACGTCAGCTTAGATTCCAAATCTGCTACCAATTTGTTCTTCTCAGCTTTCACATCTCATAGCTCTCTGTTCTTCTCACAAATTACATCAGTTAAAGCGACCACTTGAGCTTTTGATGTTTTATCTGCCTCAGTTTTGAACATTATTTCATTCTTGCCCCTGATTTGAGACATCACAGCTATCGCCTGCTTCTGCCGACGTTTTCCATTCTTCAAACATTGCGTTTTGCCCCAAGCTAGCTTAATACCGTCCAATGGCCAGATCCCTTCAGACTGCCTTAAGGTCATACTTGGCACAAATCTCTTTAGCAACAGCCTCCAAACTCCAAGTTGACTCTAGATAGTTACTGAGATTTTTTTCCATCTCTTGCACCGTAATTTCTGGGGGAGCCAGCCCCTTCTCACCAGGTGCCCTGCCATAAACTTGTCTGCTCACGAGCAACTTTGACATTCTCAACCTCCAAGTCACCCACAAGTATTTCACTAATAGGTACCTCTCCCAAATTGACTAGGCTTTATCTTCTGAGCTCACAAATATTTCAGGAATTCCACAATCTCTGTTACAAATTACTTATCTTCATCAAAATGACTCAATTGGGAATTGAAGTCTAGAAGAATTTTCCAGACATTGAGGAAGATCTTACCTCAGTTCAATGCGTGCATGTCTTTGTCTTTGGTTGGTATGAAATCCTAAATTCCAAATTCCTTCAATTCCAATCCTGTTCGTGACACCAATTGATAGATTTGTCCTTGCAAATCTCAGGTTCTTTAAAGTCAATTGATGAGGCATGAAATGAAGATTTTATTGTAAAGTATGAATATACCAAAATCCCACACTAGTGTGTAGTTGAGTGTGTAGTATTGGCCTAGTAGTTAGGATCTTGCCCTTAGACGCTGAAGATTGTATGTTCTAGTCCCAACCAAGGCACCACTGAGGAACCCTTGAGGTGAGATCCTGCTCCATGTGTGCACAAGTGGTGGGTGCATTTTGCGTTTGGTTGAACGTGTTCACAATGACAAAGAGTCACTTTAATTTGATGGGGTGTGTGCCTAAAAAGTCACAAATAGTAGCTTTCTTTTGCTTTTGCTTTGCTTTGAGTTTTGCACTCAAGTTCCCAGACCAAAGTAAAAAAAAAAAAAATTCACACAAATTTATGTGGATCAAATTGCAGGCCGAACCATCACATGTATGGTGCTAAATAGTCCCAGATATTGCCATAAATCAAATACAGTATCCCCTCACATTTTGGTAAATATTGTATTACATATTTTCATGGGACAACACTGAAGATGTGACACTTTGATACAATGTAAAGAAGTCAGACCCCTTGGGGTCTAATGGAGTAAAATTAAAACAATCAGTAAATACAGTCAAACCCTGTTAGCTCGCCCCCTGTTGGCTCGTCAACCTCACCTCTCACCATTAAAGGCTGCAGAACAGATTTACCTTTATGTTATTTACCAACGTCGCCTCTTGCCTGTGTATACATTTCTTCATACATAGCTCGCCAAACTTCCGTGTTTGCACTTAACGTAGCCTAGAATGTTTCGGTCGGCTGAATCACAGCGACTGTACTGCATTACCCAGAACTCTGCCAACCCAGTACCAACCCATACATTACTGTAAAGAGTAAAAAAGGTTTTTTTTTATTTTATTATCCCTTATAGTCCCACAAGTGGGAAATTTAGTCTCTGCATTTAACACATCACACGTGCATGAGACTTGAACCAGTGACTTTTTGATCCCATTGTCCTAACCACTTGGCCACCACTCCCCTTGAGCAGCTAGCAGGCAGAGACAGAGGCCAGCAACAACACAGGTCAGGTGAGTGAAGAAGTGCCCATAGCTTCCACAAAAGTGTCCTTCAGTGTCTGTAAGCAGCCTGAGTAAGTGGCAATCTGATCTGCCTCAGGACGCTTTTACTACTTAGCATTTGCAAGCTAACCAGAGCTAAACAAACTAGCACAGAAAAGTGTAATCCAGTCCAAAATGAAGGGAAAGCAGCAGCATATTGTAATGGTTTTCCAGCTGGGAGGCCATTAATGTCCACTCACACACAATTCTATGCTCTTTTACCCAGGTCTTTATTGCTTGCTCAACCAGCCTTTATAAAGGCCAACCTGTACCCTGTGCTACCCCTACTGGCTAGGGCACGCACAAGCATGAAACCTGTGAGCGAGGATGGCGGTGAGTGTCTAACCCAGCCAGGTCACCCATCTCCACAATCGTTATGAAGATGGTGAGCTTAGGCACTCACCGCCAGCCTGCCCACACAACCACAGTAAAACACAAACAACCCACACCCTGCAAACACACAGAACATGCACAATAACACATTAACAGTGCATTTAGTCCCACTCCCATGATGCAGTTCTCCCTACAGCCAATGGGAGCTTCCCCAAGACCACTACAGTATGTTCATATCGTCCAAATAGAGAAAAGTTAATCTAGTAGATGACAAAGACAAACACTGCGAAAATAAACTCTCAAACAAGGCAGCAGACAAAAGTTTTTGTTTGCGTACAAGTTTGTGAATTAGACCCAAAATGTCTGGTAAATGAAAGATGCATTCTCTGAAGAAAAAAAATTAAATTATCACGGCAATAATTTGAGAAAGACGCAGCAGGATAACGCTGATGTTTTTACTGCCCGATTTCATCGGCCTGATAGGAATTGTGCACAACACAACATATGATTCTTACTTCATAAAAATAAATCTATAAATCATATAAATCTTTTTCTTTGAACTTTATTATTATTTTACAATGTAAAAGCATTAATTTTCACTGTATTACCTTCTGTGCTTTTCAGCATTGTCTTCTGAACCCGTTCCGTCTGGCAGACAGTCTGGGCTCCTATGTGAAGCAGTGCTCAAAGACCAGTAGTGAGAACACCTGTGTCAGCACGATGGCCAGCGGGAACTCTGGGTAAAAGCTCACATGCCCTGGTAGTCAATTACCCCCTACGCTTTCTGACCCACCCCATTATTAAAACCCACAGGACAGACATTTGCCCTCATCGCTTAGAAGAGATCTTGCTTATTGAAGAAGCTCTTACATAAACTCGTCCTCATATATTGAAAGGATGAAAACATTTCTTGTATTATATTTTACCAAAGTTTACTCTCCTTCAAATAGAATCAGAATTTACTAACTCAGCCAATTCAATATTATCTACAAGTGTAATTAATCTTAGCACAAGTGAAGACTGGTTAATGGGCTAATTAGCTGCATCCGGTGTGTGGAGGATGAGAGTCCGCTCACAGTTCTGGAATTAGAGTTGGTGTATGTTTGCTGTAATAATGTAAAGCTAATTTTTCATTTTGCAAAGCTTTATGCTACTCCTATTTTAAGTTAACTGTAAACATGAATCCTCAAATAAAAATATCAATGAATATATACATTTACAGTACTGATATTTCTTATCATATATCATATCATATATCATGTCATATCATATCCTTGGAGCAAACACTTTTTCACTCCATGGATTGATTTATATAACATAAATTATTTTCTTTGCTTATCTTATATTTTTATCTTTAGTAGCATATCGTATCATATCGTATCATGTCGTATCATATCATATCATATCATATCATATCATATCATATCATATCATTTCTTATCTGATCTCATCTTTATTATACTGTATCTTATAATGTATTTCTTATTATATCATATCATATATCATATATCATATCATATATTATATATCATATATAATGTATCATATCATATCTTTATTATAAGCTTTGGAGCAGAATAACACTGAAATATTCTGACAGAGAAACACTGATCTAAAAGACGTGTCAGTTCTACTAAGACCTTCCTAGTTAACAGGTCTGGAATTGGAAATGATGACAATACCAACGCTGCTGGTGCTGTGTAGTTAGGCCCTAGATGGCAGTAAAGTCCTGATATTGAACAAGTTCTTTTTGCACCCATTAGTTTCTCAATGGTTCATGAGTATCTGACATAACTTTTATTGTAATTCATAAAGTCTAAATGTGATAACTGTGTATTTAAAACATATGAAGCTGATATGCTTAACTTTCAATGAAGCAATCAATACAAGCAGTGGGTGTTTAATAAAACTAAATAAAAGGTTTAAAACAGGGGTTCAGCCTGGACAGCTTTGTGCATGACAGGCAGTGCAGGAAAGCCAATCAGAACAGACGTAACTGGGATATATATATATAAAGGCATAGCCGCAAAATCAGGCTTTTTTAGGGATAAAGAGAGGTGGAGAGGTTTTTTTAAATAACTGAATAAATAAAACAACAAAAATAAACAAATAGAAATAAAAATAAATGCAAATTTATTAATAAAATAATAAAAAAACTACATTAATTAAAATGTAATTTAATTAATGTTGATTCATTGAAATAAATAAATAAATAAATAAATAAATAAATAACTATATATTGAAACAGGATAAGTAAAGAATAACATTTTTGCCAATTTATAATTTTCTTATTTGTTTTTATTTGTTTGTGTGTTTCTTTTTGGTTTAATCAAGCTGTTTTGATTAAAATCCTGCTTTGTAGGTTTGTGAAGTGGATCAGATGTGCGGAGTGATTTCTTCTGCTTCTGCATTGTTTTACTCCCCAAACCTGGGTTTAAGTATGCTCTGATACAATCCTACAAAAGATCTCCTTGTTTGCAGAAAGGAGGCGAAAACTCCCTGCAGTGTGCTGAGGGTCCGGCGAGGGAGTGGTGCGATATGTGGAGCTGTGTGGAGGAAGCAGGTGTGGGGTAAATGTAAACAGAGCTGTGAGGAATGACTCGCATTGTCCTCATTTCACCTCTCCCAAAGTGCTCCACTCTGGAGCTCGCCCAAGTCCTATCCCATTACTCTCAGCCACTTAATGCACTGTCAATATTCAGAGCTGAAAAGCATGTAGCGTCAAGAGACACCGCAAAGCGAACAGTAACATTCAGTGAATGGGCCCATGCATGGATATCAACAGTACAAGGGTTTGCTGTGCTAATTTGTGCGTTGGGTTACAGCCATGTCAACTTGCCCGTTTTTGGCAGAGATTTCAAGAGTTGTAACAATCCTCTTGGAATCAGAATCAGTATCATTTTTTTTGGAGAAGTACATTTACTTGAGCTAGGAATTCATCTCCGTAGAGTTGGTGGAAACGTAAACATTTAATACAGTAGTGAACAGATAAAAATAAATGCAAAGATACTGTCTTATCTAATCTTATCTTACTTTATCTAATCTTATCTTACCTTATCCATTCTTATCTTACCTTATCTTATCTTATCTTACCCTATCTAATCTTATTTTATCTCATCTAATCTTATCTTACCTTATCTAATCTTATCTTACCCTATCTAATCTTATTTTATCTCATCTAATCTTATTTTACCTTATCTAATCTTATTTTACCTTATCCAATCTTATCTTACCCTATCTAATATTGTCTTTCCTTATCAAATCTTATTTTACTTTATCTAATCTTCTTTTACCTTATAAATCTTATCTTACCTTATAAATCTTATCTTACCACATCCAATCTTATCTTACTGTATCCAATCTTATCTTACTGTATCCAATCTTATCTTACTGTATCCAATCTTGTCACTTGTGGATACATAAACACAATACAGTAGTGAACAGACAAAAAATAAATGCAAAGGTATAGTCAAAATGATGTTTTTATAGTGTATGCTGTTGTATATAATCCATATACAGAATGCACAGGGGTAGGTACAACAGAATACTTACATTATATGTAATATAATCTATACAACACCCCTTGTGATTCATGAATTCATCAACTAAGGTAACTAGGGATGTACCGATCCAATCTCAAAAATAGGTATCTGGGCATTTTTAACTGATGGAGACAAAAACTGATTCTTTGTTTCATGTCCATAATTGAGCAGGTGCTGTAAATATAGGGCTTTGTGACAGCGCAATTAAAATGTGGCAGTATGGCCACAGATAATGTTTAATATGAATATTTTCAAGAAGCAGTAGTAACAGATCTGCACTTAATACTAACAATCTGATCTCACCAAACAATAAACACTCAATCCATCCAGTTCACTCAGGAAATTCACTGCACTGAAGCAACACACACTGGAGATACTTTAACACACACACACACACACACACACACACACACACACACACACACACACACACACACACACACACAAGAGAGAAAGAG
>JBBIGC010000001.1:15698873-15716298 GCA_037576955.1 Lepidarchus adonis
TATATATATTAAAATAAGAATCAGACTTTGAGACTGAATTAGAATCAAAATCAAAAATTTAAATCAGAATCAGGATTAGAATCAGACTTACATAGCATCATAATCAGGAACAGAATCAGCATCAGAATTCAAATCAGAATCAGGAATATAATCAGTATAAGAATTAAAATCAAAATATTAAAAAAAAGAATATAAATATTTGTTCACCTGAGAATATATGGATACAGTATATGACAGACTAACAGACTGACAAGGAGAAAGAGAAAGACAGAAAGAGAGAGAGAAAGAGAGAGAGAAAGAGAGAGAAATTGTGAGCTAGAGAGCTGTAAAGAAAGTGATGTATTGTTGCGCGTGATGGTGGCTGTGCAGACAGACAGGCTGTGTTATCATTCTCCTGGCCCATCTCTGTCTGGCCCCCAGTGCCCAATCCGCTGATGACCCTATAAATAATGCATAGGCTTGGACTCAACCGCTGGTCTACAAGAAAATCACAACTGCTCTTGGCTTTTATGGTCTGCTGTGAGTCACACGTTTGGACAGGGCTGTAGATTGGATTTGATGGTTGTCAGGAAGTCAGAAACACTACGTTAGCTAAAAAAAAGTTCAGCGGTTCTGTGCGGGGCGTCATTTTTAGCCCCTGTGGTCAGAGTCATTAGCTGGGTCAAATCGTCTGCCGCCACCAAGCTGACGCCCTTATTGTTGTCTGGGTGGCCCTCTCGACATGCCCAATAATCCATCATCTCCATCAGAAGATCTTGTGTCTGTTATGTTATGGGAGAAAGAGAATGTTACACAAATGTAGTCATCACTTCTATCGGTCTGTGATCCAAATTAGGATTGGAATCAGTATCAGGATTAGATCAGACTTAGAATTAGAATCAGAATCAGAGTCAGACTTAGAATTAAAATCAGAATCAAAATCAGACTTAGAATTAGAATCAGAATCAGGATTAGAATCAGACTTAAAATTCGAATCAGAATCAGGATTGGAATCACACTTACTAAGCCTCAGAATCAGGGACAGAATCAGCATCAGAATTAGAATCAGAATCAGGAATATAATCAGCATCAGAATTAGAACCAAAATAAGAATTAGCATTAGAATGAAACTTTGAAACTGACTCAGACTCAGAATAAGTATGTTCACCCAGACAATACAGACAGAACTATAATAATAATTTTATTTATAGAGCACATTTCATAAATTTCATAAATTTTATTTATAGAGCACATTTCATAAATTTCATAAACTTTATTTATAGAGCACATTTCTCAAATAAACAAAAATCTTGTTTTTCAAGCCTAAAATTAAGAAATAAAAGAAGACAAATACAAGGCAATAAAACTTTTAAACTTTTTAAAAATAGTGACAAGGTTCTTGATTAATAAAAAAACAAGTTTTTCCAGATTTTTTCTGCATAAAAACAAAATGTTGCTTCTCCAGACTTCTTGTATTTCACTATTGGAATGTTTATAAACCACCACAAGATCTCAAACATCTGTTAGAAACATATTCTGTCAAAATATAATACAATGCATAACAGACAGTACACAATATACTGTAATAGTCCTGGGCAGCTCCCATTGGCTGTGAGGGAGGAATGCATCATGGGAGATGGGGAAATGGTGCACTATTGTTCTGTTTGTGACTGTTCTGTGTGTTTCAGGAAAGGGAGCAATGGTGAGCTGAATGTTTGTGATGTACTGTGTTTGTGTGAGCGAGCTGATGGTGGATGTCCAGACTTACCATGGATAATGATAACTCGGTCAGTCTGGCCAATGCTTGTGTGTATCCTAGCCTCTGGGGAGTACACTGGTAACAGGTTGGTCTTTCTAAAGACTGGTTGAGCAAGCAATAATACCTGGCCAGTTCCTACTGGTTAAAATGGCATTACTTGTGTGCGAGTGTGTCATTAGTGGCTCTTTCTCCCAAAAGAACTATTACAATACAATAGTCTTCATAATTTACTATGTACATTCCACTATATTCAGTACACAATATACAATAGTCTTCACAATCTACATTGTACATTCCACTATATACAATATACAGTATGCAATATACAATGGGGTGTGTTCACAATAGTCACTAGTTTTAATATGCAAGTGTAGTACAAAATATAAATTATGCTGGCAAAGTGTGGCTAAAATAAGGTGTTGTTATGGAGATGGTGATGGGAATGTAATCATGACAGATGATTCTACATTCAAATATTAAGATTTTTGGACCAAATATACATTTTAAATGCTAATATCAGTATTGAGTCAGTCCAGGCTGTAATGTTGTGTGTAGACCTGAGGGGGCAGTAATGAGGCAGTACAGTTAAAGATCCCCACAGGTCAACACACAACATTACAGTCTGGACTGACTCATTACTGTTCTCACAGGTTAACACACAACATTACAGTCTGGACTGACTCATTACTGCCCCCTCAAATCAACACACAACATTACAGTCTGGACAGACTCATTACTGCCCCCTCAAATCAACACACAACATTACAGTCTGGATTGACTCACTACTGCCCCACAGGTCAACACACAACATTACAGTCTGGACAGACTCATTACTGCCCCCTCAAATCAACAGACAACATTACAGTCTGGGCTGCAGGTTGAAGTTCAACAGAGACAAACAAACGCAAATGTACAGCTATGTTGAGGCCAATCAAACATCAGAATAACCTAGGTTGCTCAGAGTGCATTCATTGAACAAGGCCTAACTCTACAGCTTATTCTTTTTATGCTCTTTCTCTACTGATTTACTTGTATCTACAGTACTTATAAGGATACTTTTAAGTATTTACAATAAGGACTGTCCTATTTTATTTAATGTAAGTTTATTATATTTTTAATTTGATTACTTATTTTGCTTAGTGTTTGAAACACATTGAAAACCCCTGTGTATGATAATGTGCTATAGAAATGAAATTGCCTTGCCTTGTCTTGCCTAAAGCGGCCCATTCAGCTGATGGTGTTGTTGAAATACGAATTTCATGCAGTGAGACTTTTTCAGTACACACTGTGGCAAATAGCACTGGTCTCAACATGTACACAGTGCATAGATTTAGAACAAATGCCAATTGTGATGATCACAGAATGTGTTTTCTGTGAGTTTGAGTGATGCATAGGAGGTAGTCAGACAGATGGTGGCTGGCTGCTGTATCCAGGCTACTCATAAACACTGCCCTTGCATGTGTGCCTGCACTTGTCACTGCATGTGTGCTTCTGGCTAAGTGTGTGTATGTGTGTGTGTGTGTGTGTGTTCGTATCAGGACCAGTCAGCCCTCCCCACCCAAAAAAAATGCATGGAAGGTCAGTTAAGGACATCAATGATGCTTTAGAATCAATAAACCAGGCTTTAACAATAAATTTCAATGGAGTTGATGCAAGTGGAAAATTATGTGCATTTGAATAAAAATAAATAAATAAATAAATAAAGCAGTGGGACAATAAAAACAGGTTTATTAGACTTATTCAGGCTTTAATTATACAATTATACAATTACACAATAGATAGATAGATAGATAGATAGATAGATAGATAGATAGATAGATAGATAGATAGATAGATAGATAGATAGATAGATCAAAATCAAAATCAAAATCAGTTTTTAAATATTACAAACAGTTATTGAAACATATGAAAGAATTACAGGCCACTTAGCCCTGCAGTATTAATCTCTGCTCCATAAGCCACACAGTAGGTATCTTCTAGCTCAGTCATGCTGGTCTTTTTTCTGAGCGTTTCGCATGGCAACAGTGTAGAGACGAGATACACACAGCCAATGAGGGGTATTTACACTGGGCTATAAGAACAGGAGTCAGTTTTAGGATCAGGCACACATTATTAGCTGTCTTTCATCAGTTCTTTTCTTAGACAAAAAACCTCAAAAATGCAACTTTACAAGACAAACATCCCCGTCTTAATTAATAATGGAGGTTAATGTAAAATGTGCTTTTTCTAAGTGGTTTAGGGCCATTTCTCCTACTCCATTTGTCCTGGAATTCTGATATTCAACTGTTGTGGCCAGATGTACAAAAATGGAGATGCAAGGTTTTGTTCTGGCAGCAATGAAAATTCCTTACTATAATAATAACATGCATTAAACATTCTGCTTACTGCATAATGCCAGTTGAAGTCAGCATTTGAGATGTGACATAAAAGTGATGAGTATAAAGGGAAATGTTCCATCGTAGCGTCAATGTGCCACAAATGTTCTGATCCAAGAAATGGGGGAAATTTAACAGAAATAAAACAAAGACTCACCTTTTTTAGGCAGCACTTGTTGGCCAGAATATGTAAAGAAGAATCACACAGACAAAACAAGCCTACACCGTCTACACAAAATACGCATGAAAATGGCAGATAGCTGTACCAGGATGGGTCCTACCAAAACCTTCTCGCTGTTGAATCTCCCTCAACCCAAGAGACGAGCTCTGAACGTGACATCACGACCAAAACCCAGCAGATCACATCACATCCAGCAGCCAGAGCGTCAGATTTGAGGGACTTGATTTCGAAGGTCGAGCGTGAGCGAAAAGGTAGTGAGGATGAGAAAGGAAGAGACAGAGAAAGAGAGAGAGAATGAGCGAGAGAGAGAGAGGGAAAGAGAGAGAGAATGAGCGCGAGAGAGAGAGAGAGAGAGGGAAAGAGAGAGGGAGAGATGGCCCACAACCCCAAGCTTGATTAAAAAAACAAAGCGCGTCAGACTATCTGTTTCACACCCGCCCCGTCAGAAGGTTTGATACATTCACCCGGTCGATGAAGTGACCAGGCACAATGGCCCTAATAGCACGGGGCCTCTTTCTTCAAGCCCACCCACCCCCTGCAGTTGGTGCTGGCTCTCCGCTCAGGGAACAGGGCTCACCCCCAGGCTGTTGGACTCTGTGCACTGGCTGAACAGGTCTAGACCACCGCGTGACCCCCAGCGTCGGCCCCTTTGAGGGGGAGGCGAGTTCGGTCAGAAGGAAGAAAGTGAGGCGTGGCCCCTTTTCAGTCAGGGAGCGACCCGCGGCCGCCCAGAGGTAAGCGGGGCAGGGTTAGCGGGCAGCTGCTGCCATGGTTACTACCCAAGAATGAGGGTCCGGCTATTCAGGGGGGCGCTTTCTCATGCTCTCTGTCGGGCAATGACCCTCACTCGGAGGAACAGCATTGGTGGGACAGGCAGGAGAAGCATGGTCAAGTAGAATATACTACATACTGTATGACTATGCATATGTGTATATGCTTACATGTATATATGATAATATGTGATAATATATGTATTCGGATACAAAAAATAATTCCTAACTTTAAAAGTTATTGGTTTAATAGTTATTGTTTATTTAGACCTTAATTTAATGTATTCGTTTTGTTTATCTACTTTTTTTTACATTTAAAAATCATTTCATTGACAGGAGTGGACGTTAAAAACTATCATCTATCTTTTATTTGTTTGTTTGTTTTCATTATTATTATTATTATTATTATTATTATTATTATTATTATTATTATTATTTTGTATTCAGCCAGTTTTTGTTGCCCAGTGAATCAGTATGCTGTGTCTACAGCTGCAATGTTGGTGATGCATCTTTGTGCCTCCTTATTATGTTTTTTTTTTTCATTTATTGACATTTTCACCTTTTTCTGCTCTTGTGTGAGTGTTTTGTTTTAGTAACAGCGTAATGAACTGTATCTGTCCAGTTACTGTTAAGACATATTAAACATGATATGACACAAAAGAGATAACATAAAAATTCATTAGGCAAACTTTTAGGCCAAATGTTTATTTAAGTCTTTATGACATTATTAATGCAGATTGTATTCATTATAAATTCACCTAGGCATATGTTATTCATAATAATAGTTTGCTTACTTTGTGCAGACTTACACTACACACACATGCAAACATTGTGTCCTTCTAGCAATGCTTCACACCAGACAGATATAAGGAATAAGATCATATGGATCAGTATTTGTCTGCAAAGTTCGTGTTATTTTGGACACTGTGACAGTCAGAAAATGGAGCAGGTTTCACTCTGACAGCAGTGATATGTGGCTGCATTGCTTTAAATAATGACGGTTGCACTGATGGCATTGCGAGTTTGTGTAACAGTGAGTAATGTTTATGTTTGTGTTTATATTTTTACATAGTGCAGCATAATTATCCTCCATTACTTATAAATTAATTCATTAATAAGCCTTACTACTAGTTAATTAATGTTTCACAATTTTTCCAAATTCACAAAATCTGGCAAGTACAGTAATATTATTTTGTAAAATAAAATAAAATAAAATAAAAAAATAAAAAAATAAATAAAAATAAAAATAATAATAATAATAATAATAATAATGGAGGGGATTTTGCCCTGTTGGCTTCACTGTAAGAATGCTGGCCTCCTCCTTCAGACAGACAGATGGCCAAAGGGGCATGGCATGACCACATTACTGACGGAGCGTGGGAAACTTCTCGGCTCACTTCACATGTAGGAACCAGGCTCTGCTCCTTCATCGCCGAGTCAAGTTGCTAACAATGAGTCCAAATAATCATTTCATCCTTAACATGAAGCTCCTGGGTCTTTGTGCAGAGTGCAGGGGTGGTTAAAGGTTGGGGTAATGCTCATCTGCATATATACCCAACATTTTCCAACAACAAACCCATTGTAGTCTGTTCCATGGCATGATCTCCACTACACGCTGTTTTCTCTGCACTGGACGGTGAAATGGCGGAGGCTGGCAGGCTGCAGGTTGTGAGTGGGTTTATTGTGGCTTTTCCAGAACTGAGAGTCACAGGTTTAACATAATCATATGAATCACTGTGAATTTATCACTGGGCAGATGATTTCAAACCCAGACACATGGGAACAGCAGAAGATACTGGGACTTAGAAAACGGCTCAGCTCATGAAAGCTGATTACAGTTTGACATGCTGCCACAGACTGGAGTATTACTGTGTCTCTTAACAAGTGCTTGAAGGTGATACAGGTGCAGGTGATAATGAGGGGGCGGTACCAGGGCTAAACCAAAAATGCTGAGCGCCAATCAGAAGCCAAGAAATTGATGCAGGGTCACTTAGGGTGGAGACTTGGTAGAAAATGATACAAAGTTACAGTGCTGAACACAATACTACTATTACTACTACTACTGCTGCTACTAATACTACTATTACTACTACTACTACTACAACTATTATTGCTACTACTACTACTATTAATACTACTACTACTACTACTGCTACTGTTACTACTATTACTACTACTACTACTACTACAACTATTATTGCTACTACTACTACTATTAATACTACTACTACTACTACTACTACTACTACTACTACTGTTACTACTATTACTACTACTACTCCTGTTATTACTACTACTCTACTACTCACTACTACTATTACTACTTTCTACTACTTTTCTAACTACTACTAACACTATTACTACTTCTACTGATGCAACCACTCCTACTACTGCTATTACTGCTGCTGCTACTACTACTACTCCTACTGATACCACCACTACTAAAATACTACTACTACTACTAATAATAATACAAATATGGCAAAATAAATCATTTTGGTAAGACTTTATATTATGTGCATAATATCTGTGTAATTACAAGGTAACAATACATGCAATTAAGGTTGGGCAATATTGGAGAAAAAAATCACAATACTAGAGATATGTCAAATTATTGTTTCTTTCTTTAAGGATTAATCAAACAAAAAAACAGCCAGCACTGGCATATTAAAAATATATATTTAAAGAAAAATCAATGTATAATGAGTACAAATGAGTCTTATTCAGTGTTTTATTTACAGTCTATGAATATCATCATGTTGCCGAGCTGTACATGCAATAACAATGTGACCTGATGTGAAAATTACAGTAGTTTAGCTTATGTAATTACAAGTCTGTCCTACGTAATAACATAATAAATATATCAATAAAATGGTAAAAAATATACAAATAGGATCACAAAAAAAAGAGAAACACAAGTTAATAAAAAGGTGTAGTAATCTGTCCTACTGCAATCCAGGTATAGCAGTAATTACTGTCATTATACTGCAGTTGAGGGCATTATTATGGTGTAATAGAAACAATAAATGGTTACTATGTTGTTTATTGATATTTGAAATATTAATTTTAGTAATGTGTGTAACTAGCATGTGATAAAATGATAAAACTGATTTTGATTTAGTAGCAAAAGCTGAAAGTCTGACGTGTAAATGAGAGTAGGGGGATCACTAGCCAGAAACATTCGCTCAAGAAGACGGAAAGTGAAAAAAGGCTGAGGGGAAGTTGGGAAGTGCTATTGGTGTCTTAACCCCTTTACATCTATTGTTCTGAACAAAGGCCAGTCACAATAAGCCCTGGGGTAGATAGCACTCCAAAGAATAGCCACTTTGGTGGGATTTAACGGGTTAATGCAGCACAAAAGAAGCTGAGGCCATGTAACGCAGCAGGGGCTGAACACTGGAAACACCAGGCAAGCATTCCAAACCCTGCTCTCAGTCAGCCTTGGCTTACAGTTGGACCCTGCATACTTTTTCTCCATTTTCCTGTCATTGTTTTAATCTATGCAAAATTTAAAATGCCTTGGCATGGTAAGACGAGCACTAATATCCTTATGCATCCTGCATGCCTGCAGAATCAGTAAATAATATGTAGGCTTTATATTTTTTGTTTCTGCCAAAACAACAATAAAGCAAATGGTTTTGCCTTTTGTTCCAGTGCTCCCCCAAAGGAATGTGAGGTTCTCTGGTTTACCTTTCATTAAGCTGAGTTCATCTAACTCCCAAAGATGAAGCCAGTTTGCCTTGGGCTGTTCTGGGGAGGTAGTATTATCATATGATTGAAAATGTTCTCTCATGGTAGCAGCTTGGTCATTTAAATATGTTTCTGTATTAAAACTTTTATTATTTAAGTTTTATTATATGTTCCTAATAGATATTGAGAGAAAACAAAAATGATAAGGATTATGATCTAAAAGTAGTTACTAGTTTTGTTTTGTTTTATTGTTGTTGATATATAAATATTTGTTTAATAGTAGTAATTAAAATAATAACAATGGTGTTAATAATAATAATAATAATAATAATAATAATAATAATAATAATAATAATAATAATAATAATACTTTTAATAAAGGTATTATTATTATTATTATTATTATTGTTGTTGTTGTTGTTGTTGTTAGTATTATTATTATTATTATTATTATTATTATTATTATTATTATTACTATTATTAGTATTAATATTATTATTATTATTAGTAGTAGTAGTAGTAGTATTGTTATTGCCACCCCAATAACTGCCACATTTATTTATTTATTTATTTATTTATTTATTTATTTATTTATTTATTTATTTATTTATTATTGTGTCTTGCTAAATACTTTTCAGAATGGTTATATATTTATTAATGCCAATTCCACAAGGGAATTTGATTATTTATTCTGCTAGCTTTGCTTATTCATCCTGTCATTTGCATATATTAGGGGAAATATTGCATTAGTTACTACATGGTTTTGGCACAATTCTGGGAAATGCAGTCACCTTCAGTGGCCATAAATATTTGCAATGTGCTCTGCTGCCACTGCCTCATATCCTACTGGCCCTTTGTGATGTCTATAGCTATTTATGAACAGTGCCGTCCTCCTGCGCAGGGCTGGCATTAGACCACAGAAAAAGCTTGCAGTTGAAAAGTAAGTATCGGTTTCACGCTGCTCTTTGTTTTGATTCCACCCCTGAGGAATCCTTCCCCTCACTTGACCCCCGCTTTTCTTGTGATGCATTTCGGCAGGGTTTCCATTAGCCTCCTCCTTCTGGGATAAAGCAGCTCATTTAGTGGTGCAGTTTGAGGCGGACGTGCTGTTGTGGTGCTCGCAGTTCCCATTTGCCATGCTGTCCTACTCATCTTCATTAGTTTAATGTGCCCATCACCTGTGGTCAAAACAGAAAGCAGCGGGCGTACAGCACAATTCGACACAGATCCAGACCGGTGCCAATGTTTTTATACCTCCAAACCAACAGCAGCTCACATTCACCCATTTCTACACAATGCACTTATTATTGGAGACATCATTCTCTTCATAATTCTCAGTGACAGGACAGAAGACATCACATGGTGCAACATGCAGAGTAAGCGAAATTGCCTAAGATGCAGTGAAGAATCAGGCTTGTGTTCCGCTTCTCACTGAGATGTAGAGTATTTCAGGCTTGTTTGGGAAAATAACATAAGGCAAATCCAATTCCAACATGTAGATGTCTCACATTTTGAAGGACAAATCAATCCAGTGAGATGTTTGGCTCCAGAATTTGCTATGAAGTGAGATAGAAACAATGGGAGAAAACCAATATTTTATCAGCACTAAGGTGGTGCAGTGGATGTTACTGTCATTTCACAGCAAGAAGGTCCTGGGTTCAATCCACAGGGGTCTGTGTGGGTTAAGTCCAATGTCCAGATGCTTGTGGTTTAGACTGACTGGCTACTCTATTTTACTTATAGGTGTGTGTGAATGGTCATCTGTCTCTGTGTTTCGCTGTGATTGGTTAGCCTCCTGTCCTGGGTGAACCTGCCTTGTGCCCATAGTCAGCTGGGATCAATTCCAGCTTCCCTGCAGCTGAGCAATTAATTATTATTGTGCATTTAATTTACATTTAAAATGAATTAATTTAACATTTTTACGACTTGCATTGGTGACAGCATCTACACCACTTTTCACCAGGTTCTGGAGCTTGGGTACTTTATTTTAAACCAATAAGATCCAAAAACAGCGAAAAATAAACAGACAGCACTGTCCATGCCATCACCACTGCAGTTCTAGGGGTTACTCAGTACTTCGATAGTTTTGTGAGCTGCTTACTTTGTAATTTACTCAAGCTGAGTTTGGAAGGAGTCATTATATCACAGAACTAGAACTGCAGTACTTTATATTGAGTTTGACTTTAAACTAAAAACAAAAATTCTCGTAAAGAGCTCCCCCTTCATTGCCCGCCCACAAGTCCGCCCACAAACGAGTGTGTGGCAGCTGTTCGCACTTGTGTGGAATTTTTTGCTAGAAAGTGATTGCAAACCATTTGTGATTTTTTGTTTAGATATAAGATGTGAAAATCACAAAAACAATAAAAATAGTAATAAATAAATTTCTTTTTAACAATGCAAATATGGATTGTTGTGGAGAAACATATTTTATCTCTTATAACAAAATATTCTCAGGTAAAGCTTATATATAACAAATATTTCAGACAGATATTTATTTAATATAAATAATAATAATTTACACCTAAAAAAAAGTGAATACAATATATTCATGTCTTTATTTCATAATTGTTTCAAATATTAACACCAAAGTATATAATAAAAAATATATATAATACATTTTTACATATGTATAAATTGAAAAATGTTTGTAATAATTGCTGGTACACAAATATGCCAGAATGGTCTTTTACATTTTGTGATGCGCATGTCTGGACTGGATAGCAGGTGTCTATGACAAAACTCAGCAGTTTCTGTTTGGGAAATGTCAGTGCTTCTCAGGTCAACCAAACTCACAGTGTAACCTGAAATCGACAGGTGCTTTGCAGAATAGATGGATTGTTTGCTGTGGTTAGAAGATCACACCTGTAAAGAAGTACTTGGCTGTAACTTTTATTTTGGAGTGCAGATCCTACCTGAGAAGATACAGTAAAATGCATCATAATGAATGCAGCATTGTTTATTAGATCGCATTAACAGCACTTGCGCTGATGATTGTTGGCATTTATCTCACACGTTCACATGGGGTCAGCCTGCTGTGCGAGAAGCTTCCTCAGGGCACTACCATGGGCTCGTCGTATTAATATTAAAGAGATAAGATTTCAGCTCTCAGACTCTTTTTGGTAAGAAGCCATTAACACTGCTCATTGATCATTAGCATTCTGCTCGAAAACAAGGACGGTAATTAAGCTGAAATGCAGTCTGGATTCATGCTTCATGCATGGTGATTCTGAAAGGCCAATCAAGCCAATGCTTTCACAGGCCTTTTGAGATGCTGTAGGCATCGATCCTGGCAAAGTGCCTTATTTAGTCACTTGCAGGGTTATGTTTATTTTCAAGCCTCCAAGCTCATTTAGAAATTCATAATGTCTAGATGGATTGGATAGTGGGCTAGCTCTCAGCACTGGAATTATTTATAATTGTAAGCATTTACAGGCACAGGGGTGGGTAGTGGCTACATTTACTCTTTAAAAAAAAAATTCTGAAAAATAGCTGATGCAAAACTCATTTCTGTAATAAAGTGGGAGGAAATTATAAAATTATTTATTGCACGTGATTATTCCACTCTCAACAAGATGCAACATCTAGATAACATTAAGAAGCAATGGTATGGTGTTCGATGCAAAACTCATTTCTGTAATAAATGGGGAGGAAATTATAACATTTTTTATTGCATTTGATTATTCCACTCTCAAAAAGAAGAAGAAGAAAAATTGTGTTAAATGTATTGCATGGTGTTTAAATGCCTTTAAATATTGAAGTAAAATATTGATGGATTTTCTTTCCCTAAATATTTAAACAATAGTAATATTTACTTCTACATTTAAGTATTTGTGAGCAAAGTCAAGAAACTAAGAAACTACAAAACAAAATAACAAAAAATCTCAATAAACTGCAAAACAAACTAACAAAAAAACTAAAGAAACTACAAAAACAAACTAAAGAAACTTCAAAAACAAAAAAATATTTTGTTTGAAGCATTCTGAAGGATTTTTTTAATGACCTTTTGAATTTTTTACATTTTTGGCTGTAATGCATTTTGGAATAAAAACATAATTGAAATTTTAAATAATAAGTATTTTTAGGCATAATACTACTTGTAATTTTAAGAATATTTGTGAAGGACATGATTTACTTTGCACACAGCTTACCTTTAGCCATTCTCACTGAGATACTAATTCCTATTTGTGTTTAGTTTACAATAATTAACATACATGTACAACTCTTTAATGTAACATTTTTATGACATTGGTGACAGCATCTACACAGCTTTGCATCAGGCCACACTTTTGGCTCTGGAGCTTTAGCACTTTATGGGCACTGTCCATGCTGTGGATGCTGAATACACCAGCTTTCATCACCACAGTCTTGGGCTTATTCAAAACTTGTAGAGCTGATTACTTTGTACTTTCTTCATGCTGAGTTTGGAATGAGTCATTATATCAGTACTTTGGCTTGAGTATGACTCTAAGCTACTGAATCTCAGGTCCTACAAGAAGGGCCTGTCTGAGAACCACTACTGCATTATAGAACAATTGCACCCACAGTCTTAAAATGAAAAAGTTTTTTGGGACAATGGTTCTCTAGTCATGGATTACTGCCCTGGATATTATGTTCTCCCTGCTCATACACATTCAGGAAGAACTTGTCATTTAGTTGGGAGCAAAAAAAGTAAAAAAAAAATTATACAAGTTATGATTTGTTTGTTTATGTATATTTCTCATATTAATTGAATGTAATTATTGTATTTGTTTCCGAGACTGTACATCTTGGCCAAACACCATCTAAGAGTCTGTATTAGTAAGAGTGCACCTCTGGAGATGCATTGTTGTTTCTTCTCATGGACCTCTGATGGATTTTCACAGTTGGATTCCATGTGATTGTATCGCCCAACTTTGTGATATATGGAAGAATGGCTCAGACCAAGAGTGTCTGATCCAGAAAGACAGAGCTTTCTAATGCAGTGATAAGATCTGCTGCATGAATTTACACACAATTTATCCTGATACACGAAAACATAGAACAGACTTACAATGTAATTATAGTAATTATAAAAGCACTAAACGATATGAATGATTAGTTACATATTTAACACCAGAGAATCAAGCTCCATAATAATAAATGATTCTGTGTTGAGCTTCTTGTATTTAGTCACTCTGAAGGCAAATCTTTTGGATCTTTTGGGCCTCAGATCTCTCAGTCTTGCCCATTCTAAACTGTCTGTGTGTGTCAAAATTTATTTTAAAATAATGACATATTGCCTCAAAAATCCCCAAATAAATATTATTCACTAGCTTCAGAGTGAAGATGACTAGTTTAGTGAGCTTTAAATAATGAGATTTTACATTTAAATAAAGTAAATAATTATTTTATGTAGAGAAAATCAATACATTTGCAATACATAAACATTTTCACAATTTCACAAGTTTTTTTATACAAATGAATGTGATTACACTAAAATTACAAATAAATTTGGGTTTTCAACAATTTATATAAAAGAAATATCAAATGATTGACTTGACCTCAGACACTAGCATTGCCTCCTTTAGCAAAAAAAAAAAAATACTTGTAGGATTTTTTTGTATAATTGTCCATCTGTCTCTGACATGAGTTTGTTGAAACTTCTGACCATCCCTCCATGCAGAATTCATTCATCTGAGTTTAAGATATTTGAAACTTCTCATGCATATAAAGCTCACACAATATTTCAACAGGGTTAAAACACTCTTCTTTAGAGTCATTGCTTGGTAGATTTGCTAGTGTGCTTAGGATCACTATTCTGTTCCTTGTCTGGTTAACCTTCAACTTTTGGATGGATTGCCTCTTACATCTTTAAACATTATTTGATATGATGCAGAAATCAGAGCTGATTCAATAACTGAAGAAACCCCAAACCATAATGTTTCCACCATCACACAGCTGGTTCTGAATAAACTGGCAATAGTTGGCAAAGTGTTTATCACTTGATATTTCTTACATTTAAATGATTTATTTCAAATTATTTATAGATCTTTTAAAACCCCTCCCAGACTCATTGGCTCTTTAAATCTCCCACCTGCAATAGTTTCTAATCCATAGCACCTATATGGAAAACCTAATTAATAATTTTCTGAACTTGGAGATATAACAAATATAAGGGTGTCCTTACTATTTTCATGTATGTAATCTTTTTTTAGGTTATTTAAATTAATGCTTCATTGTTCCTGCACCTGGAAGTTGCTTTGGACAAACACGTCAACCAAATGAATTAATGTAAATGTCACTCATATTGCTAGTGGAAATGAACATGAACCCTTGAAGGTGTGGACCAGAGCTACATTGACTGATAAAAAACTGGAAATGGTTACAAAGTGATTTCAAAGACTTCAGAAATTTACCAGTTTTACCAAATCTACAAATGGAGACACTTTGGCACTGTGGCTACTCCACCAAAAAATGGGTGCCCAGTCAGAATGACCCAAACAATGAGGTAAAGGAACAACCCTGAGTGACAGCCAATGATTTGAAGGCATCATTGGGACTGAACCTCTGTGTTCATGAGTCTACAGAACGTAAAACATTGAACAAGCAGAGCGTCTATGGCAGGACACCATAAGGGAAGCTGCTGCTCAATAAAAAGAACATTGCTGTATGCCTGAAATTTGTGAAAGAGCATGTTGAGTCTCCTCAGAGGTACTGGCAAAATGTTTTGTAGACTGAAGAAACTAAGATTAAAGTATTTGGGAAGACCACCCAGCACTACATCTGATGTAAAAAGGGCACCGCATATCATCATGAAAACAGCGTACCAACTGCAAAGTATTTTTGAGAAAACAAAATGTTTTGCTGCATCAGGCCTTGGACCAGTTTTCAATCACTGAAGGGACAAAGAATTCCCAAGTGAATCACAAAATAGAAGATGGGTTGTGCAACAGGACAATGGCCCAAAACAGTCCACAACTGAGCGGCTTCACAAAAACTAAATCCACCTTTTGGAGTCAGAGCCTAGACCTCCACCCAATAGGGAAGCCATGAAATGACTTGAAAAAAAAACGTACACATGAGATGTTCGAAGAATATGACAGCGCTAAAGCAGTTGTGCCAGGAAAAATGGGCTCAGATACTTTCAGAACAATGTCCAGGTCCACAGCTACAGGAAGCATCTGGTTAAGGTTATTGCTGCCAGGGGGGTCTACCAGTTTTTTATTCCAAGGGTTCACATACTTTTTCCACGAGTAGTATGAGTTGTAATGGCTGTTCTCAATTTTTATTAAAAAATCAAATAGAGAGAGAGAGAGTATTTATACTGTGCCTAATGCAGGTTGCATGTTTGCTGTGCCTGTTCTCGCTCTACCCTTAACGGACCCCCACTTCTTCACCTCATTGCTTCTACCCACAGCTTCGCATCCAGCAGCTGCCGCCAGCAAGTCCTGCTAAAATAGTGGTCGTGTTTAGTCTGGCACGATGCAGCAAGATTGATTGGCAGCTGGGTCAAACAAAGTCATTTTCTTGGCTCTTTTCCCAGACAAATCTCTGCCTAGCATTGAGTTTGTGGTATCAAGTCCCTTTCCAGAGGGGCAGACCAAAGCGCTCTCCTCATTCACCTCAGGTTCCTCTCTCTGAATCCATCCAAACATCCGTCAGCCTGATGAAGGCTTAAATGATGCAAATGTGTGCGTGGTGGTGACAGAAAAATAAAACACAGCTATTGTTCTTGAAGATGAAGGGTGAAGCATCGTCGGGTGCTTTGTAACTTCTGTACAGTGCTGAAGCCCAGCTTTTCACATTCAGAGAGAGAAGCTTCTCACCACAAGGGCTGCATCTAGAAAAGTGCACCTTGGTACAATGGGCCTGTTTACCTAAATATACATGTTATATTACAAATATACATATCTATGGATCTATTGGATTGTTCAATGCATGCTGGGGGTTTGCCCTTTTAAAATAGGCTTTGGCCCTAAATATGTTTTCATGTCATATGTTTTCTATTTATTTACTTATTTATTTATTTATTTATTTTTGGCATGAGATATTGTGTTTTTAGTTACTATTGATTGATGTCATAGAAGCTTTTCTACTCCTTGTCTTGATCATCATGCATCATGAAGGTGGAGACATCCTCCACTGGTTGACACCAAATAGCAATGAAAATAGAGAAAACAATAAGAAAGACTACAAAACAGGCTCTGTTTATAAAGGTTTAATTTGGTTTGGCTGGATGCGCTGGAGGGTTTGGGAGTGTAGTTTGGCTGGAACCCTGATGATAGCAGATCATGTTGAAAAGAAACTGAGCTTTGCATGATCTACTCACTGTTAAAAGCTGACTGGGAACCCCAGTGATAGTAAATCAGACTGAAGGACGTGCAGAAGGTTCCTAGTGTACAGGAGAGCTGTAGTGATGGTAGATCAGACTGTAGGAAGTGCAGCAGGTTCCTAGTGTACATGAGGGCTGTAGTGATGGTAGTTCAGACTGTAGGAAGTGCAGAAGGTTCCTAGTGTACAGGAGGGCTGTAGTGATGGTAGATCAGACTGTAGGAAGTGCAGCAGGTTCCTAGTGTACAGGAGGGCTGTAGTGATGGTAGATCGGACTGTAGGAAGTGCAGCAGGTTCCTAGTGTACAGGAGGGCTGTAGTGATGGTAGATCGGACTGTAGGAAGGGCAGCAGGTTCCTAGTGTACAGGAGGGCTGTAGTGAT
>JBBIGC010000001.1:15747138-15759509 GCA_037576955.1 Lepidarchus adonis
TGTGTACTGTGTATATGGCTGTATTGACAATAAAAACCTCTTGAATCTTGAATCTTGAATCTTGAATCTTGAATCTTCTTTCACGTTTAATACTAAATATTGTGATATCGTCAGTACTTTGTCAAACTGGTTTAAAAAAAAAATTGTTAATCTCACTCAAGTGAACTTATTGGACTGCGGTGTGAGAAACACTGAATAAACATCATTTAAAGTCATTATACTTTTATATATTTTTCTAAAATATGACAATACTGACTCTTTTTTGTAGGTTCCATTATAACAGACAATGGAAAAATACACTTATTGACATATTGAAATATGGTTAAAATTTTTCAAAGTTCTGCTATATGATATTATTGTCATATCACCCACCCCCTAAAACACATGCATCACAATTGTGAAGGTAAAAGTGTGAGAAATCCGTATCTGAACACATCTTCTCACCATTTGTGAAAGAATGAGGTTTGTTGGAAGGCTGTTGGTAATTCCTGTCTGTTTTTTTCTCTTTTTGTCAATTACAGCATTCAGTCCCAGTACGTCCTTGTTAGTTTTAGGTTTTAGGAAGATAGTTGAGACAACACCTGGAAAGGTCATGATCCCTCATGAAACAGCCAGATGGTCTACTGCTGCCGTTAGAACCCTGAAGGTGCCTTTTTCAGCCTCTTTTCTGGATAGAGCTCATCTGTAGAGTAGATGTGAAATATTCTCAGAAAAAAACAAGAGGGTTCAAACCAATATGTCAGTTTTAACTGCATTGTATGCTGAAGTGTGTATATGCCGAATCTGCTGATCTTCGGTAAATGGCTATGTTGCATAATTCAATTCAATTCATTTCAGTTCAATTCAATTCAATTCAATTCAATTCAATTCAATTCAATTCAATTCAATTCAATTCAATTCAATTTAATTCAATTCAATACAATTCAATTCAATTCAATTCAATTCAATTCAATTCAATGACATTACATTAAGTTTTGTCTGTTAACAAGGTCCACGCAGTGACATCAGTGGATGTTCTTATTTCTTTTATTGCTTTACACACTGCAGTAAAGGACACTGCTATTCAGGATGGAATGTTGTGGTCCTATTCCAACACTGGGAAAGTTCACAAGGCTGTAATTACCATAATTACCCAAACCAGTAAGAGTGACCTTCTATGGTCACAGTACTTCAGTGATTTTTAACACTGGCTGATAGATTGCACGTGAGCTTCATGGTGGTAGTCGCTGTTCTTTGGTATTTATTTAGGGCGTGTGTAGTTGATTTTCTGTCAGTGATTAAAGAAATGGTTTAGTGGAAATAAAAAGTGTACTAAGATTTTATACAAAGTCGATGTGGCATTATATTATTGCCTTTTTGTTGGTTGTTCTGTTCTGTTTTAGTTGTTTTAATTTGTTTTGTTTTGCTTTGTTGCATTGTTTTTAACTTCATTTAGCTTTGTTTTGTTTTTTGTTGGGTTTTGTCATTTTTTTGTTTTGTTTGATTTTGTTCTGCTTTGTTTTGGTTTGTTTTATTTAGTTTTGTTCTTTTGTGTTTTTTGCTTGGTTTTGTTGTGTTGTGTTGCGTTGCATTGCGTTGCGTTGCGTTGCGTTGCGTTGCGTTGCGTATCTAATCTAATTCAGTCTTCTACATCCTCCTGGCAGTGATGGTACAACACTACAGACTGATTATCTCCGCTTAAGGAAAGAGAAGTTGTTTGTTGCTGAACTACTCCTTTAGGGAAGCAAAACACATTTAATTTCATCTGAAAAGTCTGTTAAAAAGCACTTGGACATTTTTGGCTGTAGTTGCCTATACCCAGAGGAGGGAAACATTCAGGCTTAGGCAGAATGTTTATTTGGAGGACACTCAGACATCCGTTTGCTTATTCTCCTATGGAGCCAACAGTAATAGGGTGAAGTCACTGAAACAACAAGTCATGCAGTGATAGCAACACCACCAACACCCTTTTTCCACAGGCCTGAGGGAAGTTAAACCAAGAGAAAAGATTGCCGCAGACATGGGAAATTTTCTCCACCCATGACCTATGATAGACTAACCAATGGCAAAGTTTGTTGAGCGCCATGGATGATAAAA
Organism: Lepidarchus adonis; assembly: GCA_037576955.1. Taxonomy (NCBI): domain Eukaryota; kingdom Metazoa; phylum Chordata; class Actinopteri; order Characiformes; family Lepidarchidae; genus Lepidarchus; species Lepidarchus adonis. The sequence continues at coordinate 15,749,215 of JBBIGC010000001.1, forward strand.
GTCATTACTATGCGCTCTAGTGTTTTATCAGACCTGTGGTGTTATACAATCCAGTTACGTAAGAGCAAACCTTTAGCCCAAGTGGATTAGCCTAAGTGATATGTGTCAGTTTAATAGAAGTGCTATGCTCCACTGTGCAAGCTTGCACTTCTCCGCTAATTTGTAATCAGTTTTATGCTGGCTCATGCTGACGTCTCTTTTGGCTCAGCATTTGGAGCTTTTACGTTCATCGATCACCTCTTGCCCATATCAGCATGTGTGTAGCAGTGTTGTTTGCACTATAAAAGTAGTTAGGTTTAAGTTCAGGTTTCCCCCCTTAACGAAAGGCACATGGTCGTCAGCACAGTGCTCGAAGTGCCGAAAGCGTTCAGCTGCAGGTTTAGAGAGTGTCAGGTATGTACTGTATATTTCTTCATGATTTATGGGCTAAATTTGCAGGAATTTGGTTCATGCTCATTTATTTGAGAGTGGGGGTTTATTTGAATACAACTGTCCTGTTCTGGGATTTTCAGAGTCCTGTAAATAATTTAAAAAGATGTATTATGTTTATGAGAAATTTTTGTATCTGATATACATGCTTTAAAAAAGCCTTGTGTCCTCCTAACCATGAAAATTGATTGTGATTGAAGGAGCAAAAACTTGCTTTGATCATCAGAATGAGGTCAGCTCTAGTTGGAGCTTGGGGGAAAAGGAAATTGGGGCACACACGTTGTACATGTTTCAGGAGTTACAGGGAAAATACACTGCAATAAAAACCCAATTATCTGACTTAATAAACGTATCCATTTCTTATATCCTGCAGGGTCGACTAATGCTTTATTCATTGGGCTCCCCAAAAAGATCCTGGCAGCTACAGATTATTCCAAATGCTGCTACTAGAGCTTTTTTTTTGTGTGTTGACATTTTTTTCCAAATATTGTAAGTGTATTAGGAAGGTCATCTTTTCTTTCTGATTAATAAATAAAAAAGTAATTAATGCTTGATCACAAAAATGCAGAATAAATAAAAAAGCAAATTATGCTTTAGGACTACACGTATTATTGAACGGTAGAAATTATTCTCCACTTCACAGATAATAATAATAACAATAACAACAACAACAACAATAACAATAATAATAATAATAATAATAATAATAACAACAACAACAACAGCAATAATAATACTAATAATAATAATAATAATTATTATTATTATTATTATTATTATTATTATTATTATTATTATTATTATTATTATTATTATTATCTTACATTTGACAAGAAACTTCACTCCTGTCTATACATAGCCATAGTCATAGTCAGAGTTCATAGTCATACTCATTGTCTAGTAGTGACTCTGTGACTCAGTGTCTATATACGTATATTCCAATATATATTTTCCAAAAGCAGCGCCGGTGTTTATCACAGCATCACAGACAAGTATTTGCAGTGATACTTGTCTGTGATGCTGCTGTTATTGTCGGAGTGGTTTAGCACCGAATGCAGTGATATGGTTATATCGCCACCTGTTGCTTTGGAAAGCTTTTGACAGTGTTTGACATGTTTTTTGTGTTTACATGTGGACAGAGATATTTTCAGAACAATACTTATGTAAATGGGATTTTTTTTAATTAAAACGAAAAATCTATGTTTTTAAAACTACCTGGCAATGTGAGGACAGGGTCTTCAAGTAACAGGAGCTGTTCAGCAAGTGGAGCCCAGAGCTGTAACTAAACAGGGTGAAGTGGCATTTAGTCATTATGCTGCCCCCTGCTGGCCCCTCATGGGCATCAGATTTTTAAAAAGACGATAAAAACTCTTTAGCCTTCAGTAAAACAATCAAATTTAATCTACTAGCTTACTTTAATCTATTTTTATTGATAATTTTATTATTTAATTAATTGTAATATATAATAATATGTAGTTAATATATTTTATTTAAAGTTTTTCTTCTAACTTATGTACTTGTTTCAACATTTAATCAGTTTTATGTCTTGGAGCTTTTTTTTCTGTGAAAAACATGGAGTGACCACTGTGTATGATATATGTGCTATAGGAATAAATTGTTTGAGTACTGTTAAATTCAGCAAGAAAAAGATTTTTTGACAGTTTGTTATAGAGATTGCATTTGTGCAGTGTTGTATTTAACAATTGCATGTTATCTTTTCATGCACAACTGGAAATGGACTTTGGCCTATACGTTGCCCAGCTTTAAACACTTCAGTTCAATAGTTTCTTAGCAAGTGTGTATAAGGTGTGGACCTGCTTGATTGAAATGTTCAGTACCAGGTACATTGGACAAGTCGAGTGGCCAGAGATACAACAGGAGTAACTTATTATTGTGGCTTTTTGCATCTGTTTACTTGACGTTATGCCACATGTTGCTCAACTGTCGGTTCTCGTGGACATCAGACTCACTCTGGATACAAAATTTGCAGTTCTAGCTGAAAGCAGTGAGGTGTAACAACCATTTTAGCTCAAAAGAATCTTAAAAGTTGGTACAGGGGTGTCCAGCTCCGGTCCTAATGGGCCAGTGTCTAGCACAGTCTGATGTTCTCCTTGCTTAAACACACCTGTTTCAACTCACCTGTTCATTGCCAAGTGTAGTGAGTGTGTTTGAGGAGGGAAACTACCAAACTGTGCTGGACACTGGTCTCCAGGAACAGAGCTGGAAATCTCTGCTTTGCAGAATTAGGATGTAGTCTGTATTTGGGTTGATTTTTGCAAAATGGCCAAATAAAATGATGTACTTCTTTTCATGAACACACCATTGACGAAGACATGATATATCTGGAAAAAAATGTTTTGTTACACACAGAGGCACAAAGCTACGCTGTACTGATAAAGTTCAAAGTTACGTTTTTTTCTACAAGTATTTGTCTTCTTCTGCTTCATCATCATCATCTTTTTTTTTCTTCTTCTTCTTCTTCTTCTTCTTCTTCTTCTTCTTCTTCTTCTTCTTCTTCTTCTTCTTCATTATTATCATTATCATCTTCTTTTCTTCATCATGATCATTGTTTTTGTTGTCTCCTTCTTTTTCTTCTTTCACCTGCTCCCATTTCTCCAAATAAAGTGCATCATTCCACATACCGGTACTCAGTTCTAGAAGTATGTTCTCCAATCCTGTTATCTTTCTCTTAAAATGACCATAAAGAGAACCTTGCATGGTGTTGAATCAATGACACAGTTGATGTGTCATATTACAAGTGTATGGGAACTTACAATACGCCTTCCAGTCCTGCACATATGATAATAAATGTGATATGTTTCCCTTGCAGAGCACCATGATGGCCTTACTGTGTCTCACCCTTCCCTCCCTGCTCTCTCTGGTGGCAGCAGGCGAGGTGAAGAACTGCCACCCACAGTGCCGCTGTGAGGTGGAGAGCTATGGTCTGTTCGACAGCTTCAGCTTGACCAAGGTGGACTGCAGTGGAGTTGGTCCAGGCACTGCTCCTGTCCCCATTCCCTTGGACACGTCCCATCTGGACCTCTCCCACAACTCCATTAGCTCCATCACAGACTCCATTCTGTCTGGACCAGGTTACACCACCCTGGTGAGTTTGGACCTTAGCAACAACCTCATCACCAAGATCAGCCCAAAGGCTTTCTCCAAACTACGCTACCTGGAGACTCTAGACCTGAGTCAGAATGCTCTGGAGAACCTGGGAGATGGCTGCTTCTCTGGGCTTCCACTGGCTGATGTGGACCTCAGTGACAATAAATTCCAGAATTTTAACCTGGATCTCTTCACCACCAGAGGCCAAGAGACCCCCATTAGCGTGGACCTTTCCAACAACCATCTCACTGAAGTCTCCAGAAATCCACAAGGCCATGCTCCGTATATTAAGAGCTTGACACTAGCGGGAAACCAGCTGAGGACTGTGCCCAAACTTGCAGGAATTCCCTTGCAGTATCTGAGCCTGGATGGAAATCTCATCACCAGCATTGAGGAGGGTGCCTTTGAGGAGATGAAAGATCTCGTCTATCTGTCTCTCAGTGGCGTCCCTGAGCTGTTAAAGATACAATCTAGCAGCTTCAGGGGCCTGAGGAACCTGCAGGTCTTAGACCTATCAAACAACCGTCAGCTCGAGGCTGTAAGCCCAGATGTTTTCACTGGACTCATCTCTTTGCAGGAGCTCAATTTGTCTAAGTCTGTAGTCACTCCATTGCCTATGGCCATTTTCAACCACATGCCAAGTATAAAAAGTGTAACTCTGGGGCCAAATATGCATTGCTGGAAGACACACAAGCAAGGCCAGTTTCACAGACAGATAGGACAGACGGAAGCCAATGATATACTAACCTGTGATATGGCTGGCATTGTTTTATGAGATAATTGCTTTCATTTATGTATATGTGCCTTACTTCTCTGACATCAATATATTCCAATGTTTCTGGTGTGGGTGAATGTTTTTACCTGTTGGAATTCAATCAGATAGCATTGTTTTTGCACTTGAAGTAAACCAATATTCAGAAGTTTGCATATTTTTCAGCAGGGGGAATCCCATGCACTTTAAATAGCACACAATTTTGTACACCTTTTAAAAATGTTCCAAAAATTTAAAGCAATAACATTACAGCAGTTTTATAGAGCAATGCTCCTAGAAAGAATTCTTTGGACATTTCAGTGAATGGTTCTTTAGTGGATTATTCTTGGAGCGTGAGAACCTCCCAATTATGTAAAGTTGAAAACCAGCCTTAAGGTCCTCAGAGAATATTTTGGGAAGATTTCTTTTTAAAAAGCATATTCAATTAATCTTCGTTGCTCTCTGTGCTGTTCATTACTTGAAATGTATTTGTTAAGTATTTTAAGGGGTCGGGACGGGGTTTATTCTGCATTCTCTGCAGCACAGTCTCTGTGGATGTGCCCCAGGTCACACAAGAACCACTTTAGACTTTGAAACCAAAGTCAAGTTTTGAACTCATGTTGAGTGCCTTAATGTGACAACATTCACATATTTCTGCAGGCTATCTCGCCCTAGAACAAACTGTTTCAGAAAAGGTTCTGGGCTGATGGTACAGATGGGCTGTTTTTGTTTGCACATGATACTAGACGTTATACTAGAAATAAATTGTATTTTTATTTTTTAATTCATCAAAAATGTTTCTTTCAACCAGTGTGTGTAGTAAAACTTATTAACTTAAATTTAATTCAGCTTGAAATATTTTTTTTTTTTCTCAGAACCGATGCAAATGATCACATTCTGAAGAATCACAGTAAACTTTCAGAAATGTATAACTATTTGTTTTTATTTTCTAATGACAGGTGACAGGAAGCTAAAGTATGAATCAAAACACTGTTTTATTGTAATTCTAATTCACATTATGAATATTTTAAATAAGTATTAAATCATGATTTTATATATCCTTTAGCTAATGGCATTATTCAAACATTTTATTAAAAATGGTATCAATTATAGCACATTTTTACCATTGAAACAAAATTACATTATTGCTCACTCGCCATTCCTGTGTTACAAACATTTTCATGCACTCGCTGGATTTTGCACTTTTTGCTCATGAAGTGAATGGATTTTACAATTACCTATTGTTCATAAAAATGTATGTTTGTACAAAGCTGTATGCATTTAATAAATATTATAAACTGGACCATACCTTGAAACAGTCTATTGTTTCTTCATTTATTGTACAGTACTGTATCTTACAAAATAAGATAGTCAGTCAGTAGTCAGTAGTCAATAAGTAGTCAGTGTACAGCTTGTATAACAGTGTAAATTTACTGTCTCCTCAAAATAACTCAACACATTAATGTCTAAACCACTGGCAAAAAAAGTTTTCTACACCCCTAAGTAGGCATGTCCAAATTGTGCCATTTTCCCTCCCCAGTGTCATATGAAAGTGTGCATCTGGAGCAGGTGTGTTAAATTTGCTGTTATCATTCATACACACTCTCATACTGGTCACTGGAAGTTCAACATGGCTCCTCATGGCCAAGAACTCTCTGAGGATCTGAAAAAAGAATTCTTGCTCTACATAAAGATGGTCTCAGCTATAAGAAAATTGAAACTTATTTGGTGCAGATGGTGTCGTGTGTGCGGCAGCAACCAGATGAGGAGGACAAAGACAAGTGTGTCTTGCATACAGTCAAGCATGGTGGTGGGAGTGTCATGGTTTGGGGCTGCATGAGTGCTGCCGGCACTAAGGAGCTACAGTTAACTGAGGGAACCATGAATGCAAACATGTACTGTGACATAATGATCCCCTCCCTTCAGAAACTGGGCCACAGGGCAACTTAGGGGTGTATACACTTTTGTTGCCAGTGGTTTAGACATGAATGGCTGAGTGTTGAGTTATTTTGAGTGGACAGCAAATTTATACAAAGTTATAGAAGCTGTACACTTACTACTTTACATTGTATCAATCTTCAGTGTTGTCCCGTTAAAAATTAAATAAATTATTTTGAAAAATGTCAGGGGTGTACTCACTTTTGTGAGATACTGTATACTTTATATTGGTTTTATCATACAACCCATTTTAAATACAAAACAAAGCAATGATTTCCAAATTTCATTAATCTGTAACATAAAAAAAACATAAAATGAGACATGAATATTTCTTGAAAAATATTAAATTATTTAGAATTTTATATAAAAAGAAAATAGGACAGGGCCATGCTTACCACTGTATAGCATCACCTCTTCTTTTAACAATAATCTGTGAACATCTGGGAACTGAGAAGACCAGTTACTGGACTATTAGCAGCTTTTCAGTGTTGTTTACATTTCCAACACTTTGTTGCCCCCGTCCCAACAAAATGAGTGAATATGTTTTTATGTAATAAGAGCAGGACTCACTTTAAACATTTGATATGTTTTCAATGTTTTATTGTTAATAAAAAATGGGGTTTAAATACTTTTTCACAGCACTGTATTTGCAATGATGTTTGTGTGTAACCAAATGTGTTGCCAAATATTCTTTTTCAGCATTCCCCTGGACTTTTTAATCCTGTGGATTTACAAGGAGCCTGTAGTCATAATAACTAGTTCTTGTGGTTCCCATTCTGTCCAGATTCACCAAAGCGCCTTCCCTTTGTTTATTAGAAACACACCCGAAGCTCTTTCCTATACGAGGCCAAGCCGTACACACACAGACACACAGTCAAGTAGCACACAAGCTCTGAGACACTGTTCCTTGGCAGAGTTGACGATGGAAAAGGCTTAAATGGCAGCCCACACTCTCCAGATGACTTCAGCCTGGAAGCGCTGAAGCTGCTCTCCATTGTGGGTTGGAGCACAGGCCTGTCCGGCCTGCTTCATACACACTGAGGGTATTCACAGATCCCCTGAGCAGCTCTGAATTGATGCCAGCATTCAGCTCTTTGAAATTCTAGAAGACTTTAGAGCCAGAAATACGCTCCCTTCAGTCTTCCTCCCTAAAGCAGAAGAAAGGAGCTGACCCAGCTATTTCTAATGTTCTCCCACTCTCCAAGTTCATTCTCCCTTGACAAGAAAAGTAAACATACAGTGAAGTTTGACACAAATAAACACAGATGAGTACAGAAACACAGCAGCTGCTCATGTTCTTTTGTTAAGAACTTATATTCCATAAAAATTTCCTTAACTTAAACCTATATTTATGTGTATCAGCCACTCTATTAAAATACTTATTTATTTATATTGTGTTACTGAAATTACCAATCTGAAGTAAAAGCATCTAACTTGACCCCTGGAGACCTTTGCCACTCTATACCAGTAGTGACATTGTGCATACACAATTAAATTGATCAAATTTGGAACTTACCGATATCATGCCACAATGCAAGGACTACGCTGCAGAATTTTTTGCTCCATGCACCATCTGTAATATCCAAGATGAACACATTAGCAACAGCAAAGCAGCACAAGTCACAATTGATGATGCTGACTGATCTGATTTGAAGAAAGGTTAGCTTAATAATTTTTGCATTTCAATGTTGCTAATTTCATTTACATGTAGACGAATGATTGACATTGATGTACTGCAGCGCCATTTAAGTGAGACAACTTTGTTATCATCACGTGACAGCCAGTGCAGAGCCATTTTTCAGCATCAAAGAAAGGGTTTTCTTCTTCTTCTCTCTTATTGATCTTCAATAAATTAGTCGTACTCACCAGAATATGACAACCAGTTTGTGAGATAACACTTAGTAAAGCTAATCATATGCTGCATTTAGATGAGATCAACTCTACAACTGCTTTTATTCTATAATACACAGAGAGCCTGCATATTGTAATAGTTGTCCGGGAGGGAGAACCACTAAATGACCACTCACACACAAGTCATGCCCCTTTGAACCAACCAGGAACTTGGACAGTCTTTAAAAAGACCAACCTGTACTCTGTGCATCCCCTACTGGCTAGGGTGCACACGAGCATGAACCTGTGAGCGAGGATGGAGGTGAATGGCCAAATTTGCCCAAAGCACTAATCTCCACACTCTTCACGGAGATGCCAGACTTGGCTTCGCTGCTACAAACACAACACATTAGAAACAACATGAATAAAGTGTGCAGCCTATTGTCTAATGTTCTGGGCAATGTTCTGTTTGCTCCTGGCACTGCCTTTGACATGTTCTTCCTACCCAAATATTGCTGTAGACCAAGTACACCCCTTCATGGCAATGGCTTTCTCTAATGGCAGCACATACACTGCAAAATTGATCAGGAACAGTTTGAGGAAAAGAACAAGCTTCAAGGAGTTGACTTGTCCTCCAGATTCTTCAGATCTCGGCTGTGGAATGTGCTGGAGAACCTAATTTGAATATTACCGGGCTCTCCATTACAAAAAAAGCATTGAAGCATTGTGAAGCATTGGACATTCTGTACAAAAACTGTGTGCCTTTGTCACTTTTCAAGCCAACATAAAGCCGCAACAAACTGCGAGAACACAGTGTTCTGGGCCTTCTGATCAGGCCAAAGTGGGTGAGAGGGTGTAAAATGTATCAGATGTTATGAAAACTGTCTGATAAAGTGGAAGAGTCGGGCACAGTTCAGTCCTGTGTTACGCTGCATTTTTAACTGGGACACAGTTCAGTGTGTTTGGCTAAATGCTGCCTGTATTAGGTAGAGGGGGTTAAATAAACACCTGTGTTTTCAGGCTGAACCACTGAAAGGAATGCCGGGGCAAAAATGTAGGTGATTCACCCAAACACACACTGAGGTGGTTCAATGGCTGAGGTTAATCCTTCCATAGGTGTAAATACTGCCTGTAACACTGATGTGTAGTGTTGTATAAAACACTGGGGAACTCATGGGGAACGGATGTCGGTGAACTCGTCTGCTGGTTATGTAAGACTTTTGGGAAAGTTTGGTGGAGATGTTCACTGCTTTGTTAAAGAGGGAATAGATTAACCATGATAATGAGTCACAGTGCTTGGGCTCAGATTCAACTACTAAACAGGCTGCATGAGGTTGCAGTTTCACAAACACTAATTTTAAAAGAGGAATGAGACCTTTATCCGGGAGATTACCCAAGACCAATATACGAGGGCTTGTTATCAACAGTGCAAAAAACGACACTGATTTGCACACATAGGAATTTCTGTTCCTATTGTAAAGTAGCATAAACAAACCATGAATGGAGATGTTTAAGACTTTCATGGGTCATAAAGACAAAGGCCATATATGAATGTGCTCATATATATTACCATAAGGCAGTGCTATTAAATAATAGTGTTTTTGTTAATTTCGTAGAAATTTAAAGTCATAGTAAATAGGGTGACTTGGTCTGCGCGTTGAACATATTTGTTCTGTTTCAAGATTTATTTTTCCTTATTTCAATTCATATCAGTTCAAATGAAATTGTGTTAATGTGTGCCCTGTAAATAACACTATCAGTAATTTTTAAATTAAAATAAATTTTAAGATTCTAGATGTTTTTGTCACATTTGTACAATAAGCAGTGAAATGTATCCTGATCTGCCCCAGACTGTGCAAGACAGGAGCTACACATTTAAAGTTAAACTAGATTTGAAAAGTTAGCAATAAGACAAAATGAAGTAAAAAAATATAGAAATAAATAGAAGGGTAAACAAGCAATTAAATTTGTCCAGAAGAACCATGAAATGACAGACAGACAGATAAACAGACAGGCAGATAAATAGACAGACAAATAGATGTAAAGATAAGACAAGCAGGCAGGCAGACATGCAGATGGACAGATAGACAAACAGACAGAGAGACAGACAGACAAATAGATAAATAGACATACAGACAGGCAGCCAAGCAAGCAGGCAGAAGGACAGGCAGGCAGGCAGACAGACAGACAGACAGACAGACAGACAGACAGACAGACAGACAGACAGACAGACAGACAG
>JBBIGC010000001.1:15786612-15805742 GCA_037576955.1 Lepidarchus adonis
TTTTGCACACACCATTTGCACAGTGCACTCAACACTTTAAAATGTCTTATGTCCTTCTGTGTAAGTGTACAGATCTAAATTTTTAGAGATTTTCTTTTTAATATATGTATTGGTAGTTTTTATTTTAGTTTATTTACTTATAGATATGTATTTACGTGTATTTGTATATTTGTACATATTTTATTATATTTTTACACGTTTCTTTACGAATCCACCAAGGTGGGGGGCTGTATGACACGGCATTTCAATACACTGTGTACTGTTGTATTGACAATAAAACTCTATTAATTCTTGAGTTTACCCTATGCCCTAATGTCAGAGCATCATGCCATAAAGAGGTTTCAAGTGATGATCATTGTGTCATTACCTTTATCAACTGAAGCACATAGTGCAGTGGTGGCCTAGTCAATAGGGCCATTGTGATCAGAAGGTCGTGGGTTCAAGTCCCAGCCCTGACACCACTGAGGAACACTTGAGTCCTGCTACACTGCTCCCCGGGTGCTTCTGATAGCTGCCCAATGATCCAGGTGTTGATGAGTTAAAGGTCACATTTCACTGTGGTGCGCTTTGTGTAATGAGCGTAAGTGTAATTAGACTTGACATTAGAAGTTACATTTACCACCATTACTTACTGTATTAAAATGATGAAACAAAGACTTCTGTGTCAATTAATAATTATATATTTGCAAGTAAGTCTGCAAAAACACCATTTATCACACAAAAATATTAACAAAAACCTAAGGAATTGTTCAGAAGTTGTGAATTGTGATCGGCTGACGAATCTGGAAGCAGATCACTTCATCTATGTAGAGAGAGTGGGATTTCACCTGAATCTCCTCCTCTAAGGCCAACTGACTTCGGGTTAAGGCTTTGAGCTGCATGTCAGACAGGGCTAGGCTTTCCTTTAACCTAAAAAAAGAAAGAATATGCACATAAGGACCTGAGTAGAGGATCACAAAAATGACAAATAATGTACTAGAGCCTACAATCATATTCACTTTGCAGCAGTGACATAACCATCTGTGAACACATGGTCCTGGCCATGGTTTCTCTCCAGAGTAATGCTTACAAAACCAGGGCATGTGTTAGGTCTTATACAGAATGTTTTCGGGCTGGCAGTGCTGCGTAAGTGTGTGACCAAATCAGTAATACTTGTATATTTTCTAGATTATATTCTAGTGTTGATCCATATACTCTGAACTGGCTGCTGAGATTCTGCTCTATAACTTGGGCTGCACAGGGGCAGGACTTTGAAAAGCCATCAAAAAGCTGCCATGGAGGCAGAAAAGGCAGCCTTTGATTGTAGCTGAGGAGAAACCACAAGACCTGGAGACCATAAAGCACCAGCAGAGAGTGGCAGGGACAGGTCTCTTACATTGTAATCAATTTATGAAAATTCGTGGTTATATCACTGGCTTTTTTTAAATGCACGTATTTACCGTCAAATAGGGTAGTACAATGCAGTTGAATGGCTACTAAATGCATTATGGTAATACTCAAATGGCAGAAGATGAGTGCGTGCAGTGTGTGTGAGCCTGCATGTTTGCAGGGACGGGAAGAAAGAAGAGGGTTTTGCACTGTTTTTTGTCGTTATTGCTGAGATCTTTATGTTTTATGTACTATTAGTGTTGAATAAGAGTTAATGTAGATTGGTGGGTGAGATGGGGGTTTACTAGTGCAGTGCAGTGTGTGTATGTGTGTGTGTGTGTGTGTGTGTGTGTGTGTGTGTGTGTGTGTGTGTGTGTGTACATGCGTGCAGAGATGGGAGAAAAAAGCCATTCAGCTCTGCTAATTCACTTTGCACTGTTTTTTGAAGTTACTGCTGAGATGTGTATGTTTTATTCACTGTTAGTGTTGAATAATAGTGTGTGTGGATTGGTGGGTGAGATGGGGGGTTAATAGTGCACTGTGTTCTCTTGTAAGTGCTACCAGGGAATTTGTTCTTTTGGGTAGTTTTATGTTTTATTTTCTATTCTTTTTTTATCTATTTATTTTTATTTTTTTTTGTTGTGGGTGTGTGTGGATGGTGGTGGGTTGCAAAAAGAGAAAACTAGGGGATGTTTAACAAGAGGAATTGTTGTTGATAACATGTACAACGAGTGGATTAAGCTTGGCAAACATCAATAAAAAAAAATAAAAATAGTGCACTGTGTTAAGGCACCGTCAGTGTGGTGTCACCTCTCCAATGCGTTTACTGCTGTGGTGAATGTGGAAGCATTACAAATAGCATTTGTATCTGGATCAACATTTTCTAAATGCTTTACTATAATATGATATGTTTATGTTGCTGCTGTTCAATAAAGACTCTGCAGCATCATTACAAACATGAGTTCCACCTTAAATCAAAATTCGAGTTATATCACACTCAGAGGAACTGAACTCTGATGTAATTTGAGGAACCCCTGTATTATATTCTGGTGTGGACACATTCTTGGTAGATGCTCACATTGTCTTTGACCAACATTCCACTAAAAACCTATTAAGAGCATTTTTAAAATATTATATGTTTGTATGTTTGTCATTTTTGGCAGTAGAATCATGAAACTTATATGCACATGCTACATGCAGGCAACTGTTTAAATTGAGAAAAAAAAACATGTGATTGGATTATTAAACTCAAATCAAGAGGCTTTTGCAATGTCTCAGCAATTCAGAAACACATAAAACCTCTGTGCCTGGTTGTTCTGCTCACCTCATGATGTGGCCGGTGAGCTCCTGCACTTCAGACAGCAGGCGTGTGTGCACAGGGTCATGGCAGAGTTCAGCACCGGGCCGCTGGCTGCGGGCGTGCAGACGTGTCTGGGCCACTTTCATTGGCTCTTCTTTATCAGCAATGGCCACTTTCAAAGCCTCCAGGTTCTGTTCCTGGCTCGAAATTTCCACCAGCAGCTTCAAAAGACAGAGGAAAAGATGTGTTTGTGTAAAGTTATATTCAGTATCATAAATTGATAAAGATAAAGTGAAGGCAACCACATTCATAAATAATGTTTGACACTATTAATGTAATGTAATGTTTAACGCTATTAAATATTTCAAGTCAGAAGGAGATAAAACAAATTGAAACCTTACCAAAAAAAATTATTGGATTTTTTTAAATAAATACGTAAATAAATATCATACTTTTTTTGTCATTTGTTTAGTTAGGGTTTCTTCATCTACTTTTATGACTTGTTTGAAAATCAAATTATGTTTTAGGTCTCATTCCTATACAAATATTAAACTATTTATGTCCTCACCTCAAACTGACTTGCTTGTTTCTGACATTGTAGAGCTTGCTTTTTCTATAAAATTGACAAGACTACAGTTTGGTATTATCCTAGCCCCAGTGAAAACTGTAAAAGCAAATTTCAGACTACTACTACTTTTTGAGTAAGAAAAAATGTGCACATTTAATTTGCCATGTTCACCTTGTCGAGCTGGTCCTCTAACTGCGCTTTGGCTGTCCTGCTCTCCTGTATACGCCGCTCCAGTGCGATTCCTGCAGCCTCATGCTGCCTCCTCATGTCAGCAGCTGTCTGTTCCAGCAGACTCTCCACCAGTGCTCTCAGAGAGAGAGAGTTATTCCTCTCCTTCTCTGCCTTGCTGATGTTCATGTTGGAGAAGCTCTCCCACTCCTCTGGGGTCACTGCAGACCTATGGTCAGACATATTGAGCCATTTCCAGAAATAGTATCTAAGTCATAAGTGCCATATAATGAATGACTGCAGTGAAACGAACTGCAGGACATATAAAATAATTTTTCAGTCAATAACTTAACAACAAAATAGACAGACAATAACAACAAAACAGGTAAGCGAAGTAAATGTATGAGTCACTTTATGCCTATGTACTTTCACACAACAGAAGCAGTGGGATTATACACTAAAATCAATAATACATTTGGATTTTAGAAATCTTCCACAGAAGAACCTTTTTGGTTAAAACTGTAAATTGCCATGTTCCATAAAGGACAGACTTCATTTTTACAGTAAAAATGTACACACTCCTGTTAAAATGCCAGGTTTTTGTGATATGAGACCACAATAAATAATTTAATATAGGAATATAGGATAAATAGGAATTTCTGGAAAGTACTGGTTATGTACTACATGTGAAAAGAATCTCCTGAATTCTCAAAATGTTTGGACTATGGGGTAGATTTGCAAGACAGGGGGCTTTTCTTTGTACAAAGAAAAACATCGAGGCCCGGCAGAAATTTGCAAAGAAATACATCAATGTGTAATGTGTAATGGTCTGACTGTCACAATTCCAAAATGCACATTTTGTGAAAAAATAGTGATTTGCATGACAAAAAGAACACCACACCCACAGTAAAGCATGGTGGTGGCAGTATCATGCTTTGGGGCTGCTTTTCTTCTACTGGAACTGTGGCTTTAGTCAAGGTGGAGGGAATTATGAAGAGTTCCAAATACCAGTTACTTTTAACCCAAAACCTTTGAGCACTAAAAAGCTAAAGATGAAGAGGAATTCCACTTTTGACCGCAATGACCACCAGCATACATCCAGAAAAACAAAAGAATGGCTTTACTAGAAGAACATTTTTGTCCAAACCTGTACAGAGGGTCTTTGCAATCTGACAGATTTGGAGCGCTTTTGCAAGGAACAGTGGGCAAATATTGCCAGGTCAAGATGTGCCATGCTGATAGACTCCTACCCAAGACTCAATGCTGTAATTAAATCAGAATGTGCTTCAACAGAGTATTAGTTTAAGAGTGTGTACACTTAAGCAACCATCCTATTGTAACTTTTTTTTGTATTTGTTCTTCTAACAGATGTATTTGTTTTCAATTTACTTGTACATGTTATAGTTAATGTTAAATGTGGAAAACGTAAAAAAAAATTGTGGAATCATTATTTTTTACTGTATTTCTTATCATGTTTAACTGCTTGCTTAGTTTATAAATGGGGCATTAAAGTAAAAATTTACTAAATGCTTTAAAATAAAAATGCCCCTGCCATAGAAACACATTTGTAAAAGGGTGTGAAGATCATTTTAAAGAACAAAGCGTTACTGGATGAACCCTCAAACTTGTTAAAAATGATCTTCACACCTGTTAACAAATGTGTTCAGGGAACTAAAATGGTTCTATGCAACAACTTTATTTTAAGGTGTAGTTCTTTGTGGTACAGGTTAAACTAAATAGTTCAGGCCACAGCTTTGCCTCTTCCTTTATTGGAACATATCTGACATCTTCTGGATGAAGAATAAACAGATATTTCATAAGATTTCCTAAAAGCTTTCCAAGTGGATTTATATTCTCTTCATGCCGTTACCCTTGTGAAGTGAGCTGTGCTGTTCCTATATACTCCTCAATGCTGGCTGGAGTGCTGGAAAGCACAGAGCAGAAATCGTCAATGCGCTCTGCCTGGAATTTATCCCGGAGATCTTTTTCCAAATAGTATTTTGCTGAGCGGTTGAGTCTGAAATAAATCAAATAAAATTAACAAAATACATTTTAAAAAACTATATCATATTTTGCACTGGCAAAACCCAAGAGTATGCAAATGTTTGGATAATTAAAAAAAAACCTTAAGTAGATAAACTGTACACCATGATAACAATATTGTTTGGTGCTTCACATGTTCTCGTGCCATGTCTGTTCCTGGTAGGGGATTTTAGATTTGCTGTAAATCCATATACATTTGTACAATTTTAACCTCTCTTAGAAGTGATATCTCATTTTTAATTTTGCACTTCAATCTTAATTTTTGCTTTTCTTTTATGCATATTTATTAATTTGTATATTCTCTTTGCTTGTTTTTACGCTTTTAGATTTTCCATCTATCCTTGTAAAGCACATGAAATTATATGTATGTATGATAATGTGCTATATGAATAAACTTGCCTTAAGTCTGTAATAACATTATGGTTAAAGAATCTCTCCATTACTGACTGCATTTGCATTCTTCAAGGTCACCTGATTTGCTCAATGATCTGCTCCAGAGTGCGCTGGAGGAGGGTTATCACTCCTTCTATTACATCCTTTTCCTTCAGCAGCTCCCTCTCCACCTCGTCATTGACCAGGTCTATCTCCACCCGCTTCTGTCTGCGTCCAAAACAAGACACGAGCACTCGTCAGAGAAGACATGAAATGTGTTTTTGTCTTTGTCTAACAGGCCTTGTCTCAGTAAAACAAACATTTCAGGTCCCTACCTCTCATCCAGACAGTCCTCGGTGGCTTTAAGGGGCTCTGAGCAGCTCTCCAGCGCTTTCTCCACTCGATTCTTAAAGGTGAGGAGCACCTCAGTCTCTTGCACAAGCTCCTGCAGTTTCTGGTCCAGCTCCTGCTTCCAGAACTTAATGTCTCTGGTTCTCTGTTCTGAAGGAAAGAATCACAGAAAGAGTTTAATCACAAATACTTAAGTTTTTTTTTACATTTGCAACATTTGGCAGAAAATTTTATCCAGAGCAACGTACAGGGGGAGCAGGTGGGAATTAGGTGTCTCGCTCAAGGGAACTTTCTGAAAATAAAACCCAGGAGCCTTTAATTACAAGACCGCTTCTCCAACCATTACGCTACATGAAACATCTACTATATAGCAGCAACACATGGACCACAATCTGCAAGTTCATCTATATCAGTGGTGTCCAGCTCCAGTCCTAGAGAACCGGTGTCCAGTTTGGCGATTTCCCTGATCAAGCTAAAAAAGAGTTCAGAATCACCAACTGATGTAAAAGATTTTATTAGACAGAGAAAGAATTACAGTTAACAAGTTAAGGTTTTGTGGAAGGCATACATTTCTCCTACTAAAGTGGGATCCTGAGAGAAAAGCGCTGAAAGTCAGATGTCCAGATGGATTTTAATGTCTGAAGATTTTTGCTGTGGCTTCTTTAAGGAGATTTGGTCAGTGGCTGTGGTTTTGCGAGTGTCAGTGGGTTTTTTTGGGGCGTGTCAGTGGGCGTGTTTTGAGTCATGTGACATGCCGCATGCTTGACCTGTTGACGTTTAAGTGATGCATGGTTGACGTGCTCATTAGATTTGAGATTTTTAGTAGTCTGTTATGTGTGTGTATGTGTGTGTGTGTGTGTTAGATGTGTGACAATTCAAGTCCGGAACAGATCGTTTCTGATAAGCTTTGCTGTGTTGGAGACTTTGTGTGAAAACAGATCCTAAGAGCTGTTTCAAAATGTGTCCAGTTCTGCAGTTTTAAATGTGTCATTCTGTGACCCCAGATACAATAAAGCACATGTTTTTCAACTCTCCAGTTCATTGCCAGGTGTAGTGAGTGTGCTTGAGTAGTGGAACTACCAAACTGTGCTGGAGACCTTCCCTCCTGGACCGACTTTGATGGACTTGCTAGGTTTACAGACCATGAGTTGCTGCTAAGTATAGAAACCCAGGACCACCACTGACCAGACATTATTTGGAAGTGGGACTGTTAGTGGGATGTGTATGAACAGATGAGCTATTATCTCATCTGCAAACCTACACATAGTGCCAACAATGAAGCATGAAACAGGAATTGTATACACTGTTAAAAACCCTATTACGAGGTGTTTTCCTGAGGTTTGAGGTAGATTAACAGTGCTACAGCAAATGTTCACCTACAAAGTGTAACTTCATTGTAAACAATGGCCAAAAGCAAGTTTAAAGAGATAAAATAAGTTTGAAAAGAAAAGCAATAATAAAATTAAATAAGAAATTTATAAACAATACAAATTAAGACTATTTATATAAACACATCAAAAAATATAATTAAAAAATCACCAATATAATCACACAGTTGCTTGTTTTGTGCAGTTCCTCATGAGTGTCAGAGTAACAGAATAATATCTGAAGGCTTAATGTTCATGATGCAGTTACCCAGCCTCTTGTTTGCATCCTGCTGCACACGTTTGGTTGACCTTTCACATTCCTCTATCAATCTCTTGCATTCATTGGTGAGTCGTTCAGAGCGCACACGCTCAGCCTCAGCACTCCCAAAATGCACCTGGTTTGATTGCTTCCACTCAGAAGGCAGAAACTTCTCAGGCAGTTCCATCACTCGAGACATTGCACTGTGAATCAGAGGCAAAATCAAGTGATAGTTACAGACGTTTTGTGCGAAGTAACAGCCAGGAAGTTACTACCAATTATCTTACCAGTTCCAGAGCTTTGCAGGTGAAAAGCAATATTTTAACCTGGATAAGAGACTGAACATGTGAGCAGTGTAGCTGGAGAAGGATGGGGGTGATGTGAGCAGGTTGAGCAGTTGATGGGTCAAACAGAGTCTTTTCTACTGAGGATTACAAATCAGGAATGAACCGGTTCTAACCTTTTATGGAATTAGAATAAATGGTGAATCTCCATAGTCAGGGCTTTGAGCATTAGCTGAACCAAAATTACTGAGCTCTGTTCCGTTGTAGTGTGTATTCTTGTACTTAGTGCTATTACATTTCTTTTGCTTCAGTTTTTGCTCTGTAAATTAAAACTGAAAATTATACTGAATATTAAAGATTGTATGAAATTCAACAATAAACCTAACCCATAACTTAATACAACATGCCATTTTAATTTAAATCCTAATACTGTTCATAATCCAGTTTTTCCAGGGGTAAAGTATATATAGAAAAGTATTAATATATAATGTACAGGGCCCAGATTGGTGGATAAATTAACAAATATGTTGATAATTTTATAATTAGTATTAAAGCCAAGCTTTTATACAATTGAAATTGCAGTTGAAAATATAAGTTGAAGAACCAACATTACAGGAATTAGCAAGTCACCTACATGTGAAAAACAAACGCAGAGCTACGGAAAAACGACTAAAAACATTTTCTAGCGAATATACTTAAGGGAAATAAGTTATTTTAAAATTGACAGAGACAAATCCAGTAAAGCTGTACAAGAAAGTGAATAAATGTATAGTATCGTCTCACCTCAGAGCAAAATTAGCTTTCAATTAGCCGAGTTAGCCTGCAATACTTTTACAACGAATACAACCTCGGTGTTTCAGCACGACAAAACAGAGACGGCGTACATCACAATTATGATATAATAATACTCCTGAGACCTGGCGGGTCTTACCTGTGCGTTTTATGGTCTTAAATGAGGAAATATTGTCCTTAAGGCTGCAACAGTCACCGCAGGATGTAAACCAACCGTTGATATAGCAACAAGCCTGTAGGCGTCACCCTGGGGGCGTGGCTTACCGTTTGGTTTTGTGTGCATCCAGTAATAAACACGCTGCAGAAATGCGAAATAGGTAATACCAAAAAATAATTTTATTTAACATAAACGTATTACATAATTCTCCATACATATATGAATAATAGAAATATGAATAATATATATTAGAAAATAGTTATAGATTTAAACACAGCACGTGACTAAAGATTTACATCTTTTTTTACAAGTATAAACAGAGTAAAATGTCAATAAATCTGTGTGCCACATATTCAAAAAACATACCACGGTGTGCATAAATAAAACATCATGAGGGCAGATCAGGCTTTAGATATGCTTTTAAATTCAGTCAGCAACTCACAGTTTAAGAAAAATTACTTCAAACAAAATAAAATTGCTAAAGTTCTCACCCCATAACTTGTACATGTTATATCCACAAAAAGCTAATTATTTTACACAAATGTGTCAAAAGCAATCAGTGCACCTTTTTCTAATACATTCCTATAACATTTGCACACAGTATTTCGCTGTAACAGTAATTTTAAAAGAAATGGAATTATGTAACAATAACACTGATGAGAAAAAGACTACATTAAAATAATGACAATCACAATAATGACAGCTGACATGGAAATTTTAATTTAAAAATAAGATAGAAAAAACACTTAAAAACTCCAAATTGAAATGTAAAATAACTTTAGGAAGATGATTACTTTCTTTGCTTGGGACTCTTAAAAGTGAGATTTGCATTTAAAACAGTTATGGGACCAGACATCACAGTTAAAATGTACAATAGCAGAAACAAAGAGAAAACGAGAACAAAGGACAATTTAGAACCAATAAGACGCCCTAATTGGTATCCTAGTAAAATTGCACTTGCTTGAATTTCTGCAGATACTGTAGTTATTTCTGAAGCAGGAAACAGGAACCAAGCATCTGCCACTGAGCAGCTGAAACATGTTTGCTGGTATAAAGGCAAAGCATGTGATCTTAACTGGCTACCGCCTGGTCCAGGCCATTAATATTCTCAGGCAGTAAACCTTCCTCAATCGCTGCTCTGGACTCATGAACCTGAAACAGACATATGAGAAAACTTTCCTTTACTCTAAAGTGATCAAGTGCATTTTCATTTTCAGTATATGCTGAGAATATTTAAGATTTTAATCACTTTGAAAGTACATAACCTAAATAAGAGCACAGTACATCGAAATTTAAACATTTTCATTAAACTCCAAACAGGAATTGAAAAAGAAGCTATATAGAACCACGACTAGATGTCAATGATCACTATGAAGTTACACATGGCCCAGCTGATGTCTGACTGAGGCCTGTGCAGCCTACCACTAGGTCAGATTATCAAAAACAAAACTTCATTGCTTTAGAATTATATGAATTATATGAAATTAGAATTCTGAAATTGATACCACACCAGCTTATAACACATCTGACTATACATCTCCCATTTGGTGTAGCTAACACTTATGTCATGTCAAGTTATAACCCTTTGATGTGTGAATTTAGCAATGCAGCCTTTGCAGCCGGCCTCATTTTCAAATAAAAAGATTAAATGCTTCAACACTACAGGAGCTAGACGTCTGAAAGTCATACCACATGATCCTGTTCACTTCAAATATCGTTCACCTAGAAGAGTCGACTTTCACTTTAAAAAGTCAACTCCGTTCAATTCAAAGAATTCTCTCTTGGTTCTGACACAAGTCATAATGAAAACAAATGAGTTTTAGCTAGTTTTGTGAATGCTCATTTACAGTTTCAGTTAGTTTTCCTTTTTGGCAAAGTCTCTTTTTTTTTTTTTTTTTAGTTTTCGGTAACGATAATAACCATGGTTGTTCGTCCAATCGTCGCTGGAGGAGATGCGAGCAGGAGGACCTGGCTGCAGCCATCAAATAAACAGTACTAATAGTATTATTAGCACTAATAAATAGTCAATCTTGGGCCTGATTTTGAGCTTTGATTTTGTATTCCCCCTCCCCCCACCCCCAATTATTAACTCATTAATTTTCATTGACAAAAAAGAATTCTTCACCTAGAAAACTGCACATTTAGCACAAATACTCACTTTAAAAGGTTCGCTAATGCCCACAATGCATTGCAGATTACTACTGTAATAGCAGAGTACGCATTCTGCCCCAACAACTGGAATTTCCTCTTTGCTCACATAAACCTGCAATAAAGGAAGGAAATCAGAAATTATTCAAATAAAAAGATTTATATTGGCAGACTTGATCATGGAGGCGGGTAGAATGTTACCTGTATGACCTCATCATTGAAGGCCACCTGGTCATCCTTCACCCAGGTGTAGGTGATGTAATCAGAAATGCTTTTGAAACCGACCTGGGGAGAAATGTGTCCTATCACTATCGTAATACAGCAAATCACAAGATCACTCCTCAGATTCCTTCCCTTCATTTTGACTCAGATCATCATGTGGTGTCATAAATCCTCACCTTATAAAGGCCAATCCAGTCCCAGGCACTGGAAGGGAAAGGCTGCAGTGAGCTATAGGACACCATGGCGTCCAAATCTGCACTCCAGTCGCCTACAGCGCACAGATGCACCAGTGGAATGTCGTACATCTTCCTTAGCTGAAAATGGTAATAGGGTCATATTAGAGGTTAACATATACAAATCAGCCATAACATTAACACCACCTGCCTGATACAGACTAGGTCCCCCTCATGCTCTGACTACAGTGCGACCCCTTTCTATCAGAGACAGCATTAATATTTTATACAACAGGAGCTCCTCTTTGGGTTGAGGCCAGACTGGCTAGCTTTCACTCCACCCCATGAATCAGTGAGTTTTGGATCACTTCTTGTAGGTCCCCGCAAGGACCTGGTGTTCTAGCCATCACAATAAGGCCCTCAGATCCTTACGCTCCTGCTTCCAGAACATCAACTTTAAGAACTGACTGTTCACTGGCTGCCTACTATATCCCAATCGCTAGACAGGTGCCACTTTAAAGAATTAATTAGAAAGTAATACATTTGTCAAATGTTATTCACTTCCCCTTGCAGTGGTTTTAATGTTATAACTGTTGTACATCTACAGGGTTTTTAGGAACATAAGAGAATAAATAAAACTGAGCAACCTATGAAGGACACTTTTCTGTATGTATTATAAATATTTATTTCTATACACTATAACAACTGGAAACTTCTGACAAAAACTCTGCGCAAACTGGTTTGATCTGGGGCCCCAGTCCAAACACAGCCGTGTATTTTTGAAGATTGCTCTTCTGTTCACACGTAAACAGGGATTTTTGTCAAAATTGTGCGAATATGTGAAGGACCTTAAGAGCTGCCTTATCATAAACAAAATGGAACTCTCCAAAATCAGGTCAAAACTGGTTTTGATACTGCCCACTTTCACCACGGCCACTGACATGCCCACTGACACGCCCATACACTCACTGACACACACATTGTCAAGCCCATACACGCCCTTAGACACGCCCATTGGCATGCACATTCATGTCCATGAGAGAGTTCCATCGCTCGCGCTCTCTGTTTGGGATCCCACCAACAGGAGAATTCTGCCTTTCCACAAAATTTTTAACATATAACTGCAATTTATATCTCTGTCTAATAAAACATTTACAAATTGGGGCAGCCATAGCCTAATGGTTAGAGAGGTGGGTTTGTGACCGAAGGGTCCCAGGTTCGATTCTCGGAACCAGGCAGCAGCTGAAGTGCCCTTGAGCAAGGCACCTAACCCCCAACTGCTCACTATGTACGTCGCTCTGGATAAGAGCGTCTGCCAAATGCTGTAAATGTAAATGTAAATTAGTTGGTGACCTGACCTGTCCTTGAAGAACTCGACACTCACAAAACAACAACGGTGATCCTCTATGCATCAGAAGATCCACTGCACTGTGTTTGTTTACAGGAGTGAGGTCATTTTCTGCAATGAATGAGCTCAAGTTTCCATAAGAATGGCGAGACTTCTCAAGACCTTCACTGCTGTCTGTCTGTGGCCTTCTTCCATCGCACATTAAAGGCCAACCGACCAAAATGAAGTCGCCTGTCAGTGTTGTAGAAAAAGCTGCTTCCACACTTTGATGAGGGGAAGTAACTAAGACTGTTTCAAACACTGCATTCAACACTGCTTTTGATATTGTTTGAAACTGATTTTTGCGTTAAGTTGTGGACAGAAATACTTTAAAAACCTCTCTAATGTAGAGTAATTTTTTTATAAAAAAAAACAAAAAATTTGTCTTTTCAAAAATGCCCAGATACGTGTGGAGGAGGCCTCTTTTGCAATAAATTTGCCAAAAAACTGCAATTCTCCACTTGATAGATTTTTTCCTTTATTATTTTTTTCCACAAGTTTGTTGCAAATGTTCGACTTATTTAAAGTATGCTGTTGGCATGTTCACATTGATGTACCTTCACTTCTGTTAACTGTTTGCTACTTTATCCTTATAGTTTTAGCAAAATGACTGACGGACTGTATCTGAGGTAAACAAAAATGTAATTTTCTAAAAAGAGGAAGAATTTAGCCTCACCTCCAGTCTAAAGATGCCAATGACAGGCTTATGGTCACTGACGCCATACTCCATGATGCTGGTATAGGTTTCCTGCACCACCTTCAAGGGGTATTTCTCCATCAGATCCTCTAATAGCTTCTCCTTCTTCTCTCTAGTCACATCATCATCATCCTCTTCGAAAATGTCCTCAGGTGGAGGTGGTCTGGGCTTCACCCACCATAGGATTCGATCACACCACGCAGGCTTCCGCTTTTTTCCACTGGGCAATCACAAACACAAAGACCTTTAGAGGAAAAATGCATGTTGCTGCTCTTACTGAGTGTTTGAATGCCTTCACTCTATGTACAATTTTACTGCTTTTACAAAAGCTCCTAAACAAATACACCAGCACTCTTAACCTCATATCAAACCCGAAACAGCTTAAATAAATCAAGAAACAGAAGTTTTGAAGAACTCAATTCAATTGACCATGTTAACGGACTCCAAGACACATGCAGCAGAAGGAGATCAGGTTGAAAATGCTGCAGTATTTCTTTACAATGAACTTTTAAATAACTTTTCCATACAGTGGTGCTGCAACTCAGATATTCAAGTTATGAAAATGGCCACAGAAAATATAAGAGCTTTATGAATCCTAATGGAAATCCTTGTGCATATGTCCAGTGCAACAAAGACAGATACAGAAACACTGTAGCCAAAATATAGACCAACTTGATAAAGTGCAGCTATTAAAATATTGAAATAGAATATAAAAACGAGTTAGGGATAAAAAGAAAAGCATATTAGTATGAATGAGTATGTATATCAGTTTCACAGTGTTACTGTATACAGTGTTTCAGTTACAATCAACAGAACAATACTAAAAGAACTTCAGAACTATAAGTACTTACAGTCAAACCCCGTTAGCTTTCCCCCGTTATCTCGCCAACCTCCGCTCTCGTCAGGACAGATTTCCTCCCATGTCATTTATTTCGTTACGACAGCTCGCCAACCCCGCCTCTCGCCAACTAATAGGGGTGAGCTAACCAGGTCTGACTGTACATACTCTTACTATACATTAAGATTAAATTATTGTTCCTCATTAACATAAAATGGAGGATTTTATTATGGATAAATCAATATGGATTATGATGATTTATGAATATTTTTTTTAACAAAATGTGTGGACAACTGGTCCAGCCAGTCCCCTTACATGTGCAAGGTAAATCTGTAAATCTGCCAATGTTCAACAAGAGCCATGTAACATGAAGCTTATTGTAGCGGAATAAAACCTTCAGAGCCATGATTCTAAAATATCGGAATGCTATGTAAAGTGTAAAACAGAATGCAATTGTTAGTAAATCTCATAAACCTAAATTTTATTCATAATAGAACATAGAAAACATATCAAATGTTAAGATATATTACTCTTACATTTAAAATTTTAGCTTTTCTTCACCCAAAAGTCCAGCAACTGGTCTCCTCAGTTCCCAGACATTGTTAAAACAAGAGGGGATGTTAATGTGTTCAAAATGACATTTTTCTAAAATGATACATTTGCTCAGTTTAAACATTTGATATGTTTTATATGTTCTCTATGTTCTATTGTAAATAAACTGTTTTAAATTACGTTTTTTAGTTTTTTAGAACTGGGGTTGTAGAAACTGCTACAAGAATGCATGTTCTATGAACAACACACCTCCTCAGTAAACAGGCTAACAGAATCAGACGCATTCCATTATAGTTACTACATCTATAATCACCTTACGTGCAATCACCTTATAAATGCATTAAGTCTTAACACAATGGAACGGGAGGGAACAGTTCACCCTGTGCAATGTGAAATGGGGCTGATCAGAGTTAATGTGGGTAGTAGAATCAGTTCAGCTCTGGACAGAAAGACTAATGAATTGTTTTCATCAACCAAATGAGAGCGGACTGCAGGAAAGGGGATAGGGAAGTGTGAGTTTTTCCACAGATTAAGAACATGGGGAATTTAAACCTTACTTAAGAACAAACCAAGCCTTCTGTACCCTGCAAGGGCAAGAGAGAACGAACATGAGAACCTGAAAGAAAAAATAACTTTGGAAGGGGTTTAAATATAACATCAATAAAGATTTTAATTTTTATATTGTACTTCATATTTAATGGCATGTAAATCAACATGGACGTAAATTACTCATGAGTTATAACAGGGGTGGGCAATTCCGGTCCTGGAGGGCAAAGTTTGGTAGTTCCCAACACACTCACTACACCTGTCAACGCACAGGTGAGTTGAACCAGGTGTGTTTGAACATGGAGATCACAGGACCACAGATGCCCATCCCTGGTTTATACGTTTTTAAATATTTTAAAATATAAATTAAAATATATTTATATAAATGATTTTGACAAAATCTGCAATATTTTGGCACATGTTTGCATGTATGTTTATAGACAAGAAAAACTGCCCACCTTGAGTCATATTTATCTGAGTTCAAGTCAAATTTATAGGTGGGTTGAAAATTGAGAGGTCCTTCTTCAAATTGCTGCAGTTTAGGCACCTTCTTCTTCATTATAGTCAGCTGAAAAGAAATCAGACATTACAATACAATGTTACAGCCTGAAATATCAATTAAAAAAAAGCAAAGTCCAATAATTAGGGACATTTTGATCGGACATTTAAACTGAACCCAAACCGAAAAGGTAAAAAAAGATACAGAGGGGGAAACTAAATTCATGGCTTTGGATGAGCAGCCAATCAGTGTAGAGAATACAGGATCTCACCATCTATTGGAGCTATAATAAGCCCCGCCCCCTCCAAACTACATTTTAGACACTGCCCTACCAGAGCTTTACAGCAAGGTTCTCCTTCACCTACAAGGTGTTTTATCAAATGTGACTGTGATTAGATTTACTACAGACATTTGAAGTCTGATGTTCAATTTAAAACGTGTTGTATTGAAGCACATCATATTGTCTGGTCTCATACAGCAGAGTGTGTAAAACAGGCAGGCGAGGACATGCTGGTACTCGGAAACGGGTCTACGTCATTTTGTAAAACAATGTGAGAATTCAGTTGTGGAGCAGATACAGGGGGTCCTCGACCTACACCCGGGTTCTGTTCTCCGTTGTGCCGTAAGTCGAATTTTGACAAAGTCAAAACCACTAACATACGTTTACGTTTACCTCTGTCAGTCCACAAGATGGAGACAATCATGCACCTGAGTCTATGTATAATAAAATTAAAACAATTTAAAAATAATATAAAAATAATACAAATAATATTATGTCAAACTTATGTCAAAAGTCAAGGACCCCCTGTAGATTGAATTTTAAAAACTTTAATGTACCTGAAGAGGGAGCTGTGACACTGTTATGAAGGAAAATACGAATATCAGATCAGGACTCGGAATCAGAAACTCAATATCGGGGCAAAAAAAAATGATCGGGACATCCCTACCAAGAATGTTAAAGATGTCATTGATGACAAGAGTGGGACTTCTTAGCATGTACCTGGTCCTTAGACCACAGCAAGTTGAAATTCTGGCTTGTGATACAGTTGCGAATGAAATGCATCCCATGGTCCTCAACGCGAAAATTCAAATCTCCAAACCAGAAAATCACCCTAAACAGCAGAGACAGCACAGTTAGCTGAATGAACAAATCTATCAGCCCCTCTGTGATAGTCACCATTCTTTGCACTATATTTAAGCTCACTGACTTGTGATCTTCAATGGATGGAGCTTTATTCCCCTGAAAAGTCTGAGAATCCAGGATGTACTCGAACTCGTCCACTCTCTCTGAGGCATATTTCATGTGGGCAGCAAGGTGACAGTTGAGAAAACAGAGCATATGGCCATAAAAGGACAGGCGGATGGTCACCCCTCCTTTATTACCCTAAAAAAACAAAGATACTGGCATCAGTACAAGAGAAAAATGTCAAATTGTAACTAGACTTTGCTGCCCAGGGCATGCATGACCTTTTTCCACTGGCACACTTTTCACATTTACACAGACGTACCCAATACCCGAAGATCCCAGTGCGGGTATACGTGACCTGGATATCTCTGATGAAGGGAACGTGTTCTAACTTTGAAAAGAGCAGCAGGAGCAGGCCCTGCATCCTTATGGATGATACCTGGGTTAGGGATGGAAAGAGAACAGCCATGTTAGTTTAGGTAGTGAATAAAAATTGAAAGTGACGGTCAGTCATTGTGAAAACATTAACCCCATTACACAAGGTGCACAACAGTGAAATATGACCATTGACCCATCCACACGTAGAGCAGGGGGCAGCTATCAAGGGCACCTAGGGAGCAGTGTTGTGGGACGGTACCCTGGTTAAGGGTAGTTCAGGGAAACCTGAAGTGGCCCAGTGGTTAGGAACGGTTATGAACGATTGAAGGGTTATATATATTTTTCATAAATATATTTTTACAATAATCAAAATTTATTTTAAAAAATATTTTAATAACCTTTTAATAATTTTTTTATAAATAAAAAGTTTAATAATAATAATAATAATAATGTTTTCTGAGATTTTGTTTTGACTTTTAATAGCTCATTTAACAAAAGATTTCAAGTTGCAATGAGTCTGAAGCTGCACTTGAACCAAGTGGGAAATGTGTCTCTGCATTGGACCCGAACTATGGAGCATGTGATGGCTGTTCCAGCCAGGGGACTGAGCCTTGGTCAGGATCAATGACACGCAACATCCACACCATGCATGTTGTTTAAGATAGTAGAATATATTAATTAAATTTTTGATTAAACAACAATAAAAAAGGTACACAGTTGGTCTCCCACCATGTGCCCTGTCATCAGCACAAAATATGTCTGATAAACAATAAAATTCGCTTTTCGATTTGCTTTTACAACTCGACTACTGAATATATCCCACCCCCCTGACAGGAGCCACTGTAGTTATTACATTACAGAGGCAATGTTACTCACTTCACCTGGCAGTGGTGTTAATGTTATGGCTGATCAGTGTATGCTGAAACAGAAATAGAAATGAAGAATTACTTTAATATAACCCAAAGGAGCAAGTGTGTTCATGAACAAGTGACTCCAGGAATCTTCAAATGCCAGATCTGCTACAAACTTCAGAGGTCCTGCCTTCACTTCCTGTAGACTGGGAGAAGACCACAACATCAGTAGAAGCTTAGTCCAACATTTTTTTTAATACTAATAATTACACAAACATATTTAGCAAAAATTCATTAATAAAAGAAAAAGTTTTACAATTACTTTAAGAAAGTAATATAACACGGTTGAACACTTAAAAGTTTTAAAATAAACAAAAACATTTTATAATTTGTATTTATAAATCTTCACATTAGAGTGGATTTAGATTTTAAAAAGATTTTTGTATTACAAAAAGGATATTAAAAAATACAAAAATTATAATAGATAAAAAAAATACATTATTTAATTTATTACATTTTACTAAACAAATAAACAGCATGTTATTTAATATATATGGTATAACATAATATATTATATATATCATTATAGAATGTTCAGTTATAAGCTTTAAATATATATATATA
>JBBIGC010000001.1:15805842-15830025 GCA_037576955.1 Lepidarchus adonis
CTTGATTGTAGTTGCAGGTAGACCAGTCAGCAGTGAGTTGCAGTAGTCCAGACGAGAGAGAACCATTGCTTGGACCAAGAGCTGAGTGGAGTATTCTGGAGTATTTTACTGTGGCCTACACTTGGCAGAGGATTTGACATGGTCAGTCCATATGGACAAAACAGTGACGAAAGCACAGCAGCACATCTTCTTTCTCAGGAGACTGAAGAAAATTGGCAAGAGTCCCTGCATCCTCTACTGCTGTGCCATCAAGAGCATCCTCACTGAATGCACCACTTCCTGGTGCGGCAACAGCACTGCCTACAACCCCAGAGCTCTGCTGAGAGTGGTGCGGTGCTCTGAAAAGATAATTGGATGTGAGCTTACCCCCCTCCATGACATATAAGGAAGTGATGCCTGAGGAAAGCGAGGAGGATGATCAGAGACTCAAGTCACCCCAGTCGCAATTTCTTTAAACTACTCCCATCAGGCAGGAGGTATCGCAGCATCCGGTCCCGTACCAGCAGACTGAGGGACAGCTTCTTCCATGAGTCTGCTGAACGCTGACCATGAACACACACACACGCACCCCACAGACACTCTGTCACTTGCACTATACACTGAACTCCATATTGCACTCCATACTGCACTCTGCACTCCATACGACATATTTTGCCATTCATACTACATATTTTGCCATTCATACTACATATTTTGCCATTCATACTACATATTTTGCACTCCGTACTGCATATTTGCACTCCACACTGCCTTCCCTTTTTATTGCAAACAGTCTGAATGTGTATATATATATGCACATACATACACATACTTACACAAGTGTGTACATAAACAGATTTACACATGTATATACATGCAAATTCATGTACATATATTTATCATTCTCTATTTCTTTATACTCTTATATTGTAAACCACTGTGCTGTGAAGCTTGCACACAAGAATTTTACTCATGCGTACTGTACTAACGTACCAGTAATGTGATGTGACAATAAAGATTGATTTGATTTGATTATGATTTGATTGTTTTCTTCTTTTATTTTATTTTATTTTGTTTTCATGGCTTTGTGTTTTATTTTGTTTTTTATATATGTGCACAGCACTTTGGTCAACTGTGTCAAGTGCTATATAAATAAAAATGGAACTGAATTATGAAAGTGCTTTTTTAGGGACTGGCCCATACAGGCAAAGCTCAGAAACATATTACTGTATTTTCTGCCCATGAGCACTACTTCCTCAATCTATCCAAAGGCTTCTGGTTTAGGTTG
The DNA here is from genome assembly GCA_037576955.1 of Lepidarchus adonis. Lineage (NCBI taxonomy): Eukaryota > Metazoa > Chordata > Actinopteri > Characiformes > Lepidarchidae > Lepidarchus > Lepidarchus adonis. Next base: position 15,807,110 of record JBBIGC010000001.1, read on the forward strand.
ACTGGCTGCTCTACATTACCCATAGGTATGTCAGTGTGTGTGAATGGTTGTCACTGGGAACATACGAGGAAAACTTTTGCAACAAGGCCGTTTTTCTCAAACCAATCCTCATGTATGTAGTAATGGGATAGTGGGCAAACGCAAAAGAATGAGTTAGTAATAATAATATCGGATATAAATGCAGTATATTAATATTAATGTACAACACAGTAATTATGAGAACCTGTGCAGAATAAAACGGGGGAAACATCTGAAAGGTTTTGGGACTGAAAGCATGCCTTAACATAGTTTTGAAATAAAAACACATATTTTAAAAAATATATTCATGGGGCCATTTAATTTATCAAAAGCCTAAATAACTGCAAAGAAGATACATTTCATCAGCAGATTTATTTATTTGTTTTAGTATTATTATTTCATTAATTTGTTTGTTTTTATTATTTTGTCATTTTAGCATTATATAATGACTATTGTTTTATAATTTCTCCAATTGAAGTATGCAGCATAAAAAATAACAGTAACTCTGTTCGCATGATAATCTGTGTTCGACTTCTTCTTCTTCTTCTTCTTCTTCTTCTTCTTCTTCTTATTATTATTATTATTATTATTATTATTATTATTATTATTATCATTATTATCATTATTATTGTTATATTGTAACCTATTTGCAACATTCTTCTCGGTATTTTTTTCAAGGCTTTTATTTTGGCGTACATTTCTCACCCGGAAGTCCGCTCAGATTTAGCCAGTTTAGCCTCCTGTCTAAAGAAGGTTTTCATTGAAGAAAACCTTTGTACTCGTGCATCTGTATGTTGAATGAGGTTCTGTTCGTTATATAAGGTAAAACATGCTTACACTAAATATGATGTATCATAACGAGTTTGTTTAATTAGCGCAATTAAGCTATGCTAACTCACCGGTCCCGAGGTGTTGTAAACACGGAAACTGAGCGACTAAAATAACGAGCAGATGGAAAATGTGTGATCAAAGTAGTAATTAAATGTTTGTAGATACGACGGTGAATCAGTAAATAGAGGTACGTTAGTAATTTGTAGGTGTTTATTCAGGTACATATGTGATTTGTTGTGTTTACGTTCTCTCCGGTTGGTTTTAGCTTCAGCATCAGTGCCCTTCTTTATTAATAATAAAAAATAAAATAAGGTATTACTGTTGAGGTCAAAACAAGATCTGGAAGATTATAAAAAAAGAAAAAGAAAATATATATTGATTTCTGTTGTTGCAGTATATGAAATAAATAATTATACTTAATATGGATATAGATTTGGTGGAAGATAATGTCCCAAAATCAGTGAAGGAACTGAGGAAAAAATTGGGATTGGATTTTATAAGATTACAATAAACTGAAGTGTTAAACAAAATCAACATTACAGTACTTAAGAGGGTTTGAAATGACTTGCACCACTTCAATATTCAAAAAATATCTGTGTTTAGATGAAGAAAAGTAAGACAAGACCCTGATTTCAGTCAAGGAGACACTGAAAGAGAGACTGACAGAAGAAGAGCCAGGTGTGTTGAATCTGATCTCTCCAGGGTGGTAGATCCCCAGCACTGAAGTCCTGCCCTACTTTCTTCTTACATCTCTACCTTTCAATCTTTCTTACAAGCGGAGGTTGTACTGTTCACGCTGGTGTTGAACAACAAGCTTTAACAAGCTTATGATAGTCTGATTAAACTTACAGCGCTGGAGAGTATAAAACAATCAGACAAACCTGAAAGTGTCCAACTTTTGCTCTAGACTGACAGAGCTCAGTGCACCGGGCAATGCCTCCTGCTCCATCTTCACACCTGGCAAACACAGTTATAGTGATGGGTGAAATAGTCTTAACGCTACATCCCAATAACTGATGGTGTATTGTGGGTGATGATATAAATGAGGATCTAAAAAATAATTCAATCAGTGTCTCTTTCTGTCCATACAGTCCTGAGAGCCTTTTTGATATAGTAGAACTTAATCCTGACCATCACACACTAAACCAGAGCTCTTCACATCTGGACCCTGAATCCAGTTTCCGCTCCTGGATTTTTTTAATCACCAATAGTCACTGAGCTGTGAGTGGAGCTGATTGGCCACCTACAGTCATATCTATTGGTGATTACTAAATCCAGGAGCAGAGTATGGAATAGGAATTTTATTCCCAAATTAAACACAAACACTTCTCCCTGTTCTCTGCATCTTCCTCTCTCACGTCAACCGCCTGCATGTCGTCTTTCACTACATCCACAAACCTCTTCTCCTCCTGCCTGGCAGCTCCATCCTCAACATCCTTTTCCCAATATCCTCAGTCTCTCTCCTCCACACACGTCCAAACCAGCGCAATCTCGCTGCTGACTTTGTTTCCAGCTGTCCATCCTGAGCTGTTCCTCTAATCATCTCTAATCCTCTCCATCCTCCTCACTCCCAACAGAAACCTCAGCATCTTTAACTCCACCTCCAGCGCTGCTGTCTCCAACCCGTGTAACATAGCCGGTCTCACTACAGTCCTGTAAACCTTCCCTTTCACTCTGGCTGGTACCCGTCTGTCACAGGTTACTCCTGCTAGGTGTTTACAGGACTATATCAGAATGGGTGAGGCTGCCCCCTCAGGCTGTGGGGAAAAAAACTTTCTTCTCCCAGCGGGAGGAAATTTAAATTGTGTGTAGTCTTGACATAACTAATCTCTTATCTAAATAATTTTCCGTCGGAGGAACATTTGATATTAAAAACTTATTATGCCATGTTTAAATTGAAGCCCTTGGGTTGGGTGAGGGTCCCGTCAGCATGACCTATCCTCATTACCTGACCAACTCACAGGTTCACCCAACTGGCCTGGGCTTTTATGAGAAGACCTTTACAGTGTTTTGACTAGTGACTGCCCGTCACATTTTCTCGAGGGGTGGTCCCCTTCCCCAACACTCCTGCCACTCTTCTCCACCCACTCCACTCTGCCTACACTCTCTTTCACCTCTTTTCCACAATCCCCATTACTCTGGACTGTTGAATCCATGTATCACCAGGATCCTGAAATGACGATTTTTAGCCAATAATAATGCAATTACATTAGCACCATCCCACTACACTGCTTTACATGTGCATATATCATGGGTTACATGCAGAGGTCACATTTTGTTGTGGTTCACTTTGGGTGATGGTGTGTTAACAGTGACAAATATGTCAGAGATCCGTTCCTATGGTGCAACATAAGATTTTCATTCGTAAGTCAGAACCCACATACATAAGCAGCTATGTGACTCTCATGGAGCATGAACATCACCATCTTCCTCGTAAAGTGCCGTATGAAGACGTATTCATCTGTTTCGCTCTGCAACTAGTTCCTGCACATACGTTGTTTTAAAGTTGCAAACGCCGTATGTCGGAATGATCGAACTTTCTTAATACATTTATGGGAGATGGCGATAATAAATCCAGTCCAACGTGACCGAGGACTTCCTGTAGTCACTTTCACAAGATGGCACAGACCTATGGCACTTACTGCTGTCAAGATTTTTATTTAGACCAAAGGGTGATTACACTTTATCTTTACACTTCTCTTACACATATGATTTTAGTGTTTTCTCACTGCCAATACTTAGAGCAGTATAACTAATGGGAATGTGTGAAGAGGGTAGACAGATGGGGGACCTTAGCCTCTCCAGCTGTCATCTTTAGCTGTTTACTTTATAGGGTGATCTTTTATGATCATGTACAGTACTGTGGTGCTGCTTTTTACCTCGTAGTGACTGGATTTCCTAAGCAGTATTATACTTTATGTTTAATCTGCCTTGTAATGTTCTGTTTCTTGAACAGGTCTGTGGAGTGTCCAGAAGCAGAAGTCCAGTTTTAAAGAGGGCCCTTTTCTTCCAGCTATACATTCATGGAGATGGCTGCTTGACCCCTGAAATGCACAAAATTGTGTTCAGTGAGTATATATTTTACACATTCAGAAAGATCTATCAGTGTGATATTACAATTGTGTCCACAGATTTCTGCCAGTAATTCATTCTTAGCACTAGCGTTGGGAATTTTCACTTCATTTCCAGTCTAGGTAGGAGTCGTGGATGTTCATTCAAGGCAATTTTAACTGATTAGAATCAGATTGTTTCAGTCACGCTGTAAATACATGGCTTTGTGGCAGCGCTCAGTTAAAATATCAACAGTGTGGAAATATTTTAAACTGGAAAATGAAAGCAGTCCAGTGGCCATGTGTACAGTCTGTAATACGAGCATCTTGTAAGATGGTAGTAATAGCACTGCAATTAATACTACCAATCTGATACCACAATTTAACAATAAACACTCAACAGTTTACTCAGGAAACTTGCACTGAAGCAACACACTTTTAAGCGGAGAGTGACATTTTTTAGAAACCGATCAGTGTAGAGAATATAGGATCTCACTGTCGTTTGGAGCTAGGATAAGCCACACCCCTTCCACACTACATTTCAGACACTGCCCTACCAGAGCTTTACAGCAAGGTTCTACATCACCTATGAGGTGTTTTATCAGACGTGGCTGTAATTAGATTTACCTAAGATATGTGAAACAGTAATGGGTACTGTCTCAACCTGCATCACCATAAGCAACTTTTCAAGGAACTAAATACAGTTTATTTTTGTAGGCCTTTTTGCCTTCTTTTTACAAGTGTCATTTTTCAGACTCTGAGAGTACTTTAATCATAGTATATTGCTTCTTAACTGCAACCAATCAACTTCACGTTTTAAGTCCTTGTTGTGCATACACAGTATTTATTAACATAGAGTAAATGGATTACTAGTTGTCCCATTTTATTCATTTTATCATTCTTTGCATTTATTCTTCTTCCCAGATGCCTAATGTTCGTCCAACCAACTCTTCTCCTCCACCTGTGAGTGGAAATGTAGAAGACACCCAGCACTCTTATCAAGCGTATTCAGAGATAATACATTCATTACCTACAGTGATCTACAATGGGACTGCTGCACAGAAAAACATGGCCCAGGCTGTGCTTTTACCTCCTCCTGGACGCCTTACACAGCAGAATGTGCTGCACACTGCAGATGTGGTGGTAAATGACAGGCCAGTAGAACCACCTCACCGTGACATATGTGGAGGGACCTCAACGGATGCCGCCCAAGAATGTACTCATGAAAGGAAAAGAGAAGAGGTCATCAAGGAGATAGCTCTCAGCAGCGAGGTGTTCATTGGTCCACCATGTCGACCAGATACAGCAATAGAGAAAGAACTGAGTGATTTTTATAAAGAGATTGAGGAGCTTGATCAGCAAGACTGTGATGATGGTGAGAGTTTCTCTCAGTCTTGTTCACCGGCACTACTACCAGCAACCAATCCACTTCCCAGAAAAGATGCCTGGGTGACGGATCATAAGAACACCTATAGGCCTTATACAGCTACTCGACCTCAAAGGGACAATGGAAGATGGAGACCACAGTCACGCAGTGATATGACGTGGGATGAACCGTATAATGTTCAGTGGCAACATCCGCCACCTACGCATTCGCATGGTCCACCAAAGACCCAATTTCAAGAACCACAGCAGTTCTTTCCTCCACCACCACCTGGGAATCCCATGCCAGCTCCGTACTTCGAGCCTCGGTTTGACAACTACACTCAAGCTGACAAAAGCTGTTGGTCCTCATGGGATGGTCCCCATTTCTCACTTGGTTATGACAGAGGTCTTTCATCATCTAACTGCTCTGAGTCGTATGAGCAGCATGAAAGATGCCCACATGCTCAGCAGCATTATGTGGAGCAAACCTGTTATGAGCAAAACCAGTACCAGCACAACAGCAGCATATGTTTGGCTCTGATTTTGATGAGGGGTGTTCCAGGTTCTGGGAAGTCAACATTGGCAAGGTGAGTTCTGTGAATGGTGGTAAATACTGTAGTCTTTTAGTAGTGGTTTAGGTTGACTGGCTGCTCTACATTACCCATAGGTGTGAATGTGCTTGAATGGTTGTCTGTCTCTGTGTTGTCCTGTAATGGTTTGGCCTCCTGTCCAGGGTGAACCTTGCCTTGGGCCTATAGTCAGCTTGGATTGGCTCCAGCTTCCCGGATAACTGCATTGGATAAGCGGTTTGGAGAATGAATGAATAATGTAAGACATTATTAATTCTAGGGGTGTGACAAAATATTGATTTGGCGATATATCGTTGCTTGCGTGATATGATAATTGATATGCAGGTGCCAATATCGATATTTTAATTAATTAACATTTGCTGTCAATTTGACTCACTGCCGTTACTATTTCATGTCTCCTCTGGGTGGTGCTGCTCAACTGCGTGCAGGGCATGGGTGAAAATTAAAGAGGAACTTTCCAATAGGTAGATAGTAAAGAAAGCTCTGCAGCCACATTTAAATCTAAAGTCTGACTTTGGCTTTTAGAACATTGACGGGACAGAGTGTGCATTATTTTGTGGCAGGTGCATTTCTGTGTGTCTTTTTCTGGCACAGTTTCATGAATGAAGCTACAAGTGAATGAAGCTGCATGTGAACCTGGTCAACGTCAGTAAAACACACATCGCTGGTGAACTTCAAAAGGGGGAAAGACCCAATAATGAAAGTGTGCAAAATTGCTTATCCCCACCAATATCTAGAGTTTGCTGAACTGTCTAATGCTCCATAATTTGTCTCAGTACACAAAGGGTTAAATTAGAAGCTGTAGCGGAAGGTGTGTTTCACAGGGAGCAATGCATTGTGGACTACATAGTGTCTGGTGCAAGAAAATATGTGGGTAATATGGGCGGAAAAGAGGCGGGAAGAGTTGCTTACTGGGAGTTGTTGTTCAGTTGTTAGCACAATGTTAGCACAACTTGCCAAGTGACAAGTCGCAAGGTTAATATGCGAAAGGTAAGAATAGCATTGCTGTTACTTATGTAAATTAATACATAAGTGTTTCTGTGATGTATTGCTGTCATTGTCGAGCAATATATTGATTGTCACAGAATTGATGTATCGCAATATTATCGTTATCGAGGGCCACATATCGCATATCACGAGAAAACCTGTGACTCTCACCCCTAATTAATCCACTAACACATTTTATGTTTCTTTGCAAAATGAGAAATATGTTTATAGTTGGTTAGTGCTGTCGCCTCACAGCAAGAAGGTGCTGGGTTCTATCTATTAGTTCGCCATAAGTGTCTTTCTGTGTGGAGTGAACAAGCACTCACTGTTTGAGTCTGTTTCCTCTGGGTTCTCTGGTTTCTTTCCACTGTCCAAAGGCCTGTGGTTAAGGTGAACTGGCTACTCTACATTTCCAATAGGTATGTGAGTGTTTGTGTGAATGGCTGTCACCAGAGAAACTGATGCAACAAGACAATTTTTCTCAAACCAATCCTCATGGATTTTTCCATGTGGTACATATTTTACACATTGTCTTGGATTTATTAAGTGGTTTGGAACCTTTAAGGAACACAGTAGATTAAGCTTTCTTGTTACTCTTTACTTCTTTTAAAGCTTTTTGATAAAGCAACTTTTTTTCAGGCAAATATTGTCCAGTGGTCCCAATGGGTTAATACTGAGCACAGATGACTACTTCTTCCAAGAGGATGGTTATTACTTCGACCCAACTCGGCTTGGGGATGCACATGACTGGAATCAGAAGAGAGGTAAAAAAAAATAAAAAAAATAAAGTGTGTGTGTGTGTATATATATATATATATATATGTATATATATATATATATATATGTATGTTAACATCTCTTTGTGGGATTATGCTTTAGACAATAAGTTTTCGTTATTTTTCTCATCACTGGTTTGCATGTAGCACAAGTAGCATTAGCAGTTTAAGTAGCCTAAACATTAGCTTGTGCGCTGCTGCTTCTGGCTCCTTTTAGCTCATCCAGCCATGCGATTGGTTACTCTGTTCCAGCCACGCGATTGGTTCGGCACAGTGCTATTCTCATGAACATGAATGGAATTAGTTTTATTAATGTTATTTCAACCATGTCTTATACTTAATCGGGATATTTAGGATTATTGATTTATCGCCCAGCTCTACATCTAGGGTACACTGGTGCTTGAAAGTTTGTGAACCCTTTAGAATTGCATTTTATTTCTGCTTAAATGTGACTGAAAACATACTTTTAGACAGGTCTTAAAAGTAAAAAGAACTCAAACTAATTAGAGAGGAATATTTCAACTTTTTATTTACTTGCTAAAGAAAGTGATGCAGTATAACAGAAACGCAAATTCTCCAGTCCAGTTAATAAAGTCCCCTGAGGCATGTCAGTGTGATGGCCAGGTGTGTTGGATCTGAACTCCCCAAGGGTGGTAGATCTCCAGGACTGGAGTTGGGTATTATACAGCTGTGCTTGAAAGTTAAATTATTATATTTGGTCATGTATTTATCGGAGAGAAAAAAAGATCCAGTCACATAATCTGCTGTTTTTAGTCAGTGAGAGGATAATTGGTTGTGAGTGGGGGAGCCTGATCACACACACAACATTTGTGTATGTTTTTCATGGCTGCAACAAAGGAGCTGTCTGAGGATTCCAGAAAAAGAGTTGCTGATGGCCATAAATCATTTGGACATTTCTGTTTAAGAACCCACTCATATCTGTGAAAATAACAATATTTTTGTTTCATTAATTTAACAAGGTTTTCTTCATCTACTTTTAGGACTAGCTTGAAAATCAGATGTTGTTTTAGGTCACATTTCTATAAAAACATATACAAACTTTCAAGCACCACTGTATGTCCATGAAATACAAAAGTATGTGAACCTCTATGATTATGGGTTAAGGTTTATGCTCTGTTGGTCTAATAGACTTAATATTGAGAATGTTTTATTCCATTTAGAACATTTATGTCCCTGAATCAGTTTCATGCTTATTTTATCTTTTTCAGCTAGAGATGCTATGTTGGAGTGCTGTTCACCTGTTATTATTGACAACACTAATATTCAGGCTTGGGAAATGAAGCCCTATGTGGCATTGGTAAGTTACTGTAATGCCTGCTTTATGAGATTTATGAAAAATGACCAACATCGTTGGTCAGCTACACATGCACCTAGCCGAGAACTGAATAATTTCATATTTTATATGTTTTAGTACTGTGATTAAAAAAAACTAAAACATTTTTGTTGACTTTGCAGGCTTTAGAGTGTGGATATATAGTGGAGTTTGTTGAGCCTGACACCAGTTGGAAATGTGATCCTGCTGAGTTAGAAAAGTAAGTGCATGTTTTTGACATTATACACTTTGAGCCACCAGGGAACCTGCGATTTCCTATTAGGTTATTGTTGGTCACATGTGAATGGACAAGAATGGCTTATGAATAATTTTTTCCTGTGTCCTGTTTCCCTTCATATCTACATGCTCATGTAACAGAATTGTGTCCCTTTCAATGTCCTACAGCTTCTGTACAATTAACCAATCAAAAACCGGTCAAAACTGAGAGAAATAATGCAAATAATGGCCAACCAGTGTCTATAAATAAACATGGCAAGACTAAGTAGGTACATACAGTTGTGCTCATAAGTTTACATACCCTAACATAAGTTATCATTTCTTAACCATTTCTCAGAGAATATGAATGATACCACAAAAACTTTTCTTTCACTCGTGGTTAGTGTTTGGCTGAAGCCATTTATTATCAATCAATTGTGTTTATTCTTTTTAAATCAGAATCACAGCACAAACTACCTAAATAACCCTGATCAAAAGTTTACATACCCCTGTACCTAATACCATGTGTTGTCCCCCGTTGCCCCCAATTCTTGCTGCAAAAAGCCTCCAGTTTATAATAAGATATTTTTCACAATATCACCCACCCCTACATACAAATATCTGGGCAGTGACCAATATGTGGTATGAATTGGATATATTTATTTTCAGATGTAAAGGGAGCATACATGTAATTGCAAAATTGGCTGTTTTTATTTTGTAATTTAAAAAAATGAATTTAAGTCATTTTTAATCATTTTCATCATCATTTTTCTGCTTGTACACAAAAGGGTACACTACTATATTTTCTGAGATTTTGGTACAAGATCCATAAAAATACAGGTAGTGTTGAGGCAGAGTGGTTAGGACCTTGCCTTTGAGATCAGAAGGTTGCTGGTTCAAGTCCCGACCCAGGCTACCGATGAGAAACCCCTGAGCAAGGAACCGTTCTGCTACACTGCTCCCAGAGAGATGTTAAAAGGTCACATTTCACTGTGGGGCACTTTGTGTGATGGTGTGTTCACAATAACGAATCATCACTTTCAGCTGAATACAATCAGCAGTTGTAAAAATATTGAATTGTTTTCTCACATTGTTCAATATACTGCTACTTGTGTTGAATATATACTTTCACCCCTATTGTTGATTCATTCAGAATAATTACAAACAGATGGTTATAGATTAGTCTTTATCCTTCAAGTGAGGTTAGGGTGAGAATAGGACCTGGACACAGAAGTAATGGCCACATGTAAATGGAAGGGATGTCCTATGGAAAAAGACTTTTGGCATTTGATGAAATGCGCACAAAAGAAAAGACTTGTTGAGGAAAAGAGCATCTTTTATTTCTGTAACTTTAATTCCATATCTTTATGCTCTTCCATCATTTTTAGGAATTGTTTAAACCTATTTTTACATTTTACACATTGAATGACTGCTGAGTATGATAATGTGCAATTTAAATAAACTTGGCATTTTCCTTACTGTATTTGGAAGACACTCTTATGCAGATCAACATACACAGTGGGCAGTAGGGGTTAGGTTCTATTTATCTTGCTGCTGTTTCCAGGAATTGAACCAATGACCCTTTGGTCACCAACCTACTGCTCTAACCATTAGGCCACAGTGGCCGGGCCGGGCAGGGCCGATCCGAGCCAGGCAGAGCTAATCCGATCTGGACAGGGCCGATCCGATCCAGGCAGAGCCGAGCCGATACGAGCTGGGCCGCGCAGAGCTGTGCAAAGACGGTTCGAGCCAGGCCACACAGTGTTGGGCCAATACGAGCTGGTCAGAGCCAATCTGAGCTGTGCTGCGCAGAGCCGGGCCGATCCAATCCGAGCTGTGCAGAGCCGGGCCGATCCAAATCGAGCTGTGCAAAGCCGGGCCGATCCAATCCGAGCTGTGCAGAGCCGGACCGATCCAATCCGAGCTGTGCAGAGCCAGGCCGATCCAATCCGAGCTGTGCTGTGCAGAGCCGGGCCGATCCCATCTGAGCCGGGCTGTGCAGAGTCTATCCAAGCAGGGCCGAGCCGGGACACTGAAGCTGCAATAAAATGAGCCTCCTGACTACTCTGTATTCCAAGTTTAACTTCCCAACAGCACAGTGTTTTCTGGTGTGTTGCCTGTAGTATCTCAGTCAGTACCGTCATGTATCTGTTATTGCTAAATATATAAATAACTGGTGAGCTCACACTTTTGAAAGCTGGTGTTTTTAGTTTTGCATCGTCTGTAAACTCTTCCATTTGTTTTTACCAGGAAGAATAAGCATGGGGTTCCACAGGAGACCATTGCGAAGATGCTTGATCGTTTCGAGCGCCCCATCAATGTGGACATTGTGATGAACTCCTGCCAGCCTCCTCATAAAAGCAAGGAGCATGTTTATAAACCTCGTGGACAGAGGAGATGAAGTGATGTGATTATTTTGTCATTGTAAACACTCTTCCACAATGAAATGCAACCTTTTCCGTGTAGGAGCCGTGGGCAGCTGACATGGGCAGCGCCCGGGGAACAGTGCTTAGGGACGGTACCTTGCTCAAAAGAACCTCAGTGGTGTCTTTACTGGTGGTGACTTTCAGATCAGAAGGACAACTCCCTAACGATACACTACCACTGCTCCTAGATTTCATGACTGGACTTGAAGACTGGAAATATTATTTTTTAATTTGCTAAAATTGAAAACATTTATAAACACATTTTGTAAATGCTTTGTAAATATATATTTTTTACATTTTAGAACTGTTTAGAATGTCACTATGTGAGTTTGTCTTAAACTTTTGATATGGTTTGTATAAAAAAGAAAAATGTTGAAGTGTATATAAAAAATTTTGTACATAGATTATTTTGATTGTATTCTCACTGGTTGTCTCAAGTTGTCAAAAAGTAAATTGTTGTAAAAGTAATGAATGATCTGAATTAATTGGGGAACTATTGATATTTATGCACTCCAGCAATGGGAAAGGTCTATAATGATTTTTTTTACTGAGAGAAAGCAGCTGATTTACTGTGTGAATAAGAGACATTTTCAGTTAGTTATTGTTATTAAAGACTCCATGGACATTTCCATTCCAACATCTTTCCTATGTTAAACCAGTTTGCTTTGCCGACAGCGGTGTTAGATATCAAGTCTTTTTATTTATTTCACACCTGTTCTCTCTAGAGAACTCAAGATTTAAGAGGTTTATTGTCAATACAACAATACACACAGTCCGGTGTATTGAAATACCGTTTTACACAGCCCCTCACTTTGGTGCATTTGTAGACAAAGTTTAAAGTAAAAAATATATAAAATATATACAAATATACAATAAATACACATCTAAAAGTAAATAAACTTAAATAAAAAAACTATATACATATATTTAAAAAAAAAGATTCCTATAGATCTAAAAATCTATATCTGTAAACACAGGACATAAGACAATGTAAACTGATGAGTGCATTGTGCAAATGATGTGTGCAAAGGTTTGTTCCAAGTTTAAGTTCTTTGTGATATTGCAACAAGACAAAGTGCAAGATAAGCTGTTGCAAATGGAGCAAGGTGTAAATATTTTCACCATTTTATTTTTAAAGTAAAAGTAAAGTGAATTCAGCTAAATCTTAAATCCATTTGCAAATGCGTAACAGCTGGAACAGTGTTGTAATTGGACGTCCCTGTTAATATCACTTTGGATGCTCTTCAGTAGATGCAATATCAAACTGAAGCGGTTTTGAGGAGTGAAACCTTGGGTAGAAATGGGTTTGCATTGGTCATACTATAATATTTAGAAAATGATTATTATTACCGCTATTATTCATTCATGCATTTTTGATCCTGTTATCCAGGTTGCAGGTCACACACACAACTATTATTATTAATTGTATTATTATTGCACAGTAGTTTTATTGTCCAAACTTAATACACCAAAACAATATCTTTGCAGCCCAATTGTTAAAGCCCCAAAGTTAAGTTGGAATCTACAGGAGATTCTATAGCTCTGGCTGAATGGCATTAGCTCTGTGTGTCTGTAGCTCTGACTGAAAGCTGTGGGTCTGTAGCTATAGGTGAATGCAATGGGTCTGTACTTCTAGCTGAATGCAATGGGTCTGTAGCTCTAGCTAAAAGCTGTGGATCTGTAGCTCTAGCTAAATGTGGGTCTGTAGCTCTAGCTAAAAACTGTGGGTCTGTACTTCTAGCTGAATGCAATGGGTCTGTAGCTCTAGCTGAAAGCTGTGGGTCTGTAGCTCTAACTGAAAGCTGTGTGTCTGTAGCTCTAGCTAAAAGCTGTGTGTCTGTAGCTCTATCTGAAAGCAGTGGGTCTGTAGCTCTAGCTGAAAGCTGTGGGTCTGTAGCTCTAACTGAAAGCAGTGGGTCAGTTCCTCTATCTGAATGCTATGGGTCTGTAGCTCTGGCTAAAAGCTGTGGGTCTGTAGCTCTAGCTGAATGCTTTGGGTCTGTAGCTCTAGCTAAAAACTGTGGGTCTGTAGCTCTAGCTGAAAGCTGTGGGTCTGTAGCTCTAGCTGAAAGCTGTGGGTCTGTAGCTCTAACTGAAAGCTGTGTGTCTGTAGCTCTAGCTGAAAGCTGTGGGTCTGTAGCTCTAGTTAAAAGCTGTGTGTCTGTAGCTCTAGATGAAAGCAGTGGGTCTGTAGCTCTAGCTGAAAGCTGTGGGTCTGTAGCTCTAACTGAAAGCAGTGGGTCAGTTCCTCTATCTGAAAGCTGTGTGTCTGTAGCTCTAGCTGAAAGCTGTGAGTCTGTCGCTCTGACTGAAAGCTGTGTGTATGTGGCTCTATTTGAAAGCTGTGCGCTTGTGGCTCTAGGTGAAAGCTGTGGGTCTTTAGCTCTGACTGACAGTCAGGGTCTACAGTCTGTAGCTCTGTTTGAAAGCTGTGCGCCCGTGGCTCTAGGTGAAAGCTGTGGGTCTGTAGCTCTGACTGACAGTCAGGGTCTACAGTCTGTAGCTCTGTTTGAAAGCTGTGCATCTGTGGCTCTATGTGAAATCTGTGCGTCCGTGGCTCTAGGTGAAAGCTGTGGGTCTGTAACTCTGGGTGAAAGTTGTGGGTCTTTAGCTCTGATTGACAGTGAGGGTCTCCAGTCTGTAGCTCTGTTTGAAAGCTGTGGGTGAATTGCTTTTCTGCCCGTTAGATGTCGGTGTTGCGCCGTGGTGCTGAAAGTGAAGGGGGCCGCTGGATTGGTGCAGCCAGCGGACAAATTGGCGCCATTTTGAAGCCGAAAGGAGGATCCGAGCTGGTGGAAGAAACGATTGGCTGCAGCTCCTCAAATAAGGTACATTTTAAAGAAAATAAAGGGACGCGCGGAGATATAGATGTGTCCGTTTTAATGCCGCAGGGTGTCTCGTATGCAGGAGACTGTCCTGTAGTGTGCAATCGGTGCCTTGGTGGCGTTTTTTTAGGGTTAAGTGGTGGTAACAGTAATGATGTCCATTCTCTCTTTCTGTGTCTCACTGAGGTAAACGGCATGCGAACACATCTGACTCCTGCTCTTTTCGCGTTTTTGAACGGGAAATACTCTTTACTACCTTTCGGAATGAGCCGAATGTGCTTTATTTTCTCTTGTTTGCTTTATTTCCTGTTATTTTCCTACACGGCGGTGCTTTTTCTCCAAAACCGTATTGTTTGTTTGTGTTTAGCATTAGCATGCTAGTCTGTTAGCAGCTGAAGCTAGTCGTGTCTGCTGGCATCCTGTCAGGAAAAAACCCTACCAGCGAGCCATTCGAGTACAGCTTCTGCTTTTTTATAAAGATTTTTGTATGCTCTCTGCCCATTTCTATTAACGCGGTCTTCTTTGTGGCTGGAGCTGTGTTTTTGATGGAACTCGTGTGGCTAGCTTAGCGGCGAGGGAGGGGTGCTCGCTTTATGTGGACGGAGGGGCTGAGAACTGGGCTGATCAACGTTACCTGACCGGCAAGCTGTCATACAGCTCACATTTGAAGGGGAAAGCGGTTTCTGGTTTTGCAACGACACGAGGCAGGTGTGTTTTGTTCTGTCAGGCTGTGTTCACCTCCGCTTCTGCACAAAACGTCTGGCTTACTAACAATGGTGCTGACCTGATGAAGTCAGAGGAACTCCAGAAAGTCCTGTCAGATTCTACCTGACATTGGGCACGTACCTAAAGATAAAAAATGCTGTTTATCTGATCAGAAGTGCAAACTGTGAATTTTCCTCTAGGATGAATGAAAGTTGGTAAACTAGCACAAAATGCTACTGCTAGTAGAGCTGGTAGATATTCATATATTTATTGTTATCGTGATAAATTGTGGGCACAATATGATTTTGTGGGATCCCATCAGTGCAAATCCTGATTATGCACTATACATATGTTAAAAATTGTACTCAATCCTCCAGTGCAAACATGAGCATTAGATTGAATATTTCAGTTGTGATTTATACATATAAACATTGTCAAACTTTTTTCATGAGTACTTGTACTGAGATGTGAGAGACACTGGATGAACATCATTTGTAGTCATTATACAGTGATTACCATTTAAATATGACCCTGTTGGTGCTTTCTCATTTGTCCCATCCTAATAGATTATGAAAAAATACATATCGTGATAACACACATGGGGGAAAATGGATTTTGCCATGTTGCCCACCTCTAACTGCAAGCATGTATATAATAGTAACTTTGATATGAAAGATCAGTGTGTATGTATGTATGTGTATATATATATATATAACAGGTTTCATTAGTTTGTTTGTGGATTGATTGTTTTAACCAGTGATCCAGTCATTTTACACACAAAGTTTAGTGATTCTGTAGTGGGGTTTCCAGCCAGTCTGAAATTATTACATTTCTTAGTCTGTTAAATACAGTAATGTTGTCATAAGCAAAAGCAGCATCTCAATAATAAAATAACAAAAACCTTGCCCACAGAAATTAATATTAATTGAACACACTGTAATATTAATTTGTAATGACCACACCGATTTTCATGCACTGTTTTGGTTGATACAGATAGATTGCTTTACCCCTATTTTAATTTAAGACCACCCTGTACAAGTTTGGTGTTATTGTCCTGATCATAACCAGGGCTGCAACACAATGGGATTTGTAAGCTAAGACCATTATCCAATATTTTTGGCATATCTGCAGATAAAATAAATTCTTGTAAAATGTGTAGGGGGTTGATTTACCTACATTAGAAAAATGTTGCTTAAAGTAATGTTGAGGTAAAATGATACACATGTATTTTAGTGTCAATGAAACATTCTGTGTGCAATGAATGCATTGATTTATTTTTAAATATGACCCTGTTCTCATCTTAACAGATGAGGGAAAAATACATATTGTGACAGGATTTTGAGGTGTTGAGCTCAATTTGCATTGCCAAATTGCCAACCTTTTTATGTTCTAGAAAAGAAGCTCAAAATTGGGCACAGCTTGAAATAAATAAGTAAATAAAAAAGCTAGGTAAAAATTTGTATAAATCAGTCCTGAAAATGTCACACAGCCTTGTGATTCCAAAGCGATCATATATTAAGTTGCAGTTACAGTATAATGTATACATGCACATATTATACTCCATACTCTGTGCAATGTATTAGTGCAGTAGTTTGTGTTCAGCAAGTGAACCTCTTGTCTGTAGTGTTTGTTACTAAGTGTGTTTGGCTGATTGACGGTCATCCAAAGGTATAAATACAAACTTACATCACCTTAGACTAGCCTGGTTGGTGATATTTTTTATTGTAGTCGCTGGGGGTGTAACAATTAAGCGGTGCATTGACCAAAATGGTGCACGATCTGATGTATCAATGTTGCACAAGAAAATCGATGTTAATGTAAAAATATTTATAGTTATTGTGATAAATTGTGGCCACAATGTGATTTACACACACGTTTCTTTTGTCTCTTTCATTTTTTCATCTTAAGATGATCAAAAATTGCATATTGTGGCATATCGTATATCAAAACATTTCTGAACGCATCAAGAAACAATATTTTTGCCGTATTGCCCAGCCTTAGTTCATTAATTCAGTTATTTCATTTGATGT
Source organism: Lepidarchus adonis (assembly GCA_037576955.1). Taxonomy (NCBI): domain Eukaryota; kingdom Metazoa; phylum Chordata; class Actinopteri; order Characiformes; family Lepidarchidae; genus Lepidarchus; species Lepidarchus adonis. The sequence goes on from JBBIGC010000001.1 coordinate 15,824,262, forward strand.
CTGGAGTGATTTTTAGTTTTTGCTTAGGACTACATCACTGTGTTTGACTTTTAATGATAAAATGTTCAGATTAAAATGTTTCTATATATGAGTTTATAGAAATGTTGTAGATTCTGTGAAATTAAATCACATTTAATATTTTTTGCAGACCACAGTATCAAACCGAATCACATCGATCCAAATTTTAAGCTATCAAAATAATGTAGCGTTAAATCACGAGGACACTACACCCATATTTATTGGGTCTAAAGTTATTTATTCTTTTACACCTGTAATTATTAGGAATGCACTTTTGTGGCATTTGTAGGCTGATGCCTAAACATTTGATATCTAAACATCTGACTGATGCAGAATTAAAAAAAAAAAAAATTATAAAAAAAAATTTCATCCAAAAATTAGCTGATGCCGATTTGATTCTGATAATATTGCACATCCCTAGTTTTGGCTCCTTGTCATTGCAGAAGCAGTTTTAATTAATAAAAGCATTAAATAAAGTTATTGGTAAAGTTTAGGCGCATGTCTGATAGATATTTTTAATGTACATATTTGCAGAAAAATCAGACAGTTCTGAACATACATGAGATGGATCTTAACATAAAAGGCTCACTCACTTAAACCAATGCTTCCTTCATTCTGATAATAGAACAGACAAACCGGACACTTTAAGTATTCAGTTTTATTAGTGGAATGAAAGGGAACATTACCTACGTATTGTTCATTTTGATTCTTCTGATGCCCATCTAAAGCAACAAGCAAATCACAGAACTAACAATCAGGTAGTAAATCTGTCAGTTTGGTGACAGTGGAGTCTGTACTGAGAACAGTGTAGATATTATCCAGCACACTCTTGAATGATGCTGTTTTAGGGAAGGAGCTAGAGCTGCTTTGATGGATCAGTTTAAGCCATTGACCATTGTGTGCAGAAAGCTGTAAATGGGAATTGTCTTGTGGCTAATAGAAATTGTAAGGATTTATGTGTGTCTGCCTATATAGAATTCCTAATATTGGTTCATTTAGTTGTTTTTTGTTTGGTATAGTTTTTGTTCAACATTTTTCACATCACTGCACTAAATCCATTTTAACATGACTACTTGTAATGATCCACACAAGTGTTCGATGCTCTTTAAATGGTCCATGTCATGGAAAACCTAATTTTCCTTTTTTATTATTTTTGTAACTATTTTTAATAGTAGTTTAATGTAGCATTTGAATACAGTGGTGTCTTATGTAAGTTTAATTTGTTCTGTGACTGAGCTCATAATTCAAATTACTCATAAGCCAAATCAATTAAAATTAATTGAAATGCTATTAATCCCCCCCCCCAAAAAAAGGTAAATGTGCTAATATTGTAGAAAAATACCACAAAAATGTACTACAATAAACTAGTTTTATAAAGTATAATGTAGTTTTTGCCTTGGTGATCAGGCGACTTGAATATGTTGATGGAGGTGGAGGAGAAAGGCTGAACTGAATAACTGAATTTCATTTGCTGATTTTTCCTCCCTTTCATCTGTAGGAGTTTTCGGTAAAAACCTGTCCAATGTGGTACACCAAGTTGGTCATGATTTTCGATCATTTATTTCTGTAATTCAATGCACATCATCTGCTGCTGCTTCTCCGCACTGTCCGTTTCACTCACTTTCTTTGGACACGTAGTTGGAAAAACAAAGTTTTGCAAAATAACTGCAAGCATAAATGCGAGCGCCCTTCTGATGCTTTCACTGCGAACTAACTGCTTAAAGTGAATGAGTGAGACATGGGATGCTGGGCAGAGGTATTCACTGCGCCAACTAGCAGTGGGGAATTTGAAGCTGTCTCATAACTTCTCTCTCAAACCCCAAAAAAATCGTATCTCAAAAAACTTAAATTAATTCGTAAATTAATTTATGGGGGTTACACCCTGACTGGTTTGGGCATAATTGGGTTAGGTTGTTAGGAGTACACAGTCTTCAATTTGCGTTGGAGATCCGATCCTACGGTGCAATAATGTAATGTGGTTTTTGCCAACAGTCGGAACCCACATACAGTGCCCTCCATAATTACTGGCACTCCTGGTTAAGATGTGTTCTTTAGCTTCTATTTCAATTGTCTTACAAGTAATTTAGGACCACAATGGGGAAAAAAAGAGGAAAATCCAAACAATAATTCAAGTGCATTTATTCAGTGGGGGGAAAAATCCCACATTAAGAAATTATTATTTTACATTAAATGTGCCACAATTATTCGCACCCCTGATGTTAATGCTTTTTACAACCCCATTTTGCCAACAAAACAGCTTCTCCTATAATGATTCACAAGATGGGAGAATACAGAAATCTTCAATCATTCCTCTTTGCACAATCTCTCAATCATCCTGCAACCTGGGTCCTCTCCTCTGCACTCTCTTCTTCAGCTCGCATGTAGATTTGTCCACATGTTTACGGTTATTTTCTTGCTGAAATACCCAGTGACGACCCATCTTCAGCTTTCGAGCAGAGGCCACCAGATTTTTGTCAAGGTCAACACACTTGGTGTGTTCCTTTGTCTTTTCCATGTTGATGAGTGGATGAGAGAAATGGCCTCTGTGTTACATCATATTTATACCCCAGGGAAACAGGAAGTGATGAATTACTAATTAAAAGTTCCTAGATATTTTGTAACTTTGTAAACTACTGTAGAAATGACACTTTAAATACATTTCTTTCCTAGGAATTGTTAGGGGCGCCAATAATTGTGGAACAGGTCATTTTATGAAAAATAATGATTTCTACAATTTTCAATGTGAGAGTATGCTTTTGCAATAAAAACGTTTATTTAAAAGCTTTTAACACAACTAGGGGTGCCAGTAATTATGGAGGGCACTGTATGTGACTCGCATGGAGCATGAACAACGCTATTTTCCATGTGTTGCACTTTGTGGGAACGTATTCGTCCCCTCCACTCGGCAAGTACTTCCCCCACAACCTTTGTTTTTATGTTGCAAGCGCTGTACGTCAGAATGGCGGAACAAGACTTTCTTAATAAATGTATGAAATGTTGATTATGGCTGGGTTTTACCAACAACCTCACAATACATATCACGATATAGGGGTCATGATACGGTATGCGTCATGATGCATTTTGAATAATGCTTAACAGCTATATTAAACAGCTGAACTGTCCTTTTTTTGAGCACAACACTTGAAATCAGACTCTTTAAATTTGAATTAAAGAGCCATGTTGTGTTCATAAGTAAAAGATTTATTGGTTCATCTTCACTGAAGAAACTGTAGGTTTCATACTAGTTAGACAAAGCACTTTTTTATACCAAACAGATGTGTCTGTAGTCCAGAGTCAGTAGCGAGGCAACTGTTCATCTGTAAAACATGGGACAGTTCTATCCCACCAGCCAGCTGTTGTACTGATGTTCACTCAAATTGGGAAGCTTGTTTGTTGTTTCTGCGTTATTTGCTGGCACCATACAGCTGTTTGGTGATGTTACACCATTGTCCCGCTTGCCAAAAACGTCTTAAACTGCCACTGTCGATACAGCAGCATTTGTATTGATGCTGCATCGTCTCTGATTAGCCCTAATGTCAACGGAACCACATCACGCCCTAAGTTGAGTCTAACGTAACCCGAGCACTCCCTTTACATCAATATATGCGGTAGTAACACTTACGAAGTAGGGATGCACCTATCCAATGAATGAAATAGAAATAAAAACATAATTTGACTTATCAAAGTTATCATTTTATATACAGTTGTTTAGTGAGGTTTTGAACAGTCAGTCAAAAGCTGTGGCAAGGACTGTATTTTGCAGTTAACATGGCACCACACTCTGTATGCACTTAGGATTTGTTCCTAGTGGTTTTCTGCCACTCAATGCTTTGACTAGTGACAATTATTTTGTATGTATTAGATCATCAGAATATGTTTTAGTCTTAATGAATATGAAGAAATTTCCAATAAAAATCTGTGCCCTGTTTCTCATTGTGTCATGTTAAGACATAGCAGCTTGCTGAGCAATGCTTATAAATTATTAGATGTATTAGGCTGCTTAGGTTGTGGCAGCGGGAACACTGAGTTGGAATGATTTTTCATTCTAATGTGAAGTACAGGTCTAAATCCTGAGAAAAATCATCTAAGAAGCTGTTTAGCATGGTTGTAAGATTTGTTGACATTCTTATTTTATATATACAGTGGGGCAAAAAAGTATTTAGTCAGCGACCAATTGTGCAAGTTCTCCCACTCAAAGAAGAGAGGTCTGTAATTTTCATCATAGCTTTACATCAACTATGAGAGACAAAATCAGAGAAAAAATCCAGAAAATCATATTGTCTTATTTTTAAAGATTTTATTTGCAAATTATGGTGGAAAATAAGTATTTGGTCAATGACCAAAGGTCATCTCAATACTTTGTTATATACCATTTGTTGGCAATGACAGAGGTCAAACGTTTTGCTGTAAGGTTTTCACACACTGTTGCTGGTATTTTGGCCCGTTCCTCAATGCAGATCTCCTCTAGAGCAGTGATGTTTTGGGGCTGTCGCTGGGCATCATGGACTTTTGACTCTCTCTAAAGATTTTCTATGGGGTTGAGCTCTGGAGACTGGCTAGGCCACTTCAGAACCTTAAAATGCTTCCTATGAAGCCATTCCTTTATTACCTGGGCCGTGTGTTTGGGATCATTGTCATGCTGAAAGACCCAGACACGTTTCATCTTCAATGCCCTTGCTGATGGAAGGAGGTTTTCACACCTTTGCAGAAAAACAGCCCCAAAGCATGATGTTTCCACCCCCATGTTTCACAATAGATATGGTGCTCTTTGGATGCAACTCGGCATTCTTTCTCTTCCAAACGCGACAAGTAGAGTTTTTACCAAAAAGTTCTGTTTTGGTTTCATCTGACCATATGACATTCTTCCAATCCTCTTCTGGATCATCCAATTGCTCTCGAGACGGGCCTGTACTGGCTTAAGCAGGGGGACACGTCTGGCACTGGAGGATTGGCCCCCTAGCGGCGTAGTGTGTTACTGATGGTTGCCTTTGTTACTTTGGTACCAGCTCTCTGCAGGTCATTCAGTAGGTCCTCCCGTGTAGTTCTGGGATTTTTGCTCACCGTTCTTGTGATCATTTTGACCCCATGGGGTGAGATGTTGCTTGGAGCCTCAGATCGAGGGAGATTATCAGTAATCTTGTATGACTTCTATTTTCTAATATATCTAAGATTTCTTCACACCAAGCTGCTTACCTATTGCAGATTCAGTCTTTCCAGCCTGGTGCAGGTCTACAATTTTGTTTCTGATGTCCTTTGACATCTCTTTGGTCTTGGCCATAGTGGAGTTTGGAGTGTGACTGTTTGAGGTTGTGGACAGGTATCTTTTATACTGATAAAGTTCAAACAGGTGTCATTAATACAGGTGACGAGTGGAGGATAGAAGAGCTTCTTAACAAAGAAGTTACAGGTCTGTGAGATCCAGAAATCTTGCTTGTTTGAGGTGGCCAAATCATTATTTTCAACCATAATTTGCAATGTGATTTTCTGGATTTTCTTTTCTCATTTTGTCTCTCATATTTGGGGTAAAGCTATGATGAAAATTACAGGCACATATATATATATATATATATAATATACACTGCTCACAAAACTAAAGGAACACTTTTTTTATTGGACCTGGCATGAAATCAGTTAAACCTGTCTGATAATTTTCTGGTTGGTTAAGCAGATGAGGGCATTGTTAATCACTTTCAGCTGTATTGGTGTTCATGGACTTAACGACAGGTGCACTACAGTGGCAACAATT
>JBBIGC010000001.1:15835389-15845689 GCA_037576955.1 Lepidarchus adonis
TATGTATGTATGTATAATATAAATGGATGCAAAAGAGCAGAGGTCCTGTTATTGTGTTTTGTCTGTGTGCTGTGGTTAAAAAGTCTTGACTGCTTGTTGGTAGAAACTGCTTGTTGGTAAATTTTTTACTTTTAATTCTATAATAAAATTAAGTAGATGTAATATTTACTGCCCAATATGTAATTTTCTTTACAGTATGTATTTGTGTTAGTGTTTTATTGATTGATCTCCCCTCAGCAATGGCCACAACCAAAAGGTGCACATGCATATGGTGGACCTTATGAGCTCAATTGTCTGTGAGGGTGACTCCGTTTCTCAAGAGCTTCTAGACACTGTCCTGGTCAACTTGGTTCCAGCCCACAAGGTACATGGCACAAATTGCTACTGTATTGTACTGTTTATTTTTTATAATTACTGCACATGTGATTTGTAATGTTCACTGCTCATATTGATTGTGAAATATTCTTGATCTCCAGAATCTAAATAAGCAGGCATATGACCTTGCCAAAGCCTTACTGAAGAGGACTGCGCAGGCCATAGAGCCTTACATAACCAATGTGAGTGGGTTTTACAGTTAAAGGCCTAAATTATAGTTTTGGTTTTTTTCTTTTCAATCTTTTTTTAAGCTTTTGTGGTTTGACTCTTGCCCTTAAGCAATGATCAGAAGCACTTTCACACATACAGAAGACATTCAGGTTAGAAACCACTGTAATACGAGCATTGGCTTGACCACATTCATCATTAGTGCCCTTAAGAACAGGCGGCAGTGTGCAATGCTGGTAGGTCTGTTCCCCACAGTCCTCATTAAATGTGCACAAACTTCAGAACAAGCGTGTACAGATGTCCTGTCACTGTGGAGGTCTCCACTCTAACAGGACAGCAAGCTGCGGCATGGGCGTGGTACTACAGTGCGCTAGGCAGCACTGGAGAGCCTTTCCCTTGATGGTGCTGGAGTGCCTATTTTCTTGTGAAATACTACTCGCACACTGGGACTGCACAATTTGTATTCTTTTTATTGCAATATCGGTTTCTGCAGAGATGAGAAATGTGCAAATGAGCCTCTAACCAATCACATGGTACAGGATAAATAAGGTTATATAGGATAAAAAAAGAGGTTTTGTGGCATTACGCAAACGTTGATTTGAAAACGGGTTGTTTTTAAAAGTTCAGTTTCCATATGATTTACTGTATGGATCAGGAAGTGAAGCTTTAACCATACTTAACATGCATGTCTCAGGTGTTTTTAATTAAAGAAACATGACTAATTTTTAAAACTGTGGTGGGTGGGAGGATGCTAAGTAAACTACAGTCTATTATCAATGATGCTGACCACCCACTGCACAGTGTTGTAGTGGAATGTAGACTGACCAGTCTGAAATGCTCCACCAAACGCCACAGAAAATCCTTCTTCCTCACAGCCATCAGACTCTTTAACTCCTCCCACTGTCCCTCATCCACAAAATAACTCCCTATCACAACACAGAATATAACAGTATTACCTGCTGCTTTCTCACCAGCCTCAATGTGCAATAATACTCACTGCCAGCCTGGACATGAGGTGCAATGCCACTACTTCTAGCCTTACTATTATTTATTCCATTTATTTTATTTTATTGTATTCATTAAAACTACACTTTCTATTCCAGTATTTTGTTCTTATCTCACCCTTGTTTTATCTGTTGCTATACCTTACCTTTGTAATTTTATCCTCCCCTTTATGTTGTTTTATGTCTAATTGTCTCTATGGGCAGTCACTGCATAAGCAATTTCCTCCAGGACAATAAAGTTTTTCTGATTCTGAAAAAATAAACCCTGGAATTTACACACAATAGGTTACACACAGTTCTACTTGATGGTACACTGCATTATACTGGTCACTCCAGTGCAAAATTAAAATGGCAATTGTCAGACACCAAATAACATTGTATGTAAAGGTTTGAGCACGCCTGCTCAAATGACATGCTCTGTTGTTTTCCCAAAGAAAAATGTAATTTCCTGCAAATATCTAGTGCATAGATTTCAGTCACTAGCTGGATTTGAGCTGTTTCTGGAATAAGACCTTTTCATTTCTTGAGATGTCTCCCGAAGAATAGGTTTGTTGCATCTTCGTTATCCTCTGTATCCTTGCACTAAATAGGATACCCAAAACTGTAGTCAAGACAAGGGCTGCATGATATGTATCTGTATTGTAATCATACATCTACAAACTGTGATGTTTTTAGTGTGTTATACTAGTTTATAGGGTATATTTTTCAAACCTAGTTTTTTTTTATGTCAGAAAATCAACACCTTTACAGACTCCATTTCTTTGGACAGCAGTTTACCCCCACCCCTTCACATTGAAGTTCTAAGTAGCTGTGATTGGTTCAAGCCTTGTTGGCATATTTTAGAGACTGATCTTGCAATACAGATGAAATTTCACACAATCTGCTACATTTCCATGAACTCACAATAAAATCTGAACACATGATTATTAAAGGACAAATACAGTGATGCAGTCATAAGCAAAAGGAACTACTAAGTATAAACACAGCAAACAGTAAACTATTTTAAAGTTAATTGTAAGTCAAAGTGTCAAATTGATATTTTGGATCGTGCAATGTTTTGATTGGTGCATCTGTACAAATTGATTAATTGTTACACCCATAACGTGAAGTGTGGCTCTGTTTGTCTCAGTTCTTTAACCAGGTGCTGATGTTGGGGAAGACCTCAGTGAGTGACCTGTCGGAGCATGTCTTTGATTTAATCTTGGAGCTCTACAATATCGACAGCCATCTTCTACTGTCTGTGCTGCCTCAGCTCGAGTTCAAGCTCAAGGTAGAAAGGAGCAGCTGTTCTCTGCTTCCTCAGCCTCACACCTGGATGCATAATTGCAAACAGTCATGACTAATTTTTTAATATACATGTGCGTTCAAACATGCTGTGAAGACAAATGATGATATCAGAGAGGAAAGTCGTCTGCCCTCTGGCAGCCAGCTCCTATTGTTAGACCTGGGTTTAATCAGTGTGGTCTGAGCTTGTAAATTTCCATCTGTTTGCAATAGCCCTAGGAGTTATGTTAATTCATTTAGCCTGAATGTTGTAGATTAAAATGTTATTTATAGTTGAGATTTATGTGATAAATGGTCTTATTTCTTATTGGTGTAGGCTTTCATGAGGGAAATAACATTTTGTCTTTATACAAAGTGTAATAACAAAGGAGCATTGGGTCTACAAAATGAGTTTATTTATTACTACTGGATTCATTGACCCTGGCTTTAGTTTCTGCAGTTGTATTTATGGAAAAGCAATAAGCTACATTCTCATGTGCCTTTGTCTGTAGAGTAACGATAACGATGAACGCCTTCAAGTTGTGAAACTTCTGGCTAAGATGTTCGGGGCTAAAGATTCTGAGCTAGCCTCCCAGAACAAACCTCTGTGGCAGTGCTACCTCGGGAGGTAGGGTTTTTTATTTTGTTTTTGTTTTTTTATGCCTTTCTTATTTTCAAACTACATACTAATGAAGCCTTTTTTTGTGAAACTGTTGGTAAAATGCCTCTGCTTTCACAGGTTCAATGATATCCACGTTCCTATTCGATTGGAGTGTGTGAAGTTTGCAAGTCACTGCCTGATGAACCATCCTGACTTGGCTAAGGACCTCACAGGTACACATTATGCAAGTGGACCAAACAATAATATGTTTGTCAGTGGTGTTCTTTATGAAGCAGGATGCTGCAGTAATGAGCTCCTTAACCAATAACAATTGTTTATTGTGTGTACATTTATAACCAACAACAGTTACGTATATTCAAGGTATTTATGTACATTAATTTCCCTTGTCCCATAGTTTGGTTTACTTATGTTTTTTTGGAAATTGTCGGTTTTAATATTGCTGCAATTTCATTACAGTAATAAACTGCTAAATATTAGACTCCCCCCACTTAATAGGCCCCCCCTTTACTACCTGCCCAACCCTTTCCCTTTGTTTTGTGCCATTAACACGTTTTTGTTATGCAAACTGTATTAGCGTCACTCAGTGGAAGTTACCCACGACTTCAGTTAAACAAAATCTTCTTTATTAAATTATTCTCATAATTGGAAAGTTTTTAAACATTTACCACATGTGAAGTGTTTAAATTGAAAACACAAGGTGGCATCTCAAACTCACAAACAAATGTATGTATTTATTAGTTGAACTGCACACTTTTGCTGTCTCTCACACACGTTTATGCAATGCATTATAAAAATATTATGGTATTAGGTGGGAGAATCAATAGAGGGACAAAGGAGAGAGTTGTGTGCTTCTCTGTAATGGCAGTAAAATGGAGCTTCTCAGCTTTGAGACAGTATTGAAGCCCGAGAGTGGGTTTTGTGCTGCCGGTTGCAGATAAAAATGCAGCTCTGCCATGAAGACGAACACTGCTGTTTCCCTGTATCTCTAGGGCTGTGAGACATACACAGAAAACAGGAACACACTGCAATGTTATAACATTATTATTTTTACCCACATTACACAGTTAAGAACACACACCACTGTAAACCACTGTGTGAATTGGGCAATCAGTTTCACAGGGAGTGTATACAGTGTTTACTTGCAGAGTGCACACGTTTTACACAGGTACTGGGTCAGAATATTTCTTAATTACTCACATATATTTGATACTGACACTAAAAAACAAGCTCACACAGCAGAGGGTGACTGTACCATAGCAAAAGTGTTGATGATGCTCTAGAAGGGGGCAGGCAATAAAGGGGGCTTCTTACAAGAATTTTGGACTTCATGAATAGCATTTGTGCCGATCCAAATTGCAGTTTCATTGCAGTCATTATTATTAAATGAAGAAAAAATATATAGAGTAGGAGATATGGCCACAGATGGATTTTCTGTTAAATTTCTAATGTGAAAGGTAGGTGTTTGTGTCAAAATGTTCACAAAAGCCCGAGCATAAATAAACATATTGACATTGATAAATGTGGCTGTTGCAGGTTCATCATTTTCAGTTGGAGCATTGTTGACAACAACAGCAATTTTATTTGCAAGCATTTTTGCATGCTGTTAAGGGAATATTAAATCTGAAATAAAGATACTCTTTCTTAAAGCATTTGATAGGCTTGACAATAACCAGTATGAAATGAATGCCATTTCCAAATGGATTTTGTATCGACCAGTAAAATTGGGCAGCATTTCATCCATGAGACCTAAAGCCAGAACTTTTGCTGCAGGTATTTCTTGCCTCAAACAAGCAAAATAGCTTCATCATTGAGCTCCACCAACTGAAATTTGAACAATTTGCATTGACGACACCCAATTTCTCAAATTAGTTCCTTTTTTCCACCTTCATGATCTGAACTTACTTTTAACTTTAACCAATGTTAAAAATATTGGTATCAGTGCTGGGCAGGGTTAGTGCTGGGAAAATATATTAAATAAATAGGAAATAAATGCCAATCAAAGCTATTAAATGGCAATCATTAATTCAACTTGCTTGGACAATTCTTGACTTCAACAGCTAGAATTGTGAATGTTCTGCTGGGGCAAATAGCACAGTGGATAACACATCTGCCCTGCACGAAGAAGACTAGGGTTCAGTTACCAGCTCAACCAGTAGTCTCATCACTCTAAACAAGAGCCAAAGGTCAGTAATTAGTAAAGGGAAACAATGATAAATTATTCATATTTGTAACCAATATGGCCTCCAAATGCTTGGGTGGAGCATAGTTTAAAAATGCCTACAGCTCCTGATAACTTTCATAAGTTCTCATAGAATTTCACTAAATTAGGTTCCAGTTGTGCATCAGAGGAATATACACTGCTCAAAAAAGGGAACACTTAAACAACACAATGTAACTCCAAGTCAATCGCACTTCTGTGAAATCAAACTGTTTACTTAGGAAGCAACACTTCTAAGTTCCTATGCTTTCTGGCTGATGTTTTGTTCACTTTTGAATGCTGGTGGTGCTTTCACTGAGAATAAGACGGAGTCTACAACCCACACAAGTGGCTCAGGTAGTGCAGCTCATCCAGGATGGGATTTCTTTGGTGGGGTTGCACAGCTCTCCATGTGTTCACCAGAGGTAGCCTGACTGCTATTAGATATCGAGATGAGATCCTCAGACCCCTTGTGAGACCATATGCTGGTGCGGTTGGCCCTGGGTTTCTCCTAATGCAAGACAATGTTAGACCTCATGTGGCTGGAATGTGTCCACAGTTCCCGCGAGACAAAGGCATTGATGCTATGGACTGTCCCGTTCATTCCCCAGACCTGAATCCAATTGAGCACATCTCTGACATCATGTCTTGCTCCATCCACCAATGCCACATTTCACCACAGACTGTACAGGAGTTGGCGGATGCTTTAGTCCAGGTCTGGGGGGGAGATACCTCAGAAGACCATCCGCCACCTCATCAGGAGTATGTCCAGGCACGTGGATGGCACGCACACTACTGAGCCTCATTTTGACTTGTTTTAAGGACATTACATCAAAGTTGGATTAGTCTGTGGTGTGTTTTTCCACTTGGAAAGTGTGTCTCCAAGTACATTTGTGACTCCAAATACATACCTCCATGGGTTGATAAATTTGGTTTCCATTGGTAATTTTTGTGTGGCTTTAGTTGTCAGCACTTTGAACAATGTACAGAACAAAGTATTTAATAAGAATATTTCATTTATTCAGAACTTGGATGTCTTTTTTGTGTTCCCTTTATTTTTTGAGCAGTGTACTTCTTGATCAATTAAATTGTTCTTAAAACTCCCTGCAGCTTTTGTACTGACTCAGTAGTTATAATGTTTAAGCTAGTTAGTGTTTCTTGGTTAATAGTGGTTAGGGCCTTGTCCTTGGAATCTCCGTGTCGCCGGTTCAAGTCCCAGCCCATACACCACTGAGGAACCCCAGAGCAAGGTACCATCACGCTACGCTGTTCCTCAGGTACTGTTGATGGCTGCACTGCTGTGTGGATGGGTTAATTAAAGATCACGTTTCACTGATGCAGACCAGTATTAACCAAGACTTTGTGTGTGTTCACAATGAAGGTCATGTTGACATTCTATGACTCCTTAAGAAATATCACATTAATTGGCCACTAGGTGATTCTGTTGATGGTACACACTTGGATTATATTTTGTAGAGATTTATTTCCATGCAGTGCACAGACCCTGACAGTTCTGCCACAGTTAGGAAAGTAGGACAATTTGAACTAGTCTGATCATACTCCAATGTTAATATGACTAAATAGCAGTGTTTAAGGCAAATACACTTTATAGGTATTTTTAGTTTATCGTATTACTACAGCAACAATATTGCTGTACGATTATCCCTGAACAGTGAAAGTAACTGGTTGCCATTTTTAATTCTGTTTAACCCATCCACACATGGAGCCTGGGAAGCAGCATAGTGGGACGAGTGCCTCAGTGGTGCTACTAGTGACCCTCTGATCACAAGGGCATTTCTAAACCACTAGGCGTCCACTGCACACAAGTATTTCCACACTTTCACATTATGTGGACAACTAGGCTTGTCCGTCATTACATTTATTGATTTTTTTTTTTTTTCTCTGCCTGGTTGTTTACCTCTCTTGTATTTTTTTGTTCAGACTCTTATGGACCTCTTTGTGTCTACAGAATATCTTAAAGTTAGGTCACATGACCCAGAGGAAGCTATCCGACATGATGTCATCGTGTCCATTGTAACTGCCTCTAAAAAAGATCTGTCCCTTGTCAACGATCACTTGCTGAACTTTGTGAGAGAGAGAACACTTGACAAGCGGGTGAGTAGAGCTGGGCAATATGATAATTGATAAATTATGGCCACAATAAGATTTTCTGAACAATTTATTATAAGGTCAGTACTTAAAGCACTGTTAAGCTTCATGGTTCATTTCTTAAGTGAACTTATTGTAGTGAACTTTGTGTGACACACTAAAAAAGGTATTTATTTATATATATATATATATATATATATATAAGGCGGCATCCTTGCTCACGCGATACGATAATCGATACGCCGGCAGCAATATCGATATTTAAATTTGACTCACCGGCATCGCTACCTCTCCTCTCCTCTGGGTGGTGCTGATCCACTGCGTGCAGGAGATTTGGAGAGCAGAAGAATATACTTGTTTTGCTCTAAACTTTCAACGGCTGTGTTGCTCTCCTGCACTTCTTGCATAGTGATTGATGCCACAACCAGAGATTCGTTTAGCGTGAGTACACACACACATCGCTGGAGAGCTTCTTTAAAAAGGAGGAAAGTCTCAGTCAGGAATCGCGTGTCCCCGCCAATATCTAGTGTTTGCTGAACTGTCCTCAGCAATAATTTAGAACTCAGACAGAAGCGTATTGCTGCATAACTTGTCAGTTACAGACGGTTAAAACCATTAGTTTTAACTGTGTCCATGTCGGACAAATTATGAAGCGATCTGAGTTCTATGACTAAGAGGAATGTGTGGAACTCCTTGTAAATCTCACATTAGTGTTGTCATGTCTGAATTTATGATTTCCTGTACCTGGAAGATGCTTTGGACAAAACGTCAGAAACATTAATAAATGTAAATGTTGTTAGCACGATGCTAGCGCAGCTTGCTAAGTGACAAAGGGGAACAGAATTGAAGACCCTGAAGCTGAAGTAGCCGTTGCTCTGAACTTCTGATCGTGGTCGCAAAGCAAATATAGGAAATGTGACAATAGTGTTGCTGTTACTTAAGTAAATTAATAACACATCCCAGTGCTTCTGTGTTATATCGCTACATCATTGTCGTATGATATATTGATTATCGCGATATTGTGGTATCGCAATATTATCGTTATCGTGGGCCTCATATCGTGAGAGACCCTGCAATTTCCACCCCTAATATATATATATTATATATATATTTTTTTTAAAATGACTGTGTTCTGATGGGTATCGGGAAATTGCTTATCACAAATTTCTCAGGATATTTTTTTCCCATGTTTCCCAATTAATTTGTTGCATTTTGTTTTTAGGACTTGTTTTAGGAGTTGTGTGTGTGTGTGTGTGTTTATGTTTTATTTTCATTCCTACCATCCCATAAAAAGAACAAATGCAGGTGACATCAGTGCAATTAGACGACTGTGCTTGAGCACATTAGCTCTGTGGTTTCTCTCCAGACTCACTCCATTTCTCCTCCTAATCTAATCTGCAGGCTCTTTGAGCTGTCATGCAGAGGAGATCCAATAGAATAAATTGAACCATTATTCGCACATAGCTGCTGTTTTGCCTTTTAAAACCACATTTAGGGAGAAATCTAATTGATCCTCATTCTGTATACCTGCCAAAATGATACTGCTGTTGACATTTTGTGTTTCTCTTTATTGTGAAAAAAAAACAAAAAACTGATTTTATTCAAACTGGCACAATTGCTGTTTAAATATTAGAGGTGACTGGCACAATTCAGCAAAAAGGTGTAACCTAAATTATCTGCTTTTTCTATTAACACATACCAAAGCAGACTTATTGCCTGCGTTTGTTTTTGTTGTATTTTAGTTAGTATTGTTTATGAATGAATGGTTTTGTGTTTAATTGTATGTTTTTGCTGACCAAAGTACTAGCACTTTACATGAAAAATAAATGTTGTTCTTTGCAGTGGAGGGTGCGTAAGGAAGCAATGATGGGCCTTGCACAAATCTACAAAAAATACTCATTGCAGGGTGAGGCTGGAAAGGAAGCAGCCAAACAGATCTCCTGGATCAAAGACAAACTGCTGCACATATACTATCAGAACAGCATCGATGACCGGTGAGTGACTCTGTCAAATAATAATGTAGCATCCCTAAAATCTGTTTAAAACTAGTGTTTCTTATCTAAGGCATTATGACCTGTGAGTCAGTACAGCTGTTGGTATCTCTGAAGCTCAGTCAGAGCGACCATCGGGTTATTATTTAAAGAACAGGGATCCAGCACTTCATCACACATACAACACATTTGTGGATGTGTATCATGTCACCAATGAACCTACAAGCACAACTGCACATAGAGTGGGTTCAGAAGGTATTCAGACTATTTATTGGGTTGGAATACTGAAAAGAAAAAAGCAGCAAAAAAGAAAAGGACAAACATTGCAGTGCTGTAAGTAAAACTACAGCAGTGTAGAGTGTTTTTGGGAGAATAGAGAAAACAAAGACCTGCCTAGTACTGGCTGAAACACCCCCCATTTAAAATTTTCCATTTACATTTATTCATTTGGCTGACGCTTTTGTCTAAAGCGACTTCCAGGTACAGGAACAATCATCAAGCATAAATTCAGACATGACAACACTGATGTGTGAGTTACAGGGAGTTCAATACAATCTTCTTAGTCATAGAA
>JBBIGC010000001.1:15898350-15909587 GCA_037576955.1 Lepidarchus adonis
CCTTGTAAAGCTGCTTTGTGACAACATCTGTTGTAAAAAGCGCTATAGAAATAAAACTGAATTGAATTGAATTGAATATTTTTGCAGTGTGAACCACATAGTACCTGGCACAGACAGCAGCTTATGTATTCACAGTAATATTTTATGTGTATTAACAACACAAAACCAATATTTAATTTTTTTTAATATACCACAAGTATCATGAATACCAGTATGCATTTTTACAACTATTAAAAATTAATCATAAACTGCCAGAATTTGAGCTTGCTAGCCTGTGGTTGTCAGTATATTATGGAAGTAAAGCTCCTCACAGGGTCGGAGTTATGAATGCCAAAATGTCACAACCTTTCTAAAAACAATTGCTGGATGTTAAAATGAGCTGCTAAGCAGGAGAGTGGAGCTGAGCATCAGCTTAACATGCCAAAAGCTCAATTAACCTGAGTGAAGTCAAGTGGCTGGTGAATTTGCACCTGTTCTTTGTTGTTTGGAGATACTTCCTCAGGACTCCTAATAATTTTATTCTCATTAGTGACTTTATTTTTAACCTTGTAAAGTCACAACTTATTTTGACATTTGAGCTTGCATTGTTGCTCAAGAACAAATCTCCATAACAGAAATTTTATGTGAAATGGCAAAAAATGATTCTTACTCCTAATGGATGTTAATGGCAGAACATTTCAGAACAAGGGATTTTTACTGGTCTGATCATCATGAAAGTTTCACACAGCGTTAAAATGCTGATGAAGAAACAAACTTAATTCAAAAACAAAAATTGAGTGGTTTCCTCTGGATGATGTAAACCATGTGGAGTTTGTGCTATGAATGCTAAAATGATCAATAGGTAATAATGCGCATTCATTACTCTGCAGGAAGCCGCTGGTTTCAGTCCTGCAGAACAGACAGGCTGAAGCTGGCAGCTGGAGATAAGCGTGTGCTGCGGGCATAATTAGCCAGCTCAGTCACCACAGGCCATGAACTGTGTGGACTGGTAATCTGCAGCCCCCTCAGGCTCAAACCTGGCTTCTCTTTGTGCTCCAGCAGACAGTCTAATAGACTAAACTACTAATGACTGGCTTTCACACATGTGCCTTTTTTCTCTCCCAAAACATTAAATATTGCATATGTATGTGTGTTTGTCTGTTTTCAGAAGTAGATGAATTGAGACCTTGTGACATTGTGTGAGCATTTGGGACATACAGATAAAACAAATTCCCTTCAATTACTTGGAATAAAATCTATTGAAAAACATGTACATTGGTGCTTGAAAGTTGAAATATTCAGTTTCACTGCATAAACATGACCTAACATCACAAAGAGGGAGACATGCAAAATAAAAATGTATACATTGATATTTATTTATTGAAGATTTTTCATTTAAATGTAAAATAAAAGTCAGATATTTTAGGGCAACATTCAGGCAAGTGTGGACCCCATTTAATAAAAATAAATATTAAAACTTAATTGTTTAAGTATATAATGGCTCAAACAGAGGACCTCAGTAAAAAGAATTGTTGATGGTCATTAGGGTGGAAAAGTAAAAAAAAGAGTTTTGGATTCCATCAATTCATAGTCATATTGTGTACAACAGGTGGAAGTGCTTGTGAACATTTTGGTTTATAGTGGTATATTATATACACTATATTATGGTTCACATTCTTTGTTTCCGGCTATTCGTGAATTTTTATTTGGAACATATCTCATTTTTTTCCTGTATATTGCAACATCCATGTGTGGATAGTATAAGAAAAGCACAGGCTAGGGTAGTAATCCACCAGATATTTAAATACAGTACAGGTATATGCTAGGCTAGTGTAATACATACAGTACCAAAAATATATGCATTGGTTACACTAGTATACAGTACATTACAGTATTTGTTATAAATATGATATTTCTACATATTCAACACAAAATTCACCTAGCTGTATGCCTGCAAATGTTTTCTTTGTGTCTAATTGTGTCTAGAATGTGTTTAAAGAGTGTGGGCTGATAATTTAGGGTTTAAACTATTTACAAAAAATTGTCTGTGTATCATGAATTTTTGTTTTGGAATGAAAAATGAGGGACTACTGTAAATGAGATGCTCAATGTTTATAATGAAAATGCTTTCAGCATAGGAGCATTGTCCCATTTTTAATCAATTCTGTATTCAAAAGGTTGCTGCTATTCCATTTGTGAAACATGGTGGTGGTAGTATCATGCCACTTAGTTTTTCAGCATCTTGGCTAGAAGAGCCCTTTGAGGAACACTAAATTACAGTATACCAGTGACTTCTTGCTTTTATTTCCTTTATGGGTAATTTTCCTGTCTTCTGCAAAGATACCATGAACTATTTCTAAATAGTCTGACAATTTTATTTTAAAAAATCCTTTAGGTGAACTGTTTTTAGAAATATTTATAGAACATCCCAGATTAATTTCCTTCACTCATGAAGTTTTCTTTTCTGTGATACATAGAGAGATGTTTAAAGGTATGTGTATGTGTTTATTGGTTTATAAAGGGCCTGCTAAACAATTGATGACAGTTTTATAAAACATGTCTTTTAGTCAGTGGCCATGTTTTTTATCAGTGTGTTTAGACTAAAAAATGACTAAAGTTTGTCCTTGGAAATAGTGCCAGACAGACAGTTTATCCCAGTGTTGTGATGTCAGTGCTCATCAGAAATTTCAGGTGTTTAAAGCAGCTTTGGAATAAACTGGTTTGAAAGATTTTTCAACTTTGTAAATCACACACCTTTCCCATTGGCTCCTGCAAAAGCTATTTGCATACTGGAGGTCTCTTTTTCTGTGTTGTCTTTCCCTCCAGGCTCCCACACCAAAAGGGTTCGCTTAATTACCTTAATTACTGATCTTCTTTACTGTTGACTGTACTGTATTCTGTAATGAGTGTGGTTCTAACCGTCTTAATCTCTAAACCGTCTAAAATCACTTTTTATTCTGTTCAAAACTAAAAAAAAAATATTTTTCTCTTTAGGAGCTGAGCTTCAAATTAGATTGGGTCAAGAGAATCACCTATTTCTGGAAGAAACCTTTCCATAATCCAGGTAAAAAAAAGTGTTTTGACAGAATACTGCCTGCTTTTATTGCACAATGACCACAGGGACATATTCACTTACAGCCTTAGCTACAGCTCAGGACACCATGTTGGACCACCGTCTTCTTCTGCCTCTGGAGTCCTGGAGCCCAGTATTTGTTACCTGCTCTTTTACTTTCATTCACTCTCTTCCAGCGACTCTGATTCCACTTTTCATCACTGTTTATTCAGGGCACCATTCACTGATCTGCTGATAACCACACACATTTGCGATGAGAACTTTGATCCATGGCCTCTTCTTGAAGAACGTGAGTTGAGTCAACTGCTGGAGCAACTCTTGGCTCAAAGCAGACCGCGGGTTATGTGCCAGCAAGGGCACAGAGTGAGATTGATGAAGTTTCTCAGGGCACAGACACAGACAGGCAGATCGGAGAGGAACTAATACGGACCATCTGCAGAAACTTCATGGAATGTCAGGAATCTGCTTGGCGAATTGAAACGGAATGGGAATATTGGGGTAAAGATGCAGGCATGGCAGGAATGTTCTAATAAGCTCATGTATTTTTTATTGTCGGTGTTTTTTGGTTTGCGAGAGACAGATAATGTTACGTAAGTGTCTGATACACTTTTCTGGAAAAAAAATGTGTTGGAATGTGTCACTTAATGGTATTAAATTTTAATTTCACTGCGAAACAGGAGGATTTATTTGTAATTTAAGGCAAGTGAAGTTTGTATCCATGGCACATCATCATGCACAGAGCTCATGCAACATGCTTTACGAGATAAATAGAGCGAAAAGAAAAGTGAGATTAAAACAAGTAATAAAAATAGATAATGGCCATGCTTGAAAAGTAGAGATAGAATTAGAAATGAATTGAATTTGCAGAAATAAAAGATCAAATAAAGGTAAAATAAATGAGGACAATTCTTCAGAAAGTGCCAACACTGTCAGACCCACATTCATTCTTCATATGTATAATTTTTGCTGATGGTGGTCATGTGGTCATCACCTCTGTGTCATATTCTCACTCTAATCTCAGTTGAAGGGTCAAAGCTAGTCTCACCTCTACAGAGGGTCTTGTAGTGGGACCTGTTTGAGCAGAAACTAATAGGCCGCTCCGAACCCCATTGCACCCTGAGCCCCAAACCCCAAATTTAAGATGAAATTTAAAAGGAAAAATGCAATTTACTAAGTCTTCCTTAAATGACATAGATCAGCCAAGACATGTTTGGTGTCTGAAGTCCGCTTCAGGAGTTACAAAGTTATTGTAGCAAGTCATGGATGATTATACTCCACCCATTAGCACAGCGCAAGCTAAATCATCACACACCTGCTTCAAACCACATCCCCTCAGGACACAGTTTTACAAAAAGCATGGTCATTCACTATGGAAGATGAGTGATACTACTGTTTTCAGCTAAATTATTTATTTGTCTATTACTGCTTTATAGAACCAGTGGAAAACTAAATAAACTATAACTGCAGTAACCAAACTGTTTCGATCAAACAATCAAATAAAAATCCCACTTTTGGAAAAGTTGGGAAATCTTGTAAAATGTAATAAAAACAAGAGTGATTTGTTACATTTATTTAATCAATAATCGCATAAAAATAGTAGTATATTTCTCAAATGATTAACATTATTTTACAAACCTGGTACTGGGTGCAGTTGCTTAAATGGGGCGTCCTATCAAAAAACTTGAAAACACATTAACTGTAAGTATAATTCAGTCACAAAAAGACAACATGCCCAAATGATTAGTTGAATTTAAATTTACTATTTACTGCAGCAATGAACAGTTTGAAAAGCAACACAAAGCAAAGACATTTTGCTGATCTTCTTTCACTTACATCCAGCCTCTTACACTTTTTCAACCCTTTGCTACATTACATTACATCCTAGTGTATAATACAAAACTGTAAAAAGTTAATTTTAACACAAATAAAAGGAACAAAAGTTTATAATTTGCTGGGAAAAGATGAGTTTTTAATTTTTGCTTGAACGACTGGGGTGTGGAGGTACTGCAGTACAGCACTGTCAATCATCCATAAAATTAGCAACAATAAAGTGCAAAAATTATTAGAACTTTCTTCTGATCCTTCAAAATCAGATCCGTAAATGCCATTGTTGTCACCGAACAACGTGGCCTGCTGCTTTGCTGTTGCTGATTTTGGACACATCAGTATCACACTCGGATTTTGCAGATGTTGCTTTGCGAAAGCAATGACCTGGAGCTTAAATTCTGCAGTGTAGTTCTTGCGTTGTGGCATGATATCAGTAAGTTCAAATTTGTATCAATTTAATTTTTTATGCTTAACTACAGTATAATGTCACTGATATCTGCAAAGGCTTCAGGAGTCAAATTAGATGCTTTTGCTTCAGATCTGTAAATTCAGTAACACTGCAGCTAATAACATGGGACGGCCTCTCATTGGGAAAATACGGTGCACGTAGTATAAATAAACGTTCCCAACATTTAACTGACCAAAAAAGTTTTTTGTAAATATGAACAAACTTAAACTACACCTAAAATGTTCGGACTGTCATTTAATTAATTAATTAATTTATTAATTCCTGACCACTTTATGTGTGTATTTTGAGTCATGGGGAAGATGGAACTGATTCCAGCTGACTACGGGCCGAGGCAGGGTATACCTGAACAGAGGCCAACCCGTCACATCATTCCTTTTATTTACATTTTTTAATTGTTTAGGAACTGAGGACACAACTTGCTGCAGTGTTGACAGGAAGTCAGTTGCTCCACTGTCACTATTGTCTGATTCTCCTCTTTATGAAGCTCCATTCACTAGGAGGCAGATCTGGACTGGAAGCAGGAAACTCAAGCACACAAAACCATAAAGTATCATGTGCAGTAGGGATGGGAATCGCATGGTATCTTGCAGTATGATATAATACACAATACATGGCCCCTGGTAACGATAATATTGCAATTCTGCAATAATCAATATATCATATGACAATGTATTTAGCGATATATCACAGAAACATGGGGATGTGTTATAAATTTACATAAGTAACAGCAATGCTATTGTTACCCTTGCCGTATTTGCTTTGCGACCGTGGTCGGAAGCACAGTGAAACTGTGTTACTTCGGCTTCAGAGCTGAATGGTGGTAACTTTGATGTGAATATACCTCTTCAGAAACCAGCCAGCACAATGAAACATGTGGCTTTTATCATTTTTTTACTTAATACAGAGCTGTGTCTGTTCCCCTCTTGCGTTGTGCTACCAACCCGAGCTCTCGCCACTAATGAATTAAGAAGAAAACATAGTCACACCAGACACTATATTGTCCACAATGCATTACTTCCCCTAAATCCCACGTGTCTCCAACAATCACTTCAATGATGCGTTTGTGTTTCACTCTTAAAAGTTAAGTTTAACTCTCATTACAGAGCGTTACGTTGTTGTTAAAATATTGGTGTGGATGTGCATGTCTGCATTATTGAATCTTTCCCCCTTTTCAAAGAAGCTACAATGCCAGGGATGTGGGTTTTACTGACGCATACTGACGCATGTTTACACAAAAATTGTAGGCTTCATGAGGGAAAGAGACACACAGAATTACGACCGTCATAAAATAATCCATGGTCTGTTCCGTCAATGTTCTTAAAGCTCAGCAAAGTGAACCTAGACTTTAGATTTAAATCTGAAGCATCTTTTCCCCTTTGCTAAGTTACTCTTTAAGTTTCATCCGTGTCCTGCAGCGCCACCCAGAGGAGACTCGAAGTAGCTAAGCCAGTGAGTCAAATCAGCAGTGAATGTTTATTTATTAAAATATCGATTTTGCCTTCGGCATATGGATTGTCATATTGCGTGAGCATGGATGATGATATATCGCCATATCTATATTTTTTCCACACCCCTAGTGTGCAGATCGAGGGCTGACATTGTCCTGTTTAAATAAGCATGTGTAATATGAGAATATGTAATATGTAATATGAGAACTTAGGCATAGACAAAAAGTATATACATACATATTTAATCACCTATACTGTGGTAAAGAACCAACGTCAAGCAACAAAAATTTACTCAAACACGGGGGAATTTAAACAAGGACTCAACTAGAAACACCTGGAGAGGAGGCAGAGTTGGCAGCATATCTCTCTCTAAAATCCCAAAAGTTGGTGCTGTGTGCACTGATGCGATAAACCATAATAGTTGTTGGCTTCGCTGGAAAAAACATGGACTTATTTGATCACAGCACATGTTTCTACTGTTGTTGGTCCATGTGAGTGGAGCAGAGTGGAGTTTCTGCATAGAATTTATGTAAGGCTTTCTCTTTATGTAACAGTTTCAGGTTGCGTTAGTTAACGCAGTCACTTGTTGACTCTGTTTAGTGACAGTGGGGAATATTCACTAAAGGGTTTATACTTATTTTGTCACGGAGTATGTTGCAGACATCAATTTAGATCTAAATAATGATTTTCATTAAAAATCATAAAATTTATTTTTATGACAAAATATTTCTTAAAATAATATCACATTTACATACACCCAGTATCTTGGAGCTAGCTGTCTGTATTTCACAGTCAAAAACGTTTTCCAGTCTTTTTAATTCAGTCATGGTTTTAGTAAATGTAACTATTAGGACATTTGCACCATTTGGTATTAGAAATATGTTATATTGATTGTGACAGGAAACAAAATATGAAACAAAATATATTTTATATATAAATATAACTAAAAAACTAACTCTTTAAAAAAAATCTTAAGGTGATTGCTTCAACAGATGTTGTATTGTAATATTATTATTTTTTAAATAAATGTATTTTTGTTAAACATTTCATAAAGCAATTTAAAAACCTCATTAAAGGACTCTTTTTATGGACAACTGAACTTCCCTTACTTAAAATTGAATAGTTAAGTCCATATAGTCCATAAATGGCAACTCCTACTTATATTAAAGTAGTTTTCCTCCACACTTTCCCCCAAGCAATAAATATGCCTATTTTTAAATGCAGGACTACTAATCAGCGCAGAGCTCATTTACATATATCAGTGTTAAAGGCACAGTGACAAAACCAGCTTTTTTAGGGGTAAACAAAGGTGCGAAAATAGTCATATCAATGCTCCTGATTTAATTTCAAATTCATGAAGTTGAATTTGCATCGTAGCAATCATTAGAAAAGTTTCTTTTTCAGTTAGAACATTTTCCTGGACATTGTTTTCTTGCTCTGACTTGTTGAGAACACATTAACTGGAATATTTCTCTACTTTCATAAACTGTCTGTGGTTTTGGTTTAAACCACAGCTTGAAAACATCCATGCAGAAATCAGGCTGCGAGAGCTCAGCAGGACTCTGTGTGAGTGGTGTTCAGTGTTGCGGATGAGACATATTTCTGTTCTTACTTTACACAATAGAACAGAAAATACCACAAACATGTCACACAGAGGAGAGTTTTGAGAGAAAGTTTTGTACGTTGAATTTGTTTTTGTGTTGATAGTTCTTCTCTCATACTTCTCCAGAAACTCTCCACTGTTGCCATGCTGGTTGCTCACTGAGGGACTTCTACAAAAGCAGTGCAGAAAAACAAGTAGCGGCGTTGATCCGTGCCCTATGGAGGTATGTAAGCATGTTTATATTTAACAAGATGCAATGAGCTTGGGGTGGTGTCATATTTTATGAAAGGATTCATGATTGATGATGACGAAGGTGTGTGTGTATTTATGTGTGTGTACACTTCCGGGACAGAATGTTCTGACTTTGTAGGAAAATCACAGAAAGGGTTAAGTTTACAATTATTCTAAAGAGTTTGAAATGCTTTTAAAAAATCATCGCTGTGCAAAATAATAAAGTTTCAAAATTATGAACAATTGACCAATCAAAATTGTCCACAATAATTTTAAAATATATTGGTAAATGTAAAACTAATGTAGAACTTACAGTTGGAATTTGTACTAAACTTTAGCTTAGTCTAAATATTTTTTTACTTCTTTTGTAAAGTTTCCAGTTTGGCGATATACCGTATACATGTTATCACATTTACATGTGATATTACTTATAAATATTTACATGTACACACACATTGATTATCTTGTTACCTCATTACAACGGCACCTGTTAGGGGCGTCAAGTGAACAGTCAGTCCTTAAATTTCATCTACTGGAAGCAGAAGCATTTGACCTGATGGTGTTATTGTGATGGAGCATCTCCAAAACAGCAAGTCTTGTTGGATATTCCAGGTGTGCACTAGTGAAAGTGACTATTTGTCATTTTTCCCATTACACAAAGTTGTGTCTGGCCCGGGACTTGAACCAGCAACCTTCTGATCACAGGTTCTAACCACTAGACCACCACTATCTGCACATCTACCAACAGTGATCCAAGAGCACACAACTGGTGAATCAGCAGCAGGGTCCCGGGCATCCAAGGCTCATTAATATATATTGAAATATATATTATTCCCTATAGCTACTTATCTACTGCAAATGCAAGATGTGTGTGTGTTGCATGTTAGGGGAATTATCCTTCCCACAATTCCTTGCTATTCAAGGAATTAGTATGTAGAAAATGTCAGCATCAGCTTTCACAAAAGAATTTGGAGAATTGCAACATGCTGCTTTAGTATCTCCTACGTTCACCACAATGAATGTCCCTCCCTATCCTCCCACATGCGTTCGGACTCTGGTTTGCACTTGCTCAGAGCTTGTCCATAGTCCTGGGGGAGTATAACACACCACACACTGCAGCGCATTACAGTTACGGCTGTGTGTATCTATTCAGCTACAAGGATGTGATTACATTACCCAGCATGCACAGCAGCTCCAGGCTTTGGCTGTGGCATTTGTGTTATGTGTGGTGGTATTCCACCTGCCCCCTGCTCTGCTCCTGACATTGGGATCATAACTGTCTCTTGTTGTGTTTGACTAACTGCTACAACAAGGGTGCCCAGCTCCAGACCTCGAGGGCCAGTGTCCAGCACAGTTTGGCAATGTTCCTGGTTCAGTTCACTGGTTAATTGCCAGGTGTAGTGAGTGTGTTTGAGTAGGAGAACTACCAAACTCTGCTGGATACCTGCCCTCCAGAACCGACTTTGGGCTTCAGGGATGCTTGAAAGTTTAGGAACTCTGAAATTTTAAAGAAAGATAATTTAATTAAACAAATATCATACTTGCCAATTTATTTATTGAAAACCGTATCCAGTATTTTATATTAGTGTGTGGGGAAAGTATGAAAGTTTAAGATTAGCAGTTAATATTTTCAGTCAGTGGCATGTTATTTCATTTTAAAAAAAAAACAATAATATTTGTTTGTGTATCACAACATGAATAAAGTAGTTATTCGTAGAAAAAGATCTGTTAATGCTCATTAGGCTTGGGAAGGTTACAAAGCCAATTCTAAAGAGTCTGGACTTCAGTCAACATGCAGACATACTGTGCAATGACAGTAAAAATTCAGGACCATTGTCACCCTCCCAGGAGTGCTTGACCAACAAAGATCACTCCAAAACCAGGGTGTAGAATTGTCTTTGAGGTCACGAAGGAATGCAGGGTGACTTCTAATCATCTGAAAACATCTCCCAGATTGACTAATGTTAATAAGTCCTTAGGAGGAAGCCATTGACTGTTGGGTTATTTCAAAGGGCTGGTAGTTTTGAGTGTCTGAATCATAGGATCAATCCAGTTACTGTGTTAAGAATGCTGATTTAGTACAGAAACAGTTAAATGGAGGTTTCTAAGGCAAAATCCTAGAGTCAGGACTGACAGAAATCTATAATATCTTCAAAAATAGATGTACTCTGAAAATGAAACAAAAACTTTTATTTTTATTTTGAGTGAAATCTTTAATACCTTTAAAACCATATGGTTATCATGTATGGCGTTTATGACAGAATGAGTCTTTGCCAACAACCGTAACACACCAGTTGCATCAGATCAGTGGTGGACAAAGTGCAGAAATCATATCAAACACTTGGTGTTTTTAAATCTCATTTAAAAACCCATTTTTATTCACTAGCTTTTGAAAAAATCTGAGTCAATCTTTTTGTTTTATCTTGTCTGTTTTAAGTCACCCTCATGTGTTTTACTTACGTTTTACTCTTATTGATTGTTTTATTTTCTTATATGCTGTACAGTACTTTGGTCAGAGCATGGGCTGTTTTTTAGTCTATCTATCTATCTATCTATCTATCTATCTATCTATCTATCTATCTATCTATCTATCTATCTATCTATCTA
>JBBIGC010000001.1:15919171-15929378 GCA_037576955.1 Lepidarchus adonis
ATAGATAGATAGATAGATAGATAGATAGATAGATACATGACCAACAGACACACAAACAGACAGACAAACACATAGACAGACAAAGAAATAGACAGATAGATTGATAGAGGATCAAACATACAAACAAAATAACCCTGGAATGTTTTCAGTATGATGATGTTCTTCAGCTCTGGTAGGATCTCGATTGGAATAGTCTGGGGAAATTAACCTGCAGTTCTCTAAAAACCATTCAGATGCAGAACATTCCCACATTTACATAGTTTTTGTAGCAGACCAGCCCTGTGTGGGGTCATGTCTGTACTTTCTGTGTTTGCCATGTGTCCTTGTTTTGGTTTTGTGTATGAGTTCAAATGCCCCGCCTTGTTTTGTCACCTGTTCCTTGCTTCTGTCCCCGCCCTGTTTACAGGTGTAGGTCATTACCTAGACTATATAGAGTCAGGCTTCCTGTTCCATGGCGCGGATGATTGCTAAAATGTCAAGATGGTGCTAATGGTAGTGGTGTCTTTAGTCTCGTGTATGTTTAGTAAATGTCTCACTGCACTGCTGTAAATAAACACTTTGCAAAGATCCTCGCTGCATTTGCGTCCAATCTACTCCGCCACCTTACATTTTTCTCTAATTGTGTGGATGTGTCATATTTTGCTCACAGGAAGATGTGCAGGTTTGATTCAGGTAAACCCAACACATTTCCCATGTTCTACCAGGGGTCATGGACATGTTTGCAGCTGGGTTTTACCACCACTGGAGGGCAGTACTTCCAAGCATTCTGACACCATATCTAAAGCTGCCCCCTCTGACACACACTGCTTTACACAGGAACGGACCTTCTCCAACAAGAACTAACTAAGCTAGAACCTGAACGTGGTTCCACCAAAGGCACTGATGACAAATCACCAGGAAGAACCTTCCTCATCATCAACTACACAGATATGTGACCCAGATCTGACACAGTTAAACAAGCACTGGGCTGGTGTCCTTATTTCTGGGCCATCACCGAGCACCCTGGCACTCTCAGTGGGTGGTACGGCCGTGGCTGCCAGCCCAGAGCAGCGCCAGAGCAGCGCCAGAGCCGGCCACTTAACTCCTCATTTACATGTGAAAGAGGCAGCGCTGCGGTTCCAATGTGGCCAATTTGCAGTGATACAGTTATGGCCCTGTCCCATTCGGTCCTCTTCTGAAGACAACAATGATGAGTTGATCTGGAGGGTTGACTCATGCCAACCCAGTTGCCATGGAGAGCAGAGGTTTTCCCCACAGAGAGGAGCTGAAATGAATCGAGGCTTCTGTCTCAACTCACAGAGGATGGCGCAAGTCTGGGATTCCACTCGTTCCGTACAAAAAAGAGGAACATTCTGAAAAATGTTACATGTGCTGTTTCTCAATTTGGCTTCAGTTTGTGGAAAAACTCAAAGATCTTGCATAATTGTCAGTGTTGGCCCCGGTTGTTGTGTTGCATTGCTTTGTAAAATAGAAATCTTTACATTGTTTTCTAATGTCTGATCCTTTTGTCCAAGTAAAGCAAATACAATCCAAACAAACAGCCACGAAAAGAACCAATAGGATGCTTACTTAAGTGGTAATTACTTCTGGGGTTGTTCGTGTAAACAATTTCCACTTATCCCAGGTGTAGTCAGACCACCAAGACATGCATGTAGTCCAAGTTAGGCTTATTTGGTTTAGAACTGGAGCTAATATTGTTAACACAGTCACTCATGTTGTTTCTGTGAAACATCTCTTGAAATGCATTCACCACAGTGAAGAGCTTACTGTGTAAGTGCATGACTTACTGTGAGCTATAAAAAACTGGTCCAATTGCATAACGTTTACTGATATGCGTATAGATAATGTGTCACTCATGTCGTCTCATGAGCACATGTCCTGTCACATATTAATGTTATTTCTGACATCACTATATGCACCATCTACAGACACACTGTATCTCTGTCTCTAGCCCTGTAGTTTACAGTGCACTTATTAGTGTTGTATAGTGTGTTCTTGTATGTATAGTGTTGTATAGTGTGTATTTATATGTATAGTGTTGTATAATGTGTATATCTTGAATCTTATATTGATAGTGTTATACGTAGTGTGTACTTAAATGTGGTGTATAGTTTACAGTGCACTTATTGGTGTTGTATAGTGTGTTCTTGTATGTATAGTGTTGTGTAGTGTGTACTTGTATCGATAGTGTTGTATAGTGTATACTTATAAGTATAGTGTTGTATAGTGTATACCTACAGTATATGTAAAGTGTAATATAGTGTTATAGTGTGTACATATATGTAGTGTAGTATGTACCTATGTGTATAGTGTCTACTTATGTGTATAATGTTTTATATAGTTTGTACTAATATGTATGGTTATATATTGTGTGTACTTATGTATAGTGTTAAATAGTGTGTACTTACACGTATAGTGTGTATAGAGTGTACATATATGTACAGTGTTATATAGTATTATATATAGCGTACTTATATGTACGGTGTTATATCGTGTTGTTTTCTGTTTACTTATACATATGTATAGTGTTGCTAAGTGTTACATATTTAAATACTTAATGTATTTAAATATTGGTCACGTTACCTAAATTTCCCTTCACAATAAAGTATCTCTCTGTCTGTTTGTACATTCATCCATCCATGTATCCATCTATCCATCTGTCGTTGAACAATCGATATTGTCACTCTCTAAATGAGACATTGGGTATAAACTAGATGTAAGACGAGGTGACAGAAGCTGATACAAGACTTGAAGTGACCCCTAAAAGAAAAGGACAGTTGCACATTCTTTCAGTAAGCCAGCACTCGAAGTGAAAGAAGAACTCATGCTGAGGTCTGCTGAGTGAAATGGTAAGACAGCCCTTCTCCTTTTCTTCCAAATGACATTAATTGCTTTTGGTCAAGTGACATGGAGATTGGACCAGTGAAAACATGTCTAGCCTTTTGTCAAAGTCAAGAGGTTTGTTGGTCCTTCTCAGAGAAGCAAGACAAACTGACGCTGACTTCCTGAGTGAGGACAGCCCGAACCTCTTTTTACCGGTTTTGACCCCAGACCACCCTGAGACTCAAAGGTCACGCTTGGATTTTGTCGGCTTTTGGTCATTTCTGCTGGCTTCAGCTCCTGCCAGCCACTTTCTCCTGCTGAAGGTCAGGCATTTGACCCTTGGTGAGAGCCTGTTCTCTCTTCAGTGTGCCAGAACAGGCTCTGGTGGCCACACAGCTAGCACTTTCTAGATGTTAGGACTCAGATAACTCGCCTTAAAAACGAGACATATTCAGACACCACATAATAACACTACTAGTTAGTTTCAGATACACTTTTAACAATTACAGTTGTTAAACCTCCATGGTGAGAAGATATTAGGTTTGCGTGGCAACTGTCTGCTGTCCTCTTTCCAAACCATCTTTGATTCTCCAGGGATATGAGGCGCCCTCTGCTGGATATGCAATTTGAAACTATTTATATAATTCTATGCATTTTGAAATCAAATTCAATTCAGGAGGTTGGTCAGGAGAACCTGTATGGTTTTCTGAATCTGACCTGGCTGCATGTTTGGGCTCAAATCCTTTTGCTTAATTTTCCATACTGTTCTGCTAGGAGTGTACAAGTTCTTCCTGCGTTCCTGTGGCTTTCCTCTGGTTCTCCGGTTTCCTCCCACTGTCCAAAGGCTTATGGTTTAGGTTGACTGGCTACTCTACATGACCTATAGGTGTGAGTGTGTGTGAATGGCTGTCTGTCTGAGTGTTGCCCGATGATGGTTTGGCCTCCTGTCCAGGGTGAACCTGCCTTGGGCCAAGCTGCCTTGTCAACTGTGACTTAATGTGATTGGATAAACGACCGGGTTGTTTAAGGTCTTTGATCGTACTCTAGCTAATATCTAATAATGTTTTACCACAATTAATATTGTTTAACAGTGCTAATGACATTTATTATGACACAATTATATCAGCCATAATATTAAGACCACCTCCAGGTAAAGTGAAGAATTTTATTAATCCCTATAATTCTTTATTAAGAATATTATTAAAAAAATAAATATATTATATTATATTATAATACATTTTATTATATTATATATTAATATTATATAACATATAATGGCAGTTGCACAGAAACACAGAGGTAATAAATAGTGGTGGAGAGGTTATAAACATTTCTACATATGTAGCACAGTATGGTAGGATGAGGCTAATAATGATAAATGATTACTGTACCAATATATAAATATGAATATAAATACTTAATGCTCTCCATCAGGTCTAGATAATATAAATACCTGCATGTCTTATATATAGTATGAGTAGATGTAAAATATATACACACAATAGTTGGCAGCAAGGGAACAGTCAGTTCTTGGAGTCAGTGTGCTGGAAACAGCAGTGTAAGGATCTGGGGCATTATTGTGATGGAACATTTCCAGAACAGCAGGTCTTGCGGCGTGTTTCCAGTATGCAGTAGTTAGAACCTACAGTGATCCAAGGAAGAGGGTCATAAATGGCCAATGCTCAGTGATGCATGTTGGGAATTAAGGACAGCCCACGTGAAGAGCTACAATAGATCCTGTAGCCTAAGAACTGAATGCTGGCTTTAACGCATGGTGCAACACAGTTAGGGCTGTTTCAGCAGCGTGACGGTGACCTACACAGCGCTAGGCAGGTGGTCTTAATGATATGGCTGATTGGTTTATTATGAAATCACATTGGTAATGCAAGCATCTCGCACTGGTCGAGTTCCCACCTCCACTCTGTGAAAGCTGTGTAATTCTGTGGCAGTATGGAGCGTCTGATCAATGTGAAGGCCTCGCATGTGAAGATACCTTCAGGATGGTCCAAGAGCAAGTCCTTGACTTGTGTCCATCTGCCTCCTGCATTTGGAGCCTAATTGCTCAGGGGTCTTAACATCACATTCCATGGGAATTTAGGAGACTGGTTGCTCGTTTCAGGCCCTTGACCGAACCTTGTAGCTAAGTTGCCACTGACAAATGCATTCCACTTTGGCGTGACACACAACAATGGCATGATTGTGGATGGATATGAGAGGGAGCATTGATGGGCAGAGAGCTCTTTGCCCCAGGGCTCATACAAGCACACACTGAGAGCTCAGATCTATCCCCCCCCACTAACCCCTCCAAAAGCAAATTCCAGGAAATGCACGAACAGCTCTGTCTGTAGCATGTCCCTAGCACCCTAAACTTTCTGTGAGATCTTCCTAACGTTCTGTCATGTTCCTCCTCCGTTTCCTGCTCGAGTGGGGAAGGGGGCAGCCATGTTGATTTATGGCCCAGTGACTGGGGTAGCTGCTGCTAATTTATAGCCCTGGACTCTACGGATTCCCAAACACAAGTGATGTCTCTGTGCTGGACGGGCTATTCTATTTATACCCTTTGGTGGGGGTGTCGGGGGAGTAGTGAAAGCTGTAAGGAGAGGAATGCCGACAAGCTATGTATGGCCCACATGGCAGTCGGCTCCTCTGTGTTTGTTTTGGTCCACGAGGTCCAGGAGACTATCACATTTCTTTGCGGTGTTAGATACGACATGGATAATCTCAGGTTCAGAGCGTGGCATTGTGTTCACCCAGTAAAGGGACAAAAGATAAAAGGGAAACTAATAGGAGAATTCAGGTTTTGCTTAAACAAAGCTGAAGTGAAATTTTCTTGCAGCACTGGTAATAGGAACCGGATGTAATGCAGCTATGGAAATGGTTGCGGATGGGGACGTCCCAGTCCGACCTCAATGTGGGGGCTAATCAGGGCATTTTTAACTGATCGGGATTAGTTTGAGCACGACGGAGCCTAAGACCGATCGTTTGTCTTACCTCAGTTGTCATGCATAAATATCAGTAATGTAAGAAAAGAGCTGCATTTAATACTAGCAATCTGACACCACACCTTAACAATAAACATTTACCAGAATCATCAGAGTTCTTTCAGGTAAATAACTGCACTGAAGCAACACACACTGGAGGACACTGTTAAAGACAATAAAAAGGGAAAAAATATACAGAGAGGAAAAACTGAATTTGTGGCTTTGGATGAGCAGCCAATCAGTGTAGAGAATACAGGATCTCGCCATCTTTTGGAGCTAAGATAAGCCCCAACCCCTCCACACTACATTTCACGCTGCCCTACCAGAGCTTTACAGCAAGTTTCTCCATCACCTACTATGTGTTTTATCAGATGTGACTGTGATTAGATTTACCACAGACATTTGGAGTCCGATGTTTACCCAGTGTGGATACTGGATTAACCCCTTGTTTAATTTAAAGCATACAATATTGAAGCACATAAGTTTGTCTGATCTCATACAGCAGAGTCCACGTCATTTTGTGGGACTTGAAAATTCCATTTTGGAACATATACATTGGATTTTAATATTTTTAATGTACCTTAAGAGGGTGCTGTGTATCGGGATTTTCTGAATTATGTAGAAATTTAGAAAAAATAATTCATCTTTACATTAAAAAACCCCCACAAAAAACAGCACTTAAACTACCCAGGCATATTAGTTTACCAACACTGGACGATTGAAGGCTTTAACATGAACCCTGTTGCTTTTAAGAAATATAACATCATTGCACAGTTCAACATGCTTGGAGGAGCACACTAACAGCAGTAGACACTAGCAGTAGGTTGTAGCCTAGTGAATCGTAACTTGCACTTGTAATTGGATGGTTGCTGGTTCGAGTCTCAGCTCAGGCACCAATGAGGTACTGTCACTTTTTCCATCCAAGTACACACACCAGAGCAATGGGCAGCCACCATAGTGGCACCTAACCCCTTACTGCTCCCTGGATGCCACTATGGTGGCTACCCACTGCTCTGGTTTGTGTGTCTCACTGCCTCTGATCGATAAAGTAAAGAGTAGGTTGCCTCTGGGTTGAAGAGAGTGTAATATATAAATTAAAGTCATACTGGTCATTCTGCTCAGTCAGGGGATATGACACTGACCATTGGTGTGTTCTATTCCTGCAGGAGTCCCCCATGGTTCTGCTGTCTCCCTGGTCTGAGTCCATGACCCAGCTCATGAAAAGACTGGACCAGCTCAACTTGGACATTGAAGAAGCCCTCAGTGCTGGCTCCTCCCCCTCTGACACACCCTGCACTCCCCGGAAACACACAGCCAATGACAAAGCTACTCTACAGGTTAGAGGCAAAGTCTAGAAAGCATAGAAAGAGAGAAACCTGGCTGTCCACCTGGGAATCGAACCCAGGACCTTTCTGTAAGGCACAATGCAATGCATCACTCTAAATCTGATACAATCTGGTTTAAGATCTTACTGTTGGCGCTGTCACCACACAGCAAGAAGGTCCTGGGTTTGATCCCCAGACCAGGCGTCTTTCTGTGTTTGTGGGGGTTTCCTCCTGATTCTCCAGTTTTCTCCCACTATCCAAAGTTTTTTGGTTTAGGTTGACTGGCTATTTTAGATTACACATGTATTAATGGCTGTCTGTCTCTATGTTGCCCTGTGTTATATTGGCCTCCCGTCAACTTTGAGCACATAGTCAACTGGCCTCGGCTCCAGCTTCCCTGAGAATCACCTGAAATGGTTCAGCTGTTTGGAAAATGAATGAATGCTGCAGATATAATTTACTTGAATAACTACTTTTTGGGTTTAAAATTTAGGACCTGCTGCCGCTCTTGTACTGTGGCATTGACCATCTCCATGTTCTCCACATGCTTCATAGCCATATGCAGGATCCATTGCTCCAAGCTGGAGGCTTTTATCTGGCTCCACCTCTAGAAACTGAGACTCTTTTTCATTGGTGTTTGTTGAATTGTTTCAAAATTCAGATTTTGCTCCTGGCCTTTTGCTTACGAATTCCTCCGGAGGAATGTGATCATTTCAGGACTTGCATTACAGTGTAAATTCAATCTTGGAATTACATTAGCTCCAGCATGTGGACTTTACTCACTTGTTCCAAAGCTTTAAACAAAGCTCCCGTTCAACTTTTGATCTTATTAAAATCATCAAAAAGTAGCGAATAGTACTCATGCATAACCTAATGACCTATGAGACTAAATAGGTCTCATACTGTACTGTACAGACATGCTTCTGGCTCAGTATGTTCTTATTATGATCATGTAACAGATATAAATCTATTGATTCATCGTCCTGAAGAGCAAAGAAGTGCAATTGTGCTTTAAGGTTTGTGAACCCATTAAAATGTTCTGTATTTTGACGCGAACATGGTCTAAACATAATTTGATTTTGAACCAGTGTAAGAATGAAACTCAGTTAAACAAATTACAGAACCATTATTATATTTGGTCATGAATGTATTGAAAAAATATTCAGTAATGAAAGTAAGTGAACTGTGATTTCAGTATGTGGTAAGACCTCCTTGTGCACCCAAAACCATAATGTCTGCACATCAACTCAGAGGGGGTTTAGCCCATTCCTTAATATAGAACAGCTTCAGCTCTTGGATGTTGGTGGTTATCCTCACATTAGGTCTTTCCACAACATTTTAATGGGATTATGGTCAGGATTTTGACTTGGTCATTCCAGAACATTCAAGCAATCCATCCAGGCCCAGTTGCAGCAAAGCAGGCTCAAGCCAAAACATTTCCACCACCATGTTTCACAGATGGGAGAAGTTTTTTATGCTGTAATGCAGTGTTTTCCTAATGTAATGCTCCTCATTAAGCCAAGAAGTTCTACTTTGGCTTTATCCATCCACAAAACATTCCTACAATATCCTTCTGGATTTATCTTTAGCAAACAGTAGATGGTCAGCAATATTTTCTGTGGGAGAACAGTGGTTTCTCTTTGCTACTCTGCCACACACACTACTGCTGTTCAGTGTTCTCCTGATGATGGACTCACATTTCAAGCAACACTATATATTAATCAATATAGTAAAAGTGGTGAGGACGAGCTGTACTCTTCAGTATTTCTGCCAAAAATAGGTCATACACATCTTGCTTGATCTGTAATCTTTTACTAGGATGGTATGAAGTAGAAGTCCAGATGGATTACATGCTGTCTCTTCAAACAGGTGGCCCATAGCAGCTATGTCATAAGAAGATATCATAAGGAAATCAACAGTGCAGACATGGACATGTGGTGCACATGCTTCATGTACTTTCGTTTTCTGGTATCAGCCGCTGGAAATATTTCATAAGCCCCACACCATGAAATGAGGCTGTGTTGTTGGTGTTCATCTCATGGGACCATGTCTGGAGGGCACAATCAGTGCTTTTTTGAAGTGGTGAAGTCTCTGTGCGGGAGAACATTCGGTTATTCTGAGTGTCTTTGCTCATGCAGACACATGGCGTCCATTTAACGATGAGTTTGAATTCCCTCAGATGATATGCTGCAGTCTGGCAGGGTCTGCACTGGACTGGTGGGACTGAGGACAGAGGTCCATTGTGTTGGGAACTTGCCACTGGGAAATTTTGATGCTAGTTAAAAAAAAGAATCCCTAATGGAGGCTTGCAACACTGACCACCCCCCATAACTTGAGTTCACAGAAGGAAACAAAAGTGGCTTTTGGTTCCTCATGAGTGTCCACAAGAATGGCTCTTCCTCAACTGGAGATCTGTTGGTCTGTTTATTGCATTTCGTCCGTTCGAGATGGTTCAGGAGACATGGCTTAGAACTGCCACAAACAGCCGTTTCTGGCGCCACCCATAACCAGCTTTAACAAGCAACAGCAGGTCTTCTCCGAGGTATCTTCTAACTGACTGGTATCTTCTTCAGAAAGTCTCTCATCTGTGTGGAGTCAGTTATCTGCTCTTCTTTATCCCCTATCATATCTATAGCTTCTACGGCTTTCCCTGGCTGCTGACCTCAGCCCTGATTTCCTTCTCCAAGTTCTCTCCAGAGACGATCTCTGATGGACCACGTGTTGCATTCCATGCTGACTGTGGTTCCGCTGTCATTGCAGAGTGCGCTGGCGTGGGGGACAGAGGGAAAGCAATCCCTCTTCAGCAGCAACATGGCCAGAGGACCAGAATGGAAGGAATGTCATGGGCAGGAAATCTTCTCTCCAAACACTTCCTCTGTGACCAGAACACGTCCCAAGAAGACAGAGGTAAGAAGCTGAAAACCCTTTTAACACTCATTATGCAAGAATGAAGAAGACAAATAATAATAAAAATAACAACAACAACAACAACAACAACAACAATAATAATAATAATAATAATAATAATAATAATAATAATAATAATACAGAATAGGTGAAATATTCAGTTCCTTTCCA
>JBBIGC010000001.1:15967717-15979622 GCA_037576955.1 Lepidarchus adonis
CGGTCACCTGTGGATCAGCCAGTAACGAGCTCCAGCTGGTCAGCCGAGCATAAAGAGGCTCCGCGAGCTGAGCTCGGTGCTGGTCCATTTTTGTTGGAAAAATATACAACAAAGCTTTCAGACCAGCCGGTATGGTAGTGGGTTAAGACGTTTACGTCTATCCCACACTCTCTGCTGCTCTACTAAGAGTGTTTGTTGTGTGCGTGCATGTAACTCAGCTCAGTGTGTGGCTGTCTCTCGCAGGCTCTGAGAAGTGTCTGCAGCGCGGTACAAGCCCCTCCCGTGCTGCTTAAGTCACAAAGCACCCTCACTGGGTGTAGGAGTGATCGGCCTTAGTTTAGTTTTTGTTTATTTTGTCCGGTTCCCCTTTTCCCCCTATTATTTACTGGCCGCCTCTGCATTTGGATTCAAACTTAAATTTCCATGCTGGGCCCTCGCCAGCACATTACACCTCCTTCCGCTCAAATCTTCTTCCGCTCAAATCTTCTTCTGCTCAAACCTTCTTCTGCTCAAATCTTCTTCTGTTCAAACCTTCTTCTGCTCATATCTTTTTCTTCTCAAACCTCCTTGTGCTCAAATCATCTTCTGAATATAGTAAAAATATAGTAAAATAAAATAAAATAAAATGAATAAATAAGTAATAATTATATCTAAATGCATAGATGAATCAATACGTTACAGTAAAGATTTTGATTATTAATACTAATGAGGGTTGTAAAATGCAGTGTGTTGAGATAATACACCCTAACTGGATCATTTGCATTATTTATATTATTACTATAAGATGTGGTATAAGATGGGTTTGAGGGATGCTGATGCTTTGAAGTCTAAGGCCCCTAATTTACTGAAAGATTTTGAATGTTTTAGACTCACCTGATGCCATTGTAATAAAATATGATGGACAAGTAGGAGCACACATACATAAACTGTCTATTCATGCACTACATGCTGCAGATCTTTGTTTCAACGTATCTGAGTTAAGCTGAGCGCTCTGTTTTGGAACTTCCAGTGGCTCCCAACTAGAACACAGTAAGCTTGGCTGAGTCTGTGGTTTCACTTCAATGTAAAACGCAGTGCCATTCCTCAGAGAGAAAGAAAACTTAATTGCACCAGTGGAATGTTAGCTTTAGGAGGGTCTGGATCTGTTCATGTCGTTACATAAGTTATGCATCATACTCCAAGCAGCACGTAATGCCTGCACCAAGTCCAGGCTCAGTTCTTGGGGGGCAAACTTTGTCTTTTTTTTATTAGCATCAGCCGAAGGTCTAAAACCGGTTACCTCCTTTCCAAATCTTGGCTATTATTTTGGAAAGAATGTGTTTTTGAGAAGGTCCGAGAAGCACAGGGCCCCTGTTCTCAATGAGAACAGACAGAAACTAAAAAAACAAGCATCATAGCAGCATTCTAGTGTTTTCTAAGAGATGGGCTTTGGATTTTGATGTTTGTCTTTATTTGTAGATTCTCAGTTCCCAATTGACATCTCTCCTGTAAAGAAAGATCATGACTTCTTGGATAAGGACCTTGTGGAGCCTCTATGCCGGTAAGAAATGATCCCTTTGTATCTTTTATTACAAGTGAGAAACTTCTCTTATGGAAAAAAGATGGTTTTACATTTTTACATTTATGCTTCTCATTATTTTCCATGGACATGAGAATAAAACCTTTGATTTGTTGGCTGATGCAGATAGCCCATTTTTTTTTTGCATGTATAAATGCTTGTGCTGATGCCTGAACTTTTAAAGTAAATTGGGATCTACCGGGATGAAGAAAATTCGAACATTTATTTCAAAGGGCTTAAAAATTTAATAAAATTAATAAAATGAAAGTATTTTATCATAGATAATGGAGATTGAACTTTCCCGTAGATACACAATGATTTTTACACTCTGAGCTATTTTTATACTGCTTTATATTCCACATTCGCTCCATAAGTATGTCACACACACAAAAGAGACACTTGAGAGTATTGCATGCAACACTGTAGAACAAATCATGCTCAATGAGCCACTTAGAGCAACATCAGCAAACAAGCCATGGCTAGGCTAATTAACATTTTAGCCATTTTAGGTGGGTTTACAATAAAGATGTGATATAAAACTGAAATAAAATAATACCAGTCTCATAAATGCTGTGGAATCATACATAGTGGGATGTAGACTTGGCAGATCTGGAGTCACACAGGAGTGTGGAACTCTGAAAATGTACACAGCAGTGGAAATAACTATTTAAAAACACCCAATGAGAATGAAAAGACACTGAAAAGATTCCACTGAAGGTTTATGGACAGTGAGAAGATCCCAAGTGAGAAGCTTTAACAACACAACTGAGAATTAATATAATTTATAACATTTGTTTCAGCGTGAGCAAAACTAACTGTATACTCTCTGTTCTGTACTGCACTGAGTATGAATGAGAGTAGGGAGTCAGCATTAGGGAGTAATACTGCCACCCACTGATAAAAAGTATTTTAACTGGTGCAGATGGCAGCTAATGTATTCACAATATGATCAATACTGTGTTGTACTTTGAACACTCCTAATTATTACTTTCACAAATGTCAGATTTTAGTAGTTAGAATCAACATGTGCCCTATATTAGCGTATCCTTTAAAGGAAATTGTTTAATCAGCTTTATTATTGGCTTATTCCACTTTTTTTCATTTTATTTTCCCATCTAGTGGTTCATTACTGGCAAAAAAAATCTAAAGGTCATGAATGAATATATTATGTATGAGCTTAGCATCCTTAAGAGGTTGAGTATGTATCTTCAGCCTGAGATGAAAGAAACTCTCTGGCGATTCTAGTAGTCATGGAAACTGCCCTGGTAGGGAGGCACGGCACAGGAGAGCGAAGCAGCCCTTTCCACAACTCAATCTGCTCTGACTCTAAACAACCCTTAAGCAACTCATCGAAATTCCAAACCAGCTCACTCTTGTAAAGAAACAATGGCGGCGCCTCCCACCTCTCCTCTTCATTCACCCTGACTTTTCACTCCTCTCTCAGGCCTCAGGGAAGCAGCAACCTTTCTAACATCTCCAGCTGGGCCTGTCTGTTCCACTGTGTGGGATACAGAATGTCCCTGTATTGGAAGCTGGGCCAATAGCTATATGATATGTAGCTATTCTTGCAGTAATCCCTCCAAATAACATAGTCGTTTTCTTATACTGTAAACTGCAAATCCTCACACTGATTTCTCAAGCCTAATTTTGTATATATATATATATATATTATTGTATATACATATATATTCTCAAAAGTACTCGCTCATCTGTCTTTCCACGCCTATGAACTTAAATGACACCCCATTCTCAATGCATAGGGTTTAATATGATGTGGGTCCACCCTTTGCAGCTATAACAGATTCAACTCTTCTGGACAAGCTTTCCAAAAGGTTTAGGAGTGTGTGACAATTCTTCCAGAAGCACATTTGTGAGATCAGACAAATGTTGGACAAGAAGGCCTGTCTTGCAGTCTTCACCCTAATTCATCTCAAAGGTGTCCTGTCTGGTTGAGGTCAGGACTCTGTGCAGGCCAGTCAAGTTCTTCCACACCAAACTCCCTCATCCATGTCTTTACAGACGTTGCTTTGTGCACTGGTGTGCACTCATGTTGGAACAGGAAGGAAACCAAACTGTTTCTGCATGAAATTGTCTAAAATCTCTTGGTGCTGAAACATTCAGAGCTCCTTTTACTGGAACTAATGGGCCAAACCCAGCCACCATAACATTCCCCACCATAATCCCCCCTCCACCAAACTTTACACTTGGCACAATGCAGTCAGACAAGTATCATTCTCCTGGTTACCAGGTTGCCAGATGGAGAAGTGTTATAGATCACTCCAGAGAATGCGTCTCCACTACTCTAGAGACCAGTGGCGGTGCTTTACACCACTGCATTTTACACTTTGCATTGTACTTGGTCACGTGTGGCTTGACTGCAGCTGCTCGCGATTGCACTATGCACCTCAGCATCCGCTAACCCCACGCTGTCATTTTACGAGGCCGAACACTTTGTTGCTGAGTTGCTGTGGTTCCCAATCACTTCCACTTTGTTATAACACCACTGACAGTCGACTGTGGAATATTTAGTAATGAGGACATTTCACAACTGGACTTGTTGCACATATGGTTGCATGGCTTATGTGTAGTGTTAATGACCTTTCTTCTTGGTTTTATATATAAAGTTTAACCCACCATTCAAAAGTCCAAAAAACATAAAGGGTAATAAAATAGAGATCAGAATATAATGTGCAAAGCAGGAAGTGTGACTGGACTGGAGTTGTGGTGGCGGATTAATACTGTATGGACACTGGTGGACACATACAGGCATTTCCTCGCACAAAAGGCCAAACCCAGTTCCTGAAAAACAACCCCACACCATAATCCCCCTTCCACCAAATTTTACACTTGGCACAATGCAGTCTGACAAGTACCATTTTCCTGGCAACCACCAAACACAGATGGAGAAGCATGATTCATAACTCCAGAGAATGCATCTCCACTGCTTACAGAAGAAAGCAGTAAAATAAATCATTTTGTAAATATACTAGTTAAATCATACAGTTCAAGTTTATTTACTGACTGCAGCTGGTCAGCACAGTAAAAAGGCCTGTGATGTAGGATACTTGACTGCTCCTTGGAGTGCATCTAATGCATAGAAGCACTGAGAAAAGCCCTTCTCCCATTGAAGACAATGGAGCAACAAAAAAGCAAAGATTCAAGTTTTTAAAAAATATATATTTCTCTGTATATAAAAAGTGATACTGATTCTCCCAGATTAACAGTTCCAAAATACATACGGAACAAATAAAGTGTGATAAAAACCTTATATGACCTTAAATAAAATAACGTTTTTTTATGTACAGTGAAGCTGTAACAATGTAGTATGATGACATAATGACAACACAGGAAAATGCATGTCTGTAACAATGTCTAAAGTCACTGGCCTTTATTTTAGGATGGTTATGTAATAGTTTTATTTTTATTTATTTTAGTAATTTATTGTCCGAAAATTTATGACCCCAGACTACGTGCACATGCATCTGTTGTATATCGTCTGGGTCACGTAGCGTGCCGTGAATCCACTTTATTTGTGCGGCCCTTTGTCACGAAACAGTCGCAAGCCCTCTGAACAATATAACGGGTCATAAAAGAAGCCATGATTATCATGCCACAAGCACGGCCTCCCCCAGCTTCCATGCACATGGAATGTGGCGTCATCGTTTCCATCTCCATTGCCCTCGTTTTACTGTTTTCAGTGGCTTTTAATAAACATTTAAAGCAGCTTTCCTACAAAACCTCTAAAGTCAGAGAGCAGGCTCACGACTCCTTTCTTTTTTATTGTTTTACAAGAAATATTTCAGAGTAAAGCCGTAATGAACACCAGCCCTTAATGAGCTCCGCACAGCAACACAGCATGTCTATAGAGGCCTCTGAGTCGGGGCCTTTTGCGAAGGCTCTGGGTTATTTTTTAACCCATCTTTGTATAGTCGGCCTACACCAAGAGACTGGAAGAAGATCTCCTGGACTGTTGGTAGAAATGGCTTCAGAGATGGAGAGAAGGAGCCCAAGTGTTTTTGGCTTCGGTAGCTCTTCAGATGGATCTGTTTACTGTTTTTATGTACTCTGCAACAAGCCATTCTATGTGTTGAAAATGTCTGCTTGTTAATTTAATATCAAATAAATATAATATAATATATATATAATATATAATATAATTTAATAATCTGCTTATTTATTTAGCAAGCTGAGTACATGTGAACATACAGCAAAACAAATTACATATTTAACAATTACTGACAGTGCTTTACCTTCAACTCCACAGTAAAGATTTTTTTAAAAAATTAGATTGAACGGTTGCTTACAAATATTCCAACAATTAAAGCTAAAAAAATCAAATGTAATGGATTTTAAGTGATTTATTGTAAAGTACAGCTTATATAATAATAATAATAATAATAATAATAATAATAATAATAATAATAATAATAATAATAATAATAAAGTCTGTAACAAAAACCTACTTAAACTGCACTCCCTCATGTCTGCTTTCCCTACTTACAATAGAGATGAATGAAAATATGGTAAGTGGAGACATGACCTATATACCTGTTGTAACATAAACAATGGAGTGAGATCTCACAAGCCAGGAGAAGTGTACATCCCTGCAGCATTCCAACGTATCATACCGTATATGCTGCTACATTTACCTTACGCACCAAACTTAAAATATTTGTTGCAATTTTGTCATATCATCAGTGAAAGAATAAATATCGTAAGTTAAACTATTGTAACGTGGAGACCATCTGTAATCGGTATCGGTAGTGCCATATGAACCGAAGGTTGGAAATACGTACAGTATTAATGTGCTTCTACTTCTAAACACTTGGTGACTTGGGGGATCAGAAAACCTTCCCAGGCATATGAAGAAATGTGTAATGTGCCTTAACTTTTATAATTTTTTTCTCATCCAGGCGGCTGAACACACTGAACAAGTGTGCTTCTATGAAACTTGATGTGAATCTTCCCAAAAAGAAAGTAAGTGAAACTATTTTTACGAGAACCCTGTAATCAGTAAACAGTTTGTACTCATTATATGATGCCATTGTTGCACTTTTGGCTTCAAATTACCTGGTTATTATGCAAGCAAAGAGGCTATTATTTGCCCTTTTTGAGGACCACATTCCATTCCAGTTCTACATGCCTTTTAATAGCAACAATCTCTCTGGCGATATTTGAGAACTCCCTGATGAACGGTGTGAACTGATCAAACTTTTCCATCAAAACACCTTTGTGCAAAATGTCCTGTCTTCTGAATGCTGCTGTTAACCTCTGCTCTCCATGGAACTAAATACATGGAAGATATAGATGTTATATAACACTTTTTGTACATGTCCTGTTCTGACAATTTGGCCTTCCTTAGCTAGCGAGAGTTTTGCGTGTTCCCCCTTTTGCCAAATCGACTTTATAAATAAATCTCAGACAACAGAGTGGACAGACAGAGACAAACAAATAACAGAAGAGAAAAGAGAGTGAGAGAGAAACAATGAGGGGGGGGGCAAGGGGAACAGCAAACAGCATATATCATGATTAAACAATATGAATAATAGCACCAATAGCAATGACAACATACCTATGTACATTTGTAACAATTAATTATTATAATAGTGTTAACGATTTGATTTATGAAGATTTCTCTAGTAGCCTTATATGAATCTGCCAATGTGCGACTGTTAATGTGGTTTGTCACTGGGAATAGCTAGGAGTGGTGGTAGCCGTTGTGATGGTGGATGATGTTATATAAC
Organism: Lepidarchus adonis; assembly: GCA_037576955.1. Classification (NCBI taxonomy): domain Eukaryota; kingdom Metazoa; phylum Chordata; class Actinopteri; order Characiformes; family Lepidarchidae; genus Lepidarchus; species Lepidarchus adonis. The sequence goes on from JBBIGC010000001.1 coordinate 15,975,020, forward strand.
ACTACTAGAGGGCGATGTGGTGGTGAAGTGGTTAGTGGCGATGGCTTACATTAAGAAGGTCACAGTGTACAAGCTCTCCCCGTGTTTGCTTGGGTTTCCTGGTCCCAGAGGCAGAGTTCACACTGGACAGGAAGGCAACCACTTACACCGTGGAGCATTTTGTACCGGGCCTTACAAATAATTAAACCTTTTTTTTTAATACGATCTCAATTCGTAGCAACTAAGTATGTTCGAGACGTCAACTTTGCTGATATTCTGAATGAAAGTCATGGCAGAAAACCCTGAGATTGCCACAACAGCACTAAAAACTTATTTTGAAACGAATGTTTATATGTTACTATAGCAACCAGAGCATTATAGCTATAGCATTAGGAGCAGAGAGGAGGGCGTTATTGGCACATTTCAGGAGAACGCTGCTAATAGTGTTACATAATTACACAGTGGATTCATGTTTATTATTTTATTTACAAAATATAAGTTTTTGTGTTGGTCGTATTATTTTATTTTGTTGTATTTATCCGCGACACTTTAAAGGCCAATCCATGAAAATATTGTCTGACGTAAAATCGGTTTGTGGTGCAAAAAAGGATGGGGAACGCTGACCTAAACCACATGCCTTTTGACAGTTGGAGGAAACAAGAATGAGGAGAGAAAGATGGAACCCAGGACCTTCTTGCTGTGCAGCGTCAGTGCACACCACTGTGCTGCCCAATGAAATATGATAACTAGAACTTAAAAAAGATTGGCAGGAACATTTTGTTAGAGCGACAAGATAGGGTTTTCAGTTCTATTGATCACACTTTCTTTTCCTCTGCAGAGCGAAGACTCGGACGAAGACGATCTGTTTGCCATTAGTGACAAATGGACCTTTGAGTGGAGCAGTCGCCGCTGGTCCAGGCTCCAGGATATCGACTGTCTCCTGGAAGGAGTAGAGCGCAAGAAGCAGCAGGAGGATTGCGCCTTACGGACCACACCCAGCAGCGAGAGCGTCCTGACCGACCTGAGCGAGCCTGAGGTCTCCTCTTTGCACAGCGAGAGCAGCGGTGGAGGGGTCAGAGGCCACAGCGCTGAGGATTCAGACGGCTCGCACCACACACGCTCGGATTCCGCTGCCACCATGCCTGAACGCACCTCGCTGGAGGTGGCCCACCATGGCCGTTCGCACCTATCTGGTGGCGGCTCACCCTGCACTGCCTCAGACCCGGCTACCATGCATGAGCACCCGTCTCTGGTGATGGCCAAGCTTTCTCCAGACCTTCCTTGCTATGGCTCGCTTCCCGTCAAGCACGGCAAGCGCGGTCGTGCACGAGCCAAGGACTTCTTGCGGCGCATGGAGACATTACGGTCACGCGGGACGCTGGGCGGAGGCCGCAGGACATTGGTGATTGGTGCTCCTGTTCTCCAGCATGAACCTGAAACCGTGAAGGCACTTCGTTGTGTGGAAATCAGTTTCGATGGGGGTGATACGCCGTTGCCTGAACCGCCCTCCAGTGCTGGCCTGCACTCCAGCAGTGAGGGCAGCAGCAGTCAGTCCAGCACACCCAGCCTGAAGGACCGCAAAGCAATACGTAATGACCACAAGCGCAGTGGCATGTACCTGGACGACTTGGACATATTCTCCAGTGTAGTTCAGGGCAAACGGGTAGCTGAGCAGAACCGTCGCAACGAGTTCCGCTCTTATGAAGACTTGGTGGTCCATATCCCCAAAGACCACAAGCCCGGGACATTTCCCAAAGCCCTTTCTATTGAAAGTCTCTCACCCACGGCTGCACCTCACAGCAGGCTTCCGGAGGTCCAGCGTGAGCCCAGCTTGAAAGAGATGCGACCAATGACTCAGTGCTGCTCGCGGGGCAGCCGGATCAGCATCTATGACAACGTGCCTGGCTCTCACCTCTATGCATCCACGGGAGATCTGATTGACCTGGAGAAGGAGGACCTCTTTCCACACTTGGACGATATACTACAGCACGTGAACGGCCTTCAGCAGATTGTGGATCACTGGTCCAAGAATGTTCTGCCCACTGGAGAGAGTGCAGTGAAGAGCCAGAAGGTGGCGGTGGATGGAAACGTTCAGTCCTCCAGCCACATCTCACTGGATTTAGAGGGACACTCTTTGCTGGAGGGGCAGGCCACCCCCAGTGACGGGGACAGAGACACCATCTCGCTCAATGAACCTGAATCTACAGGCATGAGAGAGAGGAGAGACTCCGGTGTGGGGGCTTCGCTCACCAGACCAAACCGGTATGGTTTAGACTTTCCATCTCTTCTCGTAGTTTTAGATTTATTGATCCCAGGAGAAATTTAAGACTCCATTCCCTCCACTGATTACAGATCATTCACAAACAAAATGTTCAATGTGCATTTTATTTTATTATTTTATTTATTATTTTTGGTCCAATGCACAATGTATCTTACCTTTAGGGGCAGTTCTGGCCTAACCAGAGAAGTGGTCAGAGAAGTGGCTTTGGTTTGTGACCAAAAGGTCTTTGTTTGACTCCCAGACCCACAACCCCCTACTGTACATACAGTGGGATTAATAGAGTAAAATAAAAATAACAGTTTGAACTCTGCCATTATGATCAGAAGGTCACAGGTACAAGTCCAAGCCCAGGTTCCACTGAGGTACTGTGGAGCTGCCAACTGCTCCACGTGTGGATAGGTCAAATGTGGTATTGTGGTGTGTTCACAATGACAAATAGTCATTTCACTTCTAGGTTATTTGTACACAGGGCTTAGAATATTTATTATAATAATTAAGGGATTACATGGCCTTGTTGTGAATTACTGTGAATTCTTAGATCATCCTAGGCATATAGTTCTCCTACCTCATGCTGCTTTCTTTAAAAGCAGGTCTTTAAAATAAATACATTCATAATTATTTTTTATTTAAAGATTGTTTATATATATTAAAAATGTTAATTTAATTAATTAATTAATTTAATTATTTATGTATTTATTTATGTATTTATTTTTATTATTAATGATTGCTTAGTTCATATTAATAAACAACTCTGAATTGTCATTTTCCATTTTGCCAGTGGAATTGCCACTAAGATCCCTGTGGAAAGGGATTAGAGCTGCACTGTAATTTTATGCGACCTGGTTATTGGAAACACTTGTCTATTAATATTTGTTTTGTCTTTGTTGTTGAGACTGTTTTTAATGTAATGGATTTCTTGCTGCTGGTTATCATTGTTTACTACCTTGAATCTGAACCAATCTTTCATTCATCACTCACTTTTCTTTACTGAAGCAGTTTCTGTTCTGTGTTTAGTTTGCGATGGCCGAGCTTTCAGATCTCCAACCGCCTCAGCCATTCAGTGGCCTCCCTCCAGATCACCAACCAGTCGGCAGGTCAGCTCAGCCTCCTGCAGAAGTTCTCCTTGCTCCGACTGACCGCCATCATGGAAAAATACTCAATGTCTAACAAGCACGGCTGGACCTGGTGAGACCTTAAGAATTGTGGACAAAGTCAGTGCTGGAGGCTCGTGTCCCATACAGTTTGGTAGTTTCCCTGCTAAAACACACGCACTACACCTGGCAAAGAACAGGTGAGTTGAACCAGGTGTTTGAACAGGGAGATCACCAAACTGTTCTGAACACCGGCCTCCACTACCAGAGCTGGTCACCCTGCACATTGCCATGTGGATGAATGTTAAAAAGTTTCTAACACATTTTCTATTAAACAGGTCAGTACCAAAGTTCATGAAGCGAATGAAGGTGCCAGACTATAAGGATAAGAATGTGTTTGGTGTTCCTCTGATTGTGCATGTCCAACGCTTCGGTCAGCCTCTACCTCTAGGCCTCCAGCAGGCTCTTCGCTACCTCAGGAGCCAGTGTCTTGACCAGGTTAGTTATACCTACACACATTAAGGCACTGTGGTAGATTACAGACTTAATATATTCATCCACAGCATTCGTATATTAAAATATTTTATTAAATAAAATGGTATTTGTTGAAAATTTTTTTTTTTAAATCAAACTGCTTATCAAACTAAACAATACAAATACATGTCATATAAGCATTTTGTAGTATAATAATAATAATAATAATAATAATAATAATAATAATAATAATAATAATAATTGACTTATTTCTGGAAAGCTCACACCTATTGGTCTGGGCTCTAAATATGGCGAGAGGTGGGGTGGCGAACTATCGAAACAGATTGATGTGATAGATGCAAAAGATCTTTTTTTGCTCACCAGTCAAAGAATGCAACTTTGTGAGCTAACAGGGTTTGACTGCACTATGCTGGTGTATGATCTCATTTATATTGTATTTAGCTCCGGTGCTCTTATTACATCTCCAGGTGGGTCTCTTCCGCAAGTCAGGAGTGAAGTCTCGCATCCAAGCGCTCAGGCAGATGAACGAGAGCTCTCCAGAGGATGTCAGCTACGAGGATCAGTCCGCGTACGATGTGGCCGACATGGTCAAACAGTTCTTCAGAGATCTCCCCGAGCCCCTGCTCACCAGCAAACTTGGAGAAACTTTCCTCCATATTTATCAATGTGAGGACATTTACACACAGACACACACAGACACACAGACACACAGACACACACACACACACACACACACACACACACACACACACACACA
>JBBIGC010000001.1:16029284-16039747 GCA_037576955.1 Lepidarchus adonis
TCCTCGACTTACAGCGGGGTTCCATTCCTCAACTTGTGTCATAAATCGAAGCCCTGTTGCACAAGCGTCTACTGTGTTTTACACTGGGGCCATTCCTCTGTTAGTCCACCAGAAGAAGACATTCACCCACCGGAGGATCTCCATTGTATTTTTTAGCATTTTATTAAAGTTACTTTCACTTAAATTTTTCACACCATTAAAAAAAAGAAAAAGGGGTTTGGGGCAGCGTCATGACCACGTTTCTTGTTGAGTATGTCATAAGTCAAGGACCCCCTGTATACAGCTCTGAAATAACAGTATACGTAAATGTTGGAACTCATCTGTGTATGTACGGGATTTCAAAACTTTACTTATTATAATTTATTAATAAAATTAAGGAAAACTCTGGAAATGGTAACCGAACACATTGACAAACTTGTACTGTTCACTGTATTATTTTATTTGTATTGTTTATTATATTAGTTAAGGAGACACTATGCACCATTGGTGATGGTGGTGCTACAGTGTGGGCGAGTGTTTCAAGTCAATACAGAACTGTTCTATACGTTGTGAATGATACAGTGAGGAACTCATACCGAATACCCGAATAACATCATTAATCCAGTCACTGTGTTAGTGCATGAATAACGAAGGCTTCATTTCATCTTCATGGACCACAATGCTCCAGTTTTTATTAGAGAACGGCTGCTGGAGATTGGGGAACCTCGAATGGAGTGGCTGCACTTTCTCCAGACCTGAATCCCATAGAAAACCTCAGAGACTCATAACTCAGAACCTCAATGACCTGAGGGCCCTTCAAGAAGAGTGTGAAGCCTCAGCAGCAATAAGTCGACTTGTGAAGCATGAGACGTTGTTGTCGAGCTGTAGTTGATGCTTAAGGGCACATGACACGTTATTGAGACCACTGTTGTTGGCTTTTGTTTCACTAAATTGTTTGAGATGAGGTATCACCATTGCATGCGTCTATGTAGATGCATGACTTCCATGTTATAATATCACTGTAGTGTGAACTGTTTCCCATAACTTTCCCAGATCTGTGTTTTGCAACGATCCTGTCTCTGAGCTCTGTAGGCAACTCCTCTGACCTTATGGCTTGATTTTTGCTCTGATATACGTACATTGTCAGATATTAAGCCTGAGTGGTGTTTGCTGTTCTAAATCATGTCCAATCAATATAATCTACCACAGACGGAGTCCAATCAAGGTGTAAAAACATCTCAGCAGCGATCAAGAGAAATGGAAGGCACTTGAGCTAAAATATTGTTATAGTTATGTAAATGTGATTTTTAAATAAATGTATAAAATTGTCTGAAATTCTCTTGTGACTTTGTCATAATGGGAAACTGAGTGTAGATTAATGAGAAAAGAATTTAACTGGTTGTAGCATCAGGCTGCAACAAAAGTAAAATGGGGTGTGAACACTTTCTGCACGCACTGTAAATACTTTTTGTAGTTATTTTAATGTGAAATTGTTTATCCAGGGGTGTACCTCCCTTATCCACTAACTGCAGCAGGGGATAGAAAGCCTGTCAGCAAACCGACGGGATGTTTCCGCAGGTCGTGAAACTGCTGGTTTGTTTCCCTGCTGACGCGATATCAGTAAATCTCTCATCCTCCAGTTTTTCATCCTCCTGCTTCGTGCAGTTTGTAGACACCATGCAAATGGCCTGTCAGATGAAAGGCGAGGAAAATGGAGCGTTTGTCGTGACGCCCATCATCTGTTCCACTGTGAGTGATAAGTACAGTGGAAGTATTTGTGTCAATCAAATCAAAGGGCCTCAAACAATCTAGCCAAGAGTCTGTCTCATTTCCAGTGGCTGAGAGTTGAGTCGCATCCTTCCCCGGTTTCCCTTTGCGGAATAATAGCACTCAACAGTTCCACCACGTCACCAGCCTCTGAGCTGCCAGCTTCTGTAAGGCCATTGTCTGTTTATCATGCTAATGTTACCACAAGATTTCGCAGCCTATTTTCCACATGCTCGCTTTGCTGGTCTCAAGTGAAGAAGGCTCAAGGCCGTGCTGCACGCGAGGCAAGGCCCGAGGCGGTCAATTTCATGCTTGATGAAGTACGAGAATAAAATCATTGGTTATTGTTTACAACTGTTTACTAATGATGATTGTTATGAAGGACAGAAGAGCAAAAGAATATTTCTGCTTCCACCCTAACGTCTCATTGTGTCTTTCTTTCTCTTTTTTCATCCTTCTATCCTCCCCTGCCCTCCACAGTTGGTGGGTGGCGAGTTCGACCTGGAGACCAACTTCATCATCCAGGATGCCGAGAGCATCGTCTGCATGGTGGACCTGCTGGAGCACTGCCAGGTGACGTGCCAAGCAGAAATCTGGAGCATGTTCACAGCCATCCTGCGCAAGAGCGTCCGCAATCTGCAGACCATCACGGAGGTGGGGCTCATCCAGCTGGTGCTGCTCAAGATGAGCTCAGTCGACGACATGATCGCAGGTAAGTTCCTGGCAGTAGGACCCTTCTCTGCAGAGCTGCACTGGCCCAGGTTTATTGCATTTGTTTGCATCAAAGGTTAAGAGACACCCTGCAAGTAAGGTTTGTTGTTTTTGTGAATTCTGTGAATTTATTTGTAAAGCAGCATTTTAAAAATAAAATAAAATAAATAAATGAATAAACTTGGGGACTTCTTTGACGTATTTTGAAAAAGTATTCATACCCTTTGAACTCTTCCACAAAATTAGAAGTACTTTATTTTGTGTAATAGATCAACACGGAGTAGTGTAAATTTTCATACAAATGTTTTTACAAATCTGAAACCTGTGCTGTGGATTTGTATTCAGCCCCCTAAATAAAATCCAGTACAACCAATGGCATTCACCTAATTAGTAAATAGAGTCCACCAGTGTGTAGTTTAATTTCTGTGTATATACAGCTGCACAAACAGCATCATGCAGACCAAGGAACACACCGGACAGGTCAGGGATAAAGCTTACTACTCTCCATATTTCAACAGACTGTGTTAACTGACAATGGTTTTCCTGAAGTCTTTCAGACAGTGTCTACATTTATCACAGAAGCACATGACAGTTTGTCATGCAGTGCTTTCTGAAGGCTTAAAGATCACACACATTGAACAGTAGTTTCTAGTATTGCTCTACACAAGCTGTGTTTTCTCTGGATTGCCTGAATCTTTTCACAGTATTATGTACTATAGACCAGTGGTCCTCAACTTTTTTCATGCCAAAAAACAGTTTAAGGTCAGAAAATATTTTCGTGGACAGGCATTTAAGGTGCCACGGATAAAAACAACAAAATAAAGTGATATGACCAACACAAAAACTGTGGTATTTTGTAAATATAATAATAAACGTGAATCCACTGTGTAATTATGTTACTTAGATGCTACGGATTGAGATCATATTTTTTAAAAAAAAATTTATTTTGAAATTTTTTGTGCGGCCCGGTACGACATGCTCCACAGCACGGTACCAGTACGTGGTCTGGTTGGTCTGGTGCTGTAGACAATGAAATTCTTTAATTCTTTGGAATCTTGATTGGGGAAGTGTTCTTTTTGAGCTGAGTGACAATTATCTCACAAAGTTTGGTGGAGCCAAGGCTCAAATTTGTTTGCAAAGACTGTGGCTTTGGTGGATGCTTTTTTTAATACCCAGCAATGATCCCCTAATATGTTTCCAAGTCATCTGCTTATTGTGGAATGGTGTAACTTGAAAATTCACTCTCATTTTACTCTTGTGGAATGACTTTGAATGACTAACCTTTCTGAAATTGGTGTTTGTAGAATTAAGATTGAGATGAATGGCATTCTCTGGACACCTATGATATGTCTTAAAGCCTTGTGCAATTTTCAGCCAATCTGTCTGGATGACAATGCCATTAATACATGCCATATTTGAGTTTGTATTCTGTGTTTTGCAGGGAAAATTAATATATATTTTCCCCTCAATATTAAATTGGAAAATCAGCCAAAAATAGAACAGCAAGTTACAAACTCAGAGACAGATAACAAAGCGAAAGCAAGACAGAAGCAGATGGATGAACCCTACAGTAGAAAGTAACATCAGTTGCATCAGTGGGAGAGTTTAGAGAAAGTAATAGCACTGGGTAAATAGGTTTTGAGTTGAGCTGAGATAGCAGTGGGATCATAGCGGCTTTGAGGGAGAGCAGTTTGAAAGGTATTACACCAAACGCTCTGCCACCCACTGAGGACAATCTGAAACAGGGCACCAGGAGCAGAACGTTGAGTCTACTGAGTGTACATGCAGAAGTTCGAAAATGAAGACTATACTGAAGAGTAAGAGCGTGGATATCAGAATTGGACTAGAGAATTAATGATGATAATATACTCTACATTAGTGGTGCAAGTTTCATCACAGTTTGATCCTACATAGGTTTTTTTAGCCAATGATCTGACCACTTTTGACACCTTTCAAAGAATATACAGCAATGCGATTTGTTTCAACTAGGGTGTAAAGATGAAATTTCACCCAATCTGCTACAGTTCCATCAATTTTCACAAGCAGATTTGAGCATTTAATTATTAAAGGTCAAATACAATGATGTACTCATAAGGAAAAGCAACACCTCTGCACAAAGCACTTTAAGGTTTAAGGTTCAAGGTTAATTTTATTGTGATCAGCAGCTTTATACGTGTATAATTGTGATGAGACAATGTTTCCCCATGGCCCTGGTGCAACATATAGTAACCTAGAACATTACATTCAACAGGTCAACAAGTGAAAACAGGCAAAAGAATAATTATAATATTCAACTGACATAAGTGTCAGGATGAAATGTAATGAAAATCTTGTGAGCAGCTTAAGAAATTTGCATTACAATAAATAGACAGAACAATAAATACAGTACACAGCACTATAGTACTATTTAAGGTGGCGGATGTTCTTCCTCATTATTATATTGCACTAGTTGGATTTAGAATTGAAAAAATACAGTTTTAGGGTTTACACAAATGTTTTTGAGTGTGGTGATGTCAGCAGTGGACAGAAGATAAAGTGCTGGTTTAAAGAACTTTGGGCATATTTAATAGAGGTATTTTTATGAGTGCTTGAGATCAATGCACATTCAAAGACCAGATGGCTTGAGGTTAAAGCTGTAACACTTTCTCAAAGTAAAATTCCTTGTGGAATGAACATTTCGGAATTCATTTTTATGTTTCATCCATACATAAGATTTTATGCTATTTTGTCTAATGCATCAATACAGATTTATTGTTACGCCCCTTATTGTCCTGGATTTGGCAAACAATTACTATCTGTTTTATTATTACTACACGTTTTACAATAAACAATATGACTGTAATTCTGTTTCCAGCATAAGAACCTTTTTCTAGCTGTGAAACCTGGTGGTGGTAGTGTCATGGTTTGGGCCGATTTTACTGCATCTGAGCCAGAAAAGCCTGCCATCACTGATGGAACAATGAATTCTGAATTACACCAGGGGAATCTAAAGAAGAATATCTGGGTGTCTTTCTGTGACCTGAATGACTGAGCCAAGCTCTTGACCGTCACCCAGTAGAAATACTTTGGAAGAAGCTAAAGTGTGTGGTTACTTTCAGTTGAAGTTGTCCTAAATGGAGGAAGAGAATAAAACTACTCCGGGTCAATGCTCAGGACTGATCAACAGGAATGTTTGGTTCAATTTAACTTAATAAATAATTGCCATTAAATATTTATCTCCTTGTTTAAAAGGGGGTTACTTGATCAAAGTTTAGATCTTTTTTTTGAAGAAATATCTAAAGTTCTTAAGGGTTTACATACTTTCAACTTTCACCATTGATTTCATTGTTGGGGAAAACAGATCTTACTCTTCCGGCTAATTCGACTGCAGTTTGCTACTGTGCTGCAGCAGAAGACAATCCTGTTTCTACTTTTTTTTCTCTCTCCAGACTCTAATCCTTGCTTTAGAGCCATGTGGCGTAATAAATAGCACATGGCTGTTTTTCTGGAACTTGACCGTTCTGCTTTTAAGGTCAGAGATAACAAATATGAAGCTGCTCTGAACAGCAGGCAGGAGAAGATACAAACAAAGCTGTACATTCCGGTTCTCAGCTAATGCCTGCGGTCGCCTTCGAGTTCTGTGAAAGGGAAAATATGGATTAAGTTGATATCTGCTCTACAGTGGAATTCATCAGGCTTAGGAAGGAGAGAAAGATTGAGGGAAAAATCTCATTAGTTGCAGGCTGTTCCATAATGAGGATGAATGGCAGTTTAGAGGAATATTTAATTTTCCGTTTATAAATTACGAATACTGATGCCCTTTTATTTTTCCTCAATTCAATCTGTAATTGACATGCTCTCCTCTACTCTGTCTAAATTCCTTCACTGCATGTCATTTCTTACCATGAGCATTATGGATACAGTTGAGGCCAAGGCTTTGCCTCATGCTCTGTCTGATTCTGGATACAGCTAAAAATGATGAAAGTCAAACCCTAATCGATATATATTTTCTTTATTTGTGTATTAGTATCAGTGTGGGTGAAGGTCCTTGTCTAGTGTTGATGTATGTGTAGTAGCAGCAGGTACTGTTGGTCTTTGCAGACAGATGCCTTGCTGTTTATTTAGCCACTGTGATGATTAGAGATTAGAGTAAATTATTTGGGGAAGTGTTTATATTTCATATGTTTATACTTCATATATTTAAATGCACCACTGTAACTTATCACTGCTACTGTTGAGGATAGAAGAGAGTCAGATATAAGACGGAATGATGGGGCCCATGTGCAAGGGGGAACAAAAACAGAGGAACATATACCGTGCTGGTTGAAGCTGGACGCATACGTGCCTCACACTTTGATACAAGTGTTTCTACCCTCTGCCGAAAAGGTGGAAAACAAAAACTATGAGTGAGTGGCAGAAAACCATTCACTGGCAGAGTGCACTAGAATGACAGGGGGATATATTAACCCGGTTAGAACGCTGCTCTAGAAGGGTCCCTGGGCTTGTGAGCACTTAACAGCAGTGTGCACATGTGTGTGTTGAGAACACGTGTAAAACCCCACAACAGGGAAAGCCACGCCTCCCCACGCTACTGTTCAATGAACGGTGACCAATGCCAACTTGGGCACCGCCCCTTACAGAGAGAGCGTATCTTACAGAAACGTACTTTTTTTTACAGGAATGCAGAAAGAAGGACATGCTTTTTATCTTCATATTATTATATGAATCAATAAAGCTTTTTTTTTTTGCATCTTTACATCAAAGGAAATTGTTGCCAGGCCCTTTTTTGGTAAGAAACACATCAGTTTTATTCAAGGATTTGAAAGTTATTATGTGTAAATGTACAATGTACAGATTGCAATGAAATTATTATACTCTTTTACAGGCCAGACAGTTAACAAGCAGTGTAGCATTACAAAAATAAGACAACAGATTCTACATATTCGAGCTAAGTGTGGTTAGCAGTGAGCAGTGCAAGTGTAGGTGTGGAGTGTACAACATTCTTGGCATTATCAGTATATTGCACATTATGTACTGCAGCTATAATGTCACTATTGCACATTGTAAACGTTTACATGTAAAACTGGTGGTAAGGAGTGTTTTGAATGAGGCAAATACAAGTATTAAATCAGAACAAAGCCTTTTTAGAAAGTGCATTTCTGGAAGCATACCATGTCATGAACAAAGAAGATTTCTGAGGGCCTCAGAAAAAAAAGTTGTTGATCAGGTTGAAAAAGTTACAGAACCATCTTTAAAGAGTTTGGACTCACATATGTTGGACGATTTTCCTTAATAAATAAATGGCCATGTATAGATCTTATGATGACTATAGCGAAACAAAAAAGGAATAATAAATTAGACAAGCAGAAAGAATATGAATGAAATGATGAATTATGTTTTTAACTGGGTCCTCCTTGTCTACATACTGTATTGCATTTCTAGAAATGAAAATGTGATAAAAAAAGCATAAATCTGTGATGTTTATTTAGTTGAACCGTTATTTAACTGACAAAAATATAAAGTCAGTTTTACTGACTAACTTCATTATATTTTGTAAATAGATACAAATTTAGAAGCTGATGCTGCAGCATTCAAAACAAAATTGGTTAAAACAAGATTGAAATGCAGAGAATATTCAAGTAACACAGGTTTAGAAAATTCCAGAATTAGCAACTAATTGGTAGCAGGTGATTTAAGATTAATAGCAACATCCTTCAAAAACTCAATATCCACAAGCAAACACACCTCTGTCCCAACTTTTGTGGGGTGTGTTGCATGCTTCACATTCTGAATTTGTGTATATTTGCAAAATACAATCATGTTGATTAGTGAAACTACTCAAAATTCCTTTCTTATTTCAGTTAAAAAAAAAGGTTGACATGAATTAACATATTCCACACTTGATTTTATAAGAAAGGAAAAAGAGACGTTTGAAATGTCATTGTAAAGGCAACAATGTGTAAAATCACTTAAAGGCCATAAATGAATATCTGGATTTATATGGATATGGAGTTTTATGTTTTGAAGTATTTGTTTGTAAATCCTCATGTGTTGTAAGTTGAATTTTGACACAAATCGAAACCCCTTACATAAGCATCTACTGTGTTTTGCCCTGGGGCCATTCCTCTGTCAGTCCACCAGAGGGACATTCATGCACCTGATCTGTATTGCATTTTGAGCATTTTATTAAAGGTACTTTAATAAAATTGACTTTCACTTTTCTCACCATCAAAAGACAAAAAGGGGTTTGGAATAGTGTCGTAACCACACATTTTTGTAAGTCAAGTATGTCATACGTTATCCCCTGTATATAAAAACCATTGTATAATCTCTCTCTCTCGCTCTCTTGCTCTCGCTCTCTCTATCCCTTTCTATCCCTCGGGCTCTATCTCTAGATCTGTTGGTGGACATGCTGGGAGTTCTGGCCAGTTACAGTATAACAGTGAAGGAGCTGAAGCTGCTCTTCAGCATGCTGAGAGGAGAAGGAGGATTGTGGGTAAGCCAGTGACAGACCCAGGGGCCGGACTCCCGTAGCTACGGACTGTCTCGTTCCTCACTCCGCTCTGTGGTCTGCGATACTCTCACAGGGCAACGACAAGGCGATCAACCTTAGAATGACTGCGACCTCCCTAGATATCGACTTACTGCTGGAGTGTGAGCTATTGACACAGTATTGATGCTGGTAGTTGCCACAGTGCAGATGCTGTCACAATAGCTCAGATTTTCTCAACTGAGCAGAGTTTACCTCCTCAGAGAGGCTGACACTTGTAGTGGCGAAGAGCGTGACACAGTATGTAACAGCCAGGAACGATTTGATCATGATGAGCCTATGTTTACATATTTGACCTATAATCTAAAGCTTGACTTGTACAAATGCAATATAGTGTACATTAAAAAGGCACCACAGCCTTAACATTAAGACCACCTGCCTAATATTGTGTAGGACCCCTTCATGCCGCTGAAGCAGACTGTGGAGCACTGACCACAGTGCGGTATCAGTGAGCCTTGGGTGCCCATGACTCCTTTGTCCTTCCTTGGATCATTTTTGGTAGTGCACATCTGGAGCACATGCTCTATCCATCACAATAAGGCCTTTACGCTCTTGCTTCCAGCACATCAGCTACAAGAACTGATGGTTCACTTTCTGCCTAATATAGCCCACCTCCCTGACAGGTGCCACTGTAATGTAATAACTAGTTAATGTTCTTCACTTCACCTGGCAGTGGTCTTAATGTTGTGGCTGATTGGAGTTATGTTACCAAGCCAGAAATATCTTATATGGTTAAAAAAATAAATGAATAAATCAATAAGCATTGAAATATTAATCCAGTAATTCTGGAGATGATATTTGTACATTGTGATGTAAATAACTGTATATGATATTATATCAGCCAGAACACCTTCCAATTTCACCTCTTTATATGGGGCAGTGATGACCTTGGGGTTAAGTCCCAACCCAGGTACCTCTGAGGTACTCTTGAGCAAAGTACTGTCCCAACAAAGTCACTGCTCCATGGGTGCTGTTGGATGGGTTAAAGATCACATTATTATCAGTATTATTTATGTAATAATTTTTATTATTGTAGTAGAAGCAATCATAGTAGTAGCAGTAGTACAAGAAGTAGTAGTAGCAGTTGTACTAGCAGTAATACTGTAGTAGTATTAGCAGCAGTAGTACTAACAGTAGTAGCAGCAATTGAAGTACTAGTAGTAGTATTAGCAGTTCTACTAGCAGTAGCAGTAATAGTAGTATTAGCAGTAGTAGTAGTAGTACTAACAGTAGTAGTACTAGTAGTAGTACTACTAAAAGTAGTAGCTGCAGTAGTACTATTAGTATTATTAGCAATTGTACTAGCAGTAGTAGTATTAGTAGTAGTGTAGTGGTACTACCAGTAGTAGCAGTAACGGGAGATGATATTTGTACATTGTGATGTAATTTACAATGCTGTTTAATTGCGTGTGTGTGTGTGTGTGTGTGTGTGTGTGTGTGTGTGTGTGTGTGTGTGTGTGTGTGTGTGTGTGTGTGT